>OY757014.1:125545401-126145401 GCA_963580285.1 Lucinisca nassula | reverse complement strand
ACTGTTTTGCTAAAAGTTCAGTCATTTTCTGAATAAATTTTGAAGAAAACACAACCTGACACCCCTAAATTTTAAAATGGACTCTTGCTATATATAAGGTGGAAGATTCTATTTGGTACAAAAAGGGTTAAACTCCGTTCAGAAAATCTGAATCATCAATTTTTTCGTTTCTTCCTTTTAATACTCATTTTAGCCCATACATCACTATAGGAAAGTTGTAGACCTCACCCTCCGCCGATTTCTCCAACAAGTCTTATGCCACTGCGACAGCCAGGAAAGGCTGTGATTATTTGGAGAAAATTGCAAAATCTAAATTTTCGTTCACAGACTAAGACATTCTGACAGGTTCGATACACCCTTTTAAGCTATATATATAGAAGTGGTTACTGCTGTTGTAAATTACAAGGGCGTCTATGTTTTATTTGCACGATCACTTCATGGAAAATCATTAGCTGTGACACCACATCTGATATCGGTATAATTCATTTTGACCACTGTTGACAGCACATCCCACTAGTGGCTCCCCGTTCCTAGTGAGCTTCTATCTAGCCATTCGAATGTGAGGTATGTCATAATTGCATATCTATTTATAAAGAGTATCACATGGATTTGAATATTTATTATTTTACCTGACAATCATCATCAAAATTAATGGACTTAGTCGGTGGTCTCATTTCTTTGTTTTGCAATTTTCTCCAAATAATCACAGCCTTTCTTGACTGTCGCAGAGGCATAGGACTTGCTGGAGAAATCGGCGGAGAGTCGGGTCTAAAACTTTCCCAAAGTGATGTATGGGATAAAATGAGTATTAAAAGGAAGAAACGAAACAAGAGGGCCCAGAGGGCCCTGAATCGCTCACCTGAGAATCAGTGTCTCTAGTACATTCTTGGCCCAAGGGCTATCCTAGGTGAAGCTTCATACCAAATATCAAAAACCTGAGCCTTGTGGTTTCAGAGATGAAGATTTTTAAATATTTTCCCTATATAAGCCTATGAAAAACCAAAGGGCCCCGGGAATGGGGGCATTTTTGGCCCCAGGGCTATAATTTGAACAATCTTGGTAGAGGTCAACTAGATGAAACTTCACGACTAATATCAAAGATCTGAGCCTTGTGGTTTCAGAGAAGAATATTTTCAAAGATTTTCCCTGTATAAGCCTATGTAAAACCAAAGGCCCCTTGGGCGGGGGCCTTTTTGGCCCCAGGGCTATGATTTGAACAATCTTGGTAGAGGTCCACTAGGTGAAGCTTCACACCAAATATCAAAGACCTGGGCCTTGCGGTTTCAGAGAAGAAGATTTTAAAGATTTTCCCTATATAAGCCTATGTAAAATCACTGGCCCCCGGGCGGAGGCATTTTTATCCCCAGGGCTATAATTTGAACAATCTTGGTAGACATCCACTAGATGAAGCTTCACACCAAATATCAAAGATCTGAGCCTTGTGGTTTCAGAGAAAAAGATTTTCCCTGTATAAGCCTATGTAAAACCAAAGGCCCCCGGGGCGGGGGCATTTTTGGCCCCAAGGCTATAATTTGAACAATCTTAGTAGAGGTCCACCAGGTAAAGCTTCACACCAAATATTAAAGACCTGGGCCTTGTGGTTTCAGAGAAGAAGATTTTTTAATGATTTTCCCTATATAAGCCTTTGTAAAACCAAAGGCCCCCAGGGCGGGGGCATTTTGGCCCCCAGGGCTATAATTTGAACAATCTTGGTAGAGGTCCACTAGATGAAGCTTTATACCAAATATCGAAGACCTGGGCCATGCGGTTTCATAGAAGAAGATTTTTAAAGTTTTATTTTAAAAAATCTATTTTTAGCTCCTGTGACCCAGATGTGCAATGGACCGGAACCATTTGAACAATTTTGAAAGGGGACCACCTAAGGATCATTGCTGTGAAGTTTGGTAAAAATCCGATCAGCGGTTTAGGAGGAGATGTCATTTGAAGAAAAAGTTTACGCACGCACACACGCACGCACTGACGACGGACGACGGACACAAAGTGATCCCAAAAGCTCACCTTGTCACTACGTGACAGGTGAGCTAAAAAATCGATGATTCAGATTTTCTGAAAGGAGTTTAATACTGAATAGCTGGGTGGTTTTAATCTTAATAAATGACAGTTAGTTATATATAGGAAACAGTTTGAGTCTAGCAAGAAATTTTCTAAATAGCATAATGGTTCAAAAATAGGGGTGGTTCTGTAAGCAGAATTAGTATAAACATATTTTATTGCATCATAAATCAAGCAACAGGGTCAGGCCACAAGTTCTGCCAACATTAGTTCCTCCCCTAATTCTACTGTTCATGTACTTATATACACCAATGTGTTCATATACCGTATTGATCCTGTGTATTGGGACAGATAGGCCTAATCAATCAATGTAGACCCAGATCAGACTGTATCTGTAGCAAGATAATTTTTTAGTATGCTTCTGATCCAGACATTCGGATGCGGCTTTCAACCAGGGTCAAGTTTTGGTGTGTGAAAAAATGTTGCAGGAAAAGTCACAAATAATAAAAATTGAAAAAAAATTCTGCTTAAAAAAGGTTGTTAAACATAAATAAATTTTCTGATATCTCTAAAAGAAGCTGGGGTAATTGTCATTTTGGTCATTTGCTGATGAGGTTATTTGCTTGTGGAATTTATTTTCAAATTTACAATGAAAGCACATACACTTAGTCTTTTGGCAAAGTGGTAGTATTCATCTTGTTAATGAGTTTTTGTTGTGAATACCCATGTAAACCCAACATTATATATAGAAAAATGGGGTTTAAGTATTATTCATTACATTCCTTATTTTTGCTCAAAAATAAAGATTGTGGGTACCTGTAAGAAGCATCCAAGTGAGGCGGTTCTATTTAGCTCCCAAAATCTCTGTTTGGGCTAAAAATTAGAAAAAAATAAAATCTGAAAAATGCTACTTCTAGCGTAGTTGCAATTTGTCATGGTAATGTGAAGACTCTTACGGATCTTAACCCTTCTCTTACTGAATATTCAATTTAGCCACTGACTTTGAACCAATCAAATAACTCGATGTAATTTATTCCTACAAATTCTTAATCTGACTGTCAAACAGTGTAGATCCTGATCAGATGGCTTCTTCAGAAACCATCTGATCTGGATCTACACTGTTTGCAAAGACAGAGGTTGTCATGAACAGCAGGATAAGGGTTAAAATATGGATTTAACTCTGCTAGTCATCATCAATACTTTGGAATGGAACTTATCAATCAGTAACTCACAAAACACTTAACAGCCATTTTTTTCCTTATTTTAGGCTCAACAACATAGATTGCAAGTAATATTTAAAACAACCTCATAGAGGCTGTCCTAACAATGACCCACAGTCTATAAGTTTCCATCTGATTTATGCTAGGCCTCGAGACAGAAAAGATGCCACTTTATCACATGGGCATGTTACATGAACAAGCTTTAGGATGGAAACTTCCATTGGGTATCGTCATTCGTAATTGTCACCATTTGAATCAGTTACTCACAAATATATACTGAAAACAATGATTTAAGTTCAATTATGTGGCTTTTCACATGACTTTCTGTCGAGACGCTTTAGCGAATGCGAGACATAGTCGCCACAATGGCGTCCGTCTGGACGTACGTAGGCCTATGTTAACCTTTTTCCTTAACAAATGTTAACCTTTTTCATTAAGCACTGGCGGTTTGACATGCAGGCAGTGGCCAACTAGTTTTCCTACCCAAAACTGTGACTTGTTTTCCTACATTCACATATACGTATGACCTTAGTCATTGGTGGGACATAATTTTAACTAAAATACACATACAAAGTAACGTCTGGTAAACATCAGCATGGGCTTTTGTCCCAGTGGGCTATTGTCCCAGTGGGCTATTGTCCAAGTTGGGTTTTGGCCTAGTGAGCTTTTGTCCAGTGGGCATTTGTCCTACACTCAAAAGCAGAGTTATTTAAAATACATAACGAAAACACGCCTATTCTAATATATTGGAAAAAAAAAATAAAACACCTAATAGAAATTTTTTTAGATAAAAATCCTGTTAATTTTTGCTCAAAGCATATACATGTATTGTGGGTATGCATTAGAACTGCCTTAGGCAAGGCGGTTCTAACGAGTACCCACAATCTATGTTTTGAAGTAGAAATAAGAAAAATAATGTATACCCCTGTAAACGCCAGTTTTACTGTATAAAAGTGTGGTTTAATGGGGTCAAAATTATATAGGCATGTTTGCTTGATGGTGGGGATGTATTTCATAATTCCACTCGAGCCATTGTATCGGAAAATTATATTAGTTAGAATCTATGGACTGAATCTGATTTATTTTGCTCAATGCTGTAATGTGTAGGCCCATAAATATTTCCAAAAGGCCCACAAAAATTCAAAAAGGCCCATCAAAATCTTGATTTTCTTTCATGTAAATGAATAGGAGATGGGCCAATGGTCCATTTTGGGGCCCATCAATATATTGAGCCCAAAATATGCCAACACAGATGTGTGTAATGGTGTGGATTGTGGGTACTCATTTAGGTTGCATTATGAAAACGGTAATCAGAAAAAGTATCAGGAATAAAAGTATCAGTTTTGGGTAGGAAAAAAGTATCTGGAAACAAAGTTTCAGTTTTAATCAGATTTGCTTCTGATGTTACAATGATATGATGATTAGGATACTTTTGTATGTTTTGATTTGTTTTTCAGTGTAATAATCAATTTTGCAATTCTCTGTAATCCTTACCTTATAAAAGGGATGAGAGGTCACTTCATCTCAATGTCTGGTAAAAGTCCAAAATGACATATATAGTGTTGACGGGGATGTTAAACCTCCAATTAAAGAAACTAAAGTGTGCAAGTCAGACCTCAATGCTCATGAACACTATTTGGTTTCATTGGGCGACAGGGCTTGAGATGTCATTTCATCTCGCTGTCGGGTAAAAGTCCCACAAGTTGGAAGCATCGCCTCCAAAATGACATATATAGTGTAGATGGGGATGTTAAACCTCCAATTAAACAAGTGTGCAAGCCGGACCTGTGTGCAATGGGCGGCAGGGCTTGAGGTGTCATTTCAGCTCAATGTCTGGTTGGTAAAATTCCTACAAGTTGGTCACATTAAACTGAGACTTTCTTCCTGAAATTTTTTTTTCCTGATACTTTTTTTCCGGATTCTTTTTTTTCCGATACTTTTTTTTCCTGATACTTTTTTTCCTGATACTTTCTTTCCTACATTCTATGAAAACACCCCTATACAAATACATTGTAAGATATACTGCCGGAAATACAAAAGTTTTAGATGCAAAATTGTGATATTTTTCTTAATTCTACTCAAAATATAGATTTTGGGTAAACTTTAGGCCTCCATGAGGTGGTTCTAATGAGTATCCACAATCTATCTTTTGGAGCAGAAATAAAAAAATAAGGTTTACACCTGTAAACCCCAGTTTTACTATATATAAAAGTAGGGTTCAAGGGGGTCGGAATTATATAGGCGTGTTTTCGTGATGGAATATCAGGAATGCTCAGGCTCTTAACATTTTAACCCCATTTGGAAACAGTTAAATTCCTACACTTTATGCAAATAATGTAGATCCTGATCAGATGCCACCCTCTGTATCATTTGATCTGGGTCTACACTGCTTGCCAAATCCAGCCCAGATTGACTCAATAACAACACTCTGATCTCAAGAGAGATTTGAGGAAGGGGTACATATTTTCATCTAAGGATTACTTTGTAAAAAAAATGTCACATCTCATCAGACTTTATTTAAGTCTGTTTGTTAACCAGTTCTCAAACTTCTTGCAAATCCCTGTGGGGAGTCCAAGTCAGTCACCTGTGTTTATTGATGAAAGATAAGAATTACAATGTTGTGTCCAGTGCATGAAATAGATAAGCCTTCTAGGTAGTCACACATGTTACTTGAAAAGGGACCTTGTGACACTAACTTAGATAAATTTTTTATAGGACTGGCTGATCAGAGTTTAACCTTTATCCTGCTGAATAAAATAATTAGCCACACCCATTTCTGACTATCCCCCAGTCAAATTAATTGATATTATGTATGCATTTCACAAACAGCATGACAAATATTGTAGATCCTGATTAAATTACTTGACAAACTGCATGACAAAGCTTGTAGATCCAGATGAGATGACTTTTTGGTTCTACACTGTTTGTAAGGTGATCACAAGGAAAGTCACAGGAAAAAAGAGTCATAAAAATAAAGTTACAGAGAAAAGTCACAAATAAGAAAGTATAGAAATTTTCAACTAAAAGGATGTTGACCATAAATGAAAATATTGACAATACCAGGTCCTGCTCATCTGACTTTTGCCTATATATAACTTTTAGTGGATTTAAAAGGATGTTGTTTCCACAGATCATTGCCTTCATTTTTAATTTGGCAATCTGATGCATACATGTATATAGAGCATAGACATTCATTCACAGACAAATTATAAATGCTTTTACTAGAAAAAAATCAGGTCAACAAGTCTGTGCAATGAATATCCCTCTTAACCTCACCTTATACAGAGAAAAGTGTGGTTTTATGGGGGTATTGATTAATTTTCTTATTTTTGTTCAAGATGGTGGATACTTGTTAGACCCTTCTCATTAAATTAATATATTTGTCTTCAATATCTCTTGATCTGGTATTTTTCTGCAGCAATTTTTTTCATATTTCTAGGCCAAAATAGACCGTGGGAAACTGCCTCCTTGAGGTGGTTCTAATGAGTACCCACAACCTGCCTCAGAGCAGAAATAAGGTAAACAGTGTATACCCCTGAAGACCTTAATTTTCTGTACAAAGTGGGGGTAGAGGGATGTTCTTTTAACCTGATTTAACATGAGCACCAACAATCTGTTTTGACTCGAACTAAGAAAATATTGAACATGATTGAAACCAATTCTGTGACTTTTTCTGTGACTCTGTTTTTAACCAATGGACTCTTCTATTGCTATATGTTGGACAAGTCAATTTGTCATAATGGGTGTCAGGCCTATTTTTTGTTTTTATTCTATTTTTGACTGAAAATCCTGTAAGCAAATTATAGTGCAGACCAGCATCTGATCTGGGCCTGCACTGTTTGCCAAGATACCCGCATGCAATGGGTTAATACCCAACCTTTGACTTTTTTCAGTGATGTTTTTTCCTGTGACTTTCTTTCCTGCATTAATCAGATGGCTTCTTGGCTCTACACTTTTTGTAAAGGTAGGGGTTATCTTGTTCCGGAGGAGAAGGGTTAACCAATTTTGTACTGCATTACGATAACACATCCGTGCATCATGGTGCATTTTTCACATCTCCAAAATGGTCAATTTTCTGAAGAAAATTTTTGATCTTATTCTTATTTATACTCAAAACATAGGTTGTGGGTACTCAATGAGGCGGTTCTAACAAGTATCTACAACCTATGTCTAGGAGCAGAAATAAGGAAAATACCGTATTCGACCTATTTACCGCACAGTGCTCTTAGTTATCCCCCGCCGAAGGCGGAGGGATATAGTTTTGGCGTTGTCCGTCCGTCTGTCCTTCCGTCCGTCCGTCCTTCCGTCCTTCCGTCCATCCGTCACACTTTTTTGTTCGGAACCGTTTCTCAGCAACTATTGCATGGAATTAAATGAAACTTGAAATAAATATGTATTATTATGCTGTGGTGATGCACGCGCAATTTTTTTTCGGATTGACTTTTTACATCCAGAGTTATGGCCCCTTGAATGATTGAAATTCTGGATTTTTCGTCGTCTCACTTTGTCCGGAACCGTTTCTCAGCAACTATTGCATGGAATTAAATGAAAATTGAAATAAATATGTATTATTATGCTGCAGTGATGCGCGCGCAATTTTTTTTCGGATTGACTCTTTACATCCAGAGTTATGGCCCCTTAAATGATTGAAATTCTGGATTTTTTCGTCATCTCACTTTGTCCGGAACTGTTTCTCAGCAACTATTGCATGGAATTAAATGAAATGTGAAATAAATATGTATTATTATGCTGTGGTGATGCACGCGCATTTTTTTTCCGGATTTACTTTTTACATCCAGAGTTATGGCCCCTTAAATGATTGTAATCCTGGATTTTTCGTCGTCTCACTTTTTTGTCGGGAACTGTTTCTCAGCAACTATTGCATGGAATTATATGAAACTTGAAATAAATATGTATTATTATGCTGTGGTGATGCACGCACAATTTTTTTTCGGATTGACTTTTTACACCCAGAGTTATGGCCCCTTAAATGATTAAAATTCTGGATTTTTCGTCGTCTCACTTTGTCTGGAACCGCTTCTCAGCAACTATTGCATGGAATAAAATGAAACTTGAAATAAATATGTATTATTATGCTGCCGTGATGCACGCGCAATTTTTTTTTCGGATTTTCCTGGATTGACTTTTTTATCCAGAGTTATTTCCCCTTAAATGATTGAAATTGAGGAATTTTGTCTATTCGGTGATTATATCGGGGTTTTTTAATATTCGCGAATTTTATTTTGGTATCCTTGAAACCACATAACAGGTAAATAAACCTCAACTTTGACAGACAAGTTAATCTCTACTGATAATTAGGTCAGTAGGTCAGGGTACAGCCTCTCATCCAGGGAGTAAATGTTCAGCGGGGCCCTTCCTCATTGTCTCTAGTTTGCTTCTTAGAACCATCCTCAATTTTGGCCAGATATATTTTCTTGCCATTCTACACGAAAAACCCATTCGGCGGGGGATATCAATTCAACGAATTTGCTTGTTTTTTTTTCAAAATTGTATGAAAATATTGTGGTGAAAAATGTACCTAATAAGCGCACACTCAATACGAAAAAAAGAAAAAAAGCTTCCGATATGATTATTTTATAGAGTTGAATTTCAGCATAGGGATTCACAACATATACATATGATTGTCTGGGTCAAAGATGCAGCAAAACTCAATATGAATTTGTTGGGAGGTTACTGTAAAGTGTGCGCTTGTGTATTTTTTTCCAGAAAAAGCTTGGGTGTGCACTTATAGGAGCATGTGCGGTAAATAGGTCAAAGACGGTAATGTATACCCCCATAAAACCCCAGTTTTCTCTATATAAAGTGGGGTGTAAGGGTGTGTTTATTTCAGGGACTTGTTAGCATGATGCATTGTGGCTATGGGGAAACCTTGTGAACAAAATATCTGGAGAACCACTCGAGCTTGGCTCATGATATTTGGTATACAGCTTGAGTTTAAGTTGTAGATAACTTGATTAACTTTTGACAAAATTCTGACTATATATAACAAAGTTATGCCCCTTTTTAACTTATGCATTGTGGCTATAGGAAAACCTTGTGAACAAAATATCTGCAGAACCGCTTGAGCTAGGCTCATGATATTTGGCATACAGTTTGGGTCTAATGAGTAGATGACCTGATTAACTTTTGCAGAATTCCGGAAATATTTAACAGAATTATGCCCCTTTTTGAACTTATGCATTGTGGCTATAGGGAAACCTTGTGAACAAAATACCTGGAGAACCGCTTGAGCTAGGCTCATGATATTTGGCATACAGTTTAAGTCTAATGTGTAGATGACCTGAATAACTTTCAATGAAATTCTGAAAATATTTAATGGAGTTATGCCCCTTTTGGACTTATGCATAGTGGCTTTAGGGAAACCTTGTGAACAAAAATATCTGGAGAACCCCTTGAGCTAGGCTCATGATATTTGGCATACAGTTTGGGTCTAATGTGTAGATGACCTGATTAACTTCTGATGAAATTCCGAAAATATTTAATGGAGTTATGCTTCTTTTTGGACTTATGCATTGTGGCTATAGGGAAACCTTGTGAACAAAACTGGAGAACCGCTTGAGCTTAGAGGCTCATGGTATTTGGCAGTCTGTTTGCTACTAAGGCATAGATGACCTGAATAACTTTTGTTTAAAATCTGTTAATATTTGACAGGTTTTATTTTTAATGCAAATGATTATGAGGTACAGTTTACTGTCCCATTTAGAGACAAGCATATGGTTGGGAGCATAGTGTTTCACAAACACAATTTCTAGTTCTTTAAGAGCTTATATCTTCCAAAGCATATGTTGGATTGGAATCATATTCGGTATGATGATATATATAGGTGCAAAGTCTTATTCCGCAATACCCCCACTCATGCCTATGACCTCAAGGTCAAGGTCACAGACATAGAAATTGTTAATGTTAAAGACACAGGTTAAGATATTTGTACCAGATAGAACCTGAACTTTTACAATTGATTTTGGTTCATATTTGGTATGATGATAGATGTAGCTCATAATATTCATTCAGCAATACCCCGGTCCATCCAGTCCAGGTAAAGGTCACAGACTTAGAAATGTTTAATGTTAAAGTTTTCAAAGAGTTAGTTTTTTACCAAAACATTCATGCCTAAGACCTCAAGGCCAAGGTCACACACATAGAAATTTTTAATGTTGATTTTTCGAGAGTTCATATTTTCCAAAACATTATGGTTACCAATGAACATGACCTCAAGGTGTCACAGACATAGAAATTTTCACATTTAAGTATGTTAATAGCTTATATTTTCCAAACTATGTAATGGATTTGCTTCATATTTCGCATGAAGATACATGTCTTTACAGGTCCAAAGTTTTATTCATCCATACCCCACACCCCTGACCTCAAGGTCAAGGTCACAGACACAGATTTTTTTTTAATGTTACGTCTTTTGAGAGCTCATATTTCCTGAACCATTTGATGGATTTGCTTCATATTTGAAATGATGATAGGTACAGGTCAAAAGTTTCATTTAGCCATAACCTCAAGGTCAAGGTTGCAGACTTAGAAGTTTTTATTATTAACATTTTTTAATATTAACATTTTTAAGAGCTCATATTTTCCAAACCATTTAATGGATTGAGTTCATGTTTGGTAAGGTTTAATTAGCAATTCACCAACACCAACCTGTGCCAGTGACCTCAAGGACACTTTTCCAGGTGAGTTATGCCGTCCAATGAAAAAGTGTTATTGTTATATGAGTTTTTTTTTTTTTTTTTGGGGGGGGGGGGGGGTGAGGTGGGCCCCTGTGCGAGGGCATCTGTGTTGTATTGATACATTTTTAGTTGTTGCATACTTTTTCTCTTTTAGACTTGCTGCATGGCCAATATGTCTACAGATGTTTACTAGAATGGACACTTGAGCAACATTATGAAATTAGTCTTCTCAGGTAAGTTATGAAATAATGCATATACCATAATGATCCTAAGTATTGGGTCATATAGGCTAATGCAAACAGTGTAGACCAAGATCAGAATGCTCCTGATCAGGGTCTTCTCTTTTTGATATTCCATTTTGAAAAATAGGTCATATTATGGTGTGATTCTATATCCATCCTTAGTTCCCGAGTTATTCCCTTTTGATTATTTTTATGCCCCTAACATTTTCAAATGGGGGGTGGGGATATTGTATAACCTCTGTCAGTCCGTAAGTCCCTGACGCAATGGTTTCCTTGTATGTGTATATATTTATATAAATATATCCTTTAGGGGAAGCGGAGGATCAAATATATAATGTCAAATTAAGACAGGAGTCCAGGCGCATGGGGTGGCAATTTGCTGGTGTGCTACCTACTTAACATCGATTTTCTTGAACGGTCGGTCATAGTCGTTCATTTCCGTATTGTACGATTGTGTCCGTTGCAACAATTTGTATGTGATTTTTTTTTTTTTTTTTTTTCTTATTATTTTTATTATTATTATTATTATTATTGTTGTTATTATTATTATTTTCTTTCATGCTTCTGCCTTTTATGGGCGCATTTCATGTATGTTATGTATGTGATTTGCAAATAAAGTTTCGTATTCGTATTCGTATTCCTTGTGATATCTTCAGAAAAGATTGGTACGATATCTTTAGATACCAGCCCCAATAGCTTACTTGGTAGAGTGTCCGCTCCGGGGAACGGGCGGTCACGGGTTCGATCCCGGGCCGCGACATACCAAAGTCGTTAAGAATGGTACTAGCTGCTCATTGCTTGGCACTCAGATTTACGGGGTAGAGCTAGGACTGGTCGACCCAGCGTCAGGATAATATGACTGGGTGTGGTATCATGTAATGTGTCTGGGACATGATACTTCAGTGAGGCAGCACTATAAAAGTGAGCATTGAGCTCCCTGTCGCAACCAGACACCGTCGTGATATGACTGAAAAATTGTTGAAAGCAACGTTAAACCTGAATTCACACACACACACACGATATCCTTAGAAAAGGTGGGTAGATTGGATTCAAATTTCATACACAGGTGTATAATAAAAAAATACAGGTCAAATTCGATTTCAGGTAAAATCCGTTAATTATTATGAATGAAATGGTCTCTGAAAACCTTGATCATGTTGATGGATTGGATTCATATTTTATACACTGGTATATAATCATAAAATACAGGCCAAGTTCGATTTCGGTTAAAATCAGCCAATTATTATGAGAGTTATGGCCTTTTTCAACTTTATTTTTACTCGAGAAATGGTTTCCATGGAATATATCTTTTAAAAACCTTTGTGGATTGGAATCAAATTTTATACACAGGTATACATGTATTATCATAAAATGCAGATCAAGTTCTATTTCGGGTAAAAATCTGCCAATTATTATGACTGAGAGGTATGATCCTTTTTATCCCCTCGCACAACAAACTTGTGAGGGGGAATATATAGAATTTGACCTGTACGTATGTACTTTTGTCGTCACTCTAGCGCCTACATTTATTGACGTATTTTAAAATAACTTTACACAAATGTTGCTTATGATAATATCTTGAGCCAGTTTAACTTCCAAGGTCATGCCCTTAAGGCCAAGGTAACTGTGGCTATTTTTAGAAAAAACTTTTTCATGGCTCTTAACCCATTTAGTACCGGAAACCCCAAAACGGGTACAATGGCAAACAGTGAAGGCCCAGATCATACATCACAGTATGCGGCATCTGATCAGGGCTTACACTGTTTGCAAAAAGTTCAGCTATGTTATAGTTTTAGGAGAATTAACCCATTTCAGACTGGAAACCCCTAAAGGGGTACCCTGGCAAACAGTGCAGGCCCAGATCAGACGCCGCAAAACACGGCGTCTGATCAGGGCCTGCACTGTTTGCAAAAAATTCAGCTATTTTCCTAATAAATTTTGAAGAAAACAAAACCTGACACCCCTAAATTTTGAAACGGACTCATGCTATATATAAGGAGGGAGATTCCATTTGGTACTAAATGGGTTAATATATATTGCCTATGATAATATCTTGAGTGTGTTCGACTTTGTCATCACTCTAGCGCATATATTTATTAATGGATTTCACTATAACATCAAACAAATGTTGCTTTTGATAATATTTGGAGCGAATTTGACTTTCAAGGTCATGGCCTCAAGCTCAAGGTCACTGTGGCTATTTTTAGAAAAACTTTGGCTATTTTTAGAAAAACTTTATCGTTCTAGCACCAACATTTAATGATGGATTTTAATATAGCTTCACACAAATGTTGGGTGTGATGATAGCTCGAGTGAGTTAGACTTACAAGGTCCAGGTCAAGGTCGCTATGGCTATTTTAGAAAAACTCTGTCATCGCTCTAGCGCATTTATTTCTTGATGGATTTTAATATAACCTCATACAAGGGTTGGGTTTGATAATATCTCAGGCGAGTTTGACTTTCAGGGTACTGGGCTCAAGGTCAAGGTCACTGTGGCTAGTTTTAACCCGCTAGCACCTTCATTTATTCATCAATGGATTTTAAAATTACTTTTCACAAATGTTAAGCATTATGAAACAATGTGTCACATGCAAGACTCCGGTCAGTACCCCCATGGTCAAGGTCATAATGTACAGACAATTACTTGCCATGGGCGAATAATGCCCCACTTGTGAAGCTCTTGATCACTGACTTCTAATTAAAAAAGGGCGGCTCAGAATAAGTGAATTAATTTTAATGGCCATAAAACCAAAACAAAAAAAAAAAAAAAAAGCTTTGTTGGATCTATTGTTTCTAAGCTGGGAAAGTGGCCCTTAATGAAAAATCAGACTGATTTGCATTTACCCATAAATTCCTGTACTTTCTACGAGTTTAGACCCTGATGTTTGTTTGATTTGAGGTCTAGCATCCCCATCAACGATGTAAAGGTCACTATGGAGATGTTGCTTCCAATTTTGTAGGACTTTTACCCGACATTGAGATGAAATGACATCTCAAGCCCTGCTGCCCAATGAAACCAATAGGGTTTATAAGTACTGAGTGGTTAACCAGTACTCGTGTGCAAATAGGTTTCAGCTCTGTGTGTAAGCATCATGCAGCCCATCCATTTCTTCAAGCCCAGATGGGCAGGGGCCAGGTAAAAAATAGACCCTGATCAGACACCATGATCTGTGGCATCTTATCTGGGCCTAAATTGTTTGCCAAAGTCGAGCACATATTACAAGTCAGTGTATGACAATCTTTCTTTTACACAGCACTCTGATGTCACAACAACAAGAATAGCACAACTGTTTTCTAGAGATAACTGTTATGTTGACTTCCTACAAATCAGTGATAGTCATGTGTGAACATCAGCACTGAAGAGCTTTTGTTCTTATAGCTTTGGGTCACGTGACAACCCATTTTATATTTATGAGGGAGTTCTAATGAGAACCCTACAAAAAAGTTTGAAGTAGATCTGAAAAAAAATATAGCAATCCTCCATTCCTGTACCTGGGGCAGATATAGGGGATATTTGATTGTTTCAGTGTAAGATCGATTTATATTTCACCAAATGAACACAAATAGAAGTATTTTCAAGATTGGGAAGCAACGAGTGAAAATATTTCTTTTGGTGTTCAGGAGTGGAATAAAAATTGATCTAACATTGAAAAAATCAAATGTTCTGTTTCTTATATGCTTTAAATAAACTGTGATTATTAACCCTTGTCTTGCTGAATATTCATTTAAGCCACGCCCATTTCTGTCTACCAACCAATGAAATAACTTGATGTTATTTATTCCTACAAATTCATAAACTGTATGTCAAACAGTGTAGATCCTGATCAGATGGCTTCTTCAGAAGCCATCTGATCTTGATCTACACTGTTTCCAAAGATAGGGGTTGTCGTGAACAGCATGATAAGAGTTAAAGTAATTTTAAAGAGTCAGCTGAATGAACACCAAAAATAAGTATTTGCAAGAGTGGCGAAGCCATGAGTGAAATATTTGTTTTGGTGTTCATGAGTGAAATAAAAATTGATCTTACACTGAAAAAATAAAATTGTCTGTTTCTTGTATGCTTTAAACTGTAATTATTAAAGTAATTTTAAAGAGTCAGCTGTCAGCATGGGGAAAAAAAATTTCATGGTGATTTCGCATCGACTTAGATGTGTTCAGTGTGTTAACTTGGTATAATATTGGTTGCCACTTTTTGATATATTTTAAATTTTGCAAGTCTCGCTACTTTGGACATCTCCTTCCTGATGCCGGGGATTTCTGTGAAGTGTGGGCCATGTTTGCAGATGTTGGCTCGGTGGGGGACGCATATAAGTCCTAAGGTAGGCGTCTCTTGCCTGATGCCTCCAGTTGACCTGTCTCACGAGCTATGAAAATTTATGTTATTTTTCAATGATACATCAAATTCACAAAGTGTGAAAATTTAAAATCGTAATTTCACTGCTTGAGTGAGTGACAATATTGATTTTTATTTCACTGAGAAATCTCTGTATTTCTACAGGTGTAAAGCATGTAAGAGTAAAACTGCCTTGCTTTCCATTTCAGATTATTGCTGCTGCATGTGGAGGTTATTGCTTTAGAATTAAATCTTGGTGTATGTCATATGCCTCATCTATTCAGTTGTACAGAATCTCCAGGAAGATAGTGACTCAACAAGCTTCAGTTATTCCAACGCCTCATAAGTTTTTGTGCTGTGTAAAGATTATGATACGTATATTGAATCGATTCTGGTTATTTTGACAATGGAAAACAACTGAAAGCAAGCACTGGATGGAATATGCAGCCTTGAAGAATATTCCATTAAAATCCTAAATATTCGGATACCTTGAGGACTTGCTTTAACACTTTTTGTACCAAATTGAATCTTCCTCCTTATATAAAGCAGGAGTCTATTTCAAGATTTAGGGATGTCAGGTTGTGTTTTCTTCAAAATTTATTTGGAAATTTTTGCAAACAGTGGAGGCCCTGATCAGACGCCGTGTTCTGCGGCGTCTGATCTGGGCCTGCACTGTTTGCCAGAGTACCCCTTTATGGGGTTTCCAGTCTGATATGGGTTAATTCTCCTAAACTTATAACAAATTAAATTTCACTATCCAGCAAGATGTTAAAATGTATAGGCAGAATGGCAAACAGTGTGGACCCTGAACCAGACTGCAGTAGCAGTCTGATCTATGTCTGCACTATTTGCTTAGGCCTGTCTGTCCCAATACTTAGGATCATTACGGTATTGAATGTTTGAAGAAACTCAGTAAAATTGAGCTTGTGAATTCTGTTCTCTTATGTTTATGTATCATGTTTGATGGGCATAACCAGTTATGGAGTTATTGTCCTGATATTGGGGGATATAAAAATTGTCCAGATCTGTGGTGTCAAAGGACGCAAGGTTGCACAGTAGTGTTGTCATAATGAGAAAATATATGCAAACCAAAGAATCATTATAAACAAGCTACAAAATCATTTACCCGCTAAAGGGCTTGTTTGGAGTTTCATGTCCCAGTTAACACTATTTAGGTCATAATGAGCTGGTCAGCATATCTAACCACACTTTCTTCAATGCTGATACTTAAGCCTGCACATTCTTTCGCCAGGAACTGACAACTGCATGCCCTTTTCGAATCAGAGAAAGCGAGCAAATAACTACAGGAAAGTTTTTAAAATTGTAACAAAGGATGTTGCTGACCCAGCAGGTGTTGAAACCGCAGCCTCCTAAAGGGAACAATTTTTATTACGGCCCTGCAAAATGTTTGCTACCATGGGGCTCTGATCATGACTGTAATGGCTCTAGTTCCTGTGGTAGACAGGATCATCTGCTATTCTTCTGTACAGTACATACTGAGCATAGTGTTAACCCTTATCCTGCTGAATATTCAGTTTAGCCACACCCATTTCTGACTCTGTTCCAATCAGATTACTTGATGTAATGTATTCCTGTAAATTCAGAAACCGAATGTCAAACAGTTTGAATCCTGATGAGAAGCCATCTGATCTGGATCTACACTGTTTGCAAAGGCAGGGGTAGTCATCAACAATGGGATAAGGGTAAACTTTAAACACATGAACATTTGCAACTTCTTTTGGAATGAAAATGCAAAGTACATTGTATTTTTGTATCGTGCTTTATTAACCAGGCTAAATTGTGTTGTATGCAGTTTTAAGGGCATGTGTATGATTTTGGGATTATTTGTTTATATTTCTCAACTAAAATAGGTTATTGATACTCTCTGGATCAACTCGATTAGGCAATTCCAAAATGTACCCTCAACATAGTAAATAAATGTGTTGGAATTCTAACAACAATGATTAACATGCCATTTCATCTCAATGACAGGGAAAAAGTCGCACAAAATCAGAAGCATTGTTTCCAAAGTGACCTTAATAGAATTGACTGGGATGCAAAATCTAAACTCAAACAAAACTGTTCAGGCTCAGCCACTGCAGATAAGGGTGTAAGAAAGTGTTCTGAAATTATCATCTGTATAAGCCTATACAGAACAAAGGTTTACAGACCTGATAGACATGACTTAAAAAGGGTTGAGCACCAGGTCTATCATAATTTGATTTGATATCTCAACTGTGAAAAACAACAAAGATTTGGCAGTTAATGCACATTTATTTATTTTCACATCATCATATACAAACAAACAAAAATATCACATCTAGTGAGAATGTGTCTTCAGAGGTGTCTATAACAAGCATGGATACTGTACTGATCATTAGTATTGGGACAGTCAGGCTCAGCAAACAGTGTGGACCCAGATCAGACTGCTCCTTCAGTTTGATCATGGTCTACACTGTTTGCCATTTGAGCTGCACTTCTTTGACTCCTTGCTGAATTCAAACTATTTGCCATTCGAGCGGCACTTCTTTGACTCCTTGCTGGATTGTTAAACATTTTTATGTCCTTGGTAGTGATAGCGGGGACATGTTGTTTTTTGCCCTGTCTGATTGTTTGTTGGTTTGTAGGTGGACAACTTTAACGTTGGCCATAACTTTTTAACCGTTTGAGATAGAGCTTTCATATTTGGCCTGAAGGTTTCTTGTGACAAGACCTTCACATTCATGCAAAAAAATTTGATGTGTAACCTTGACCTTGACCTTTGACCTTAGATACTTCACAAAAAGTACGTAAAATTCGCCAGAGGCGCGCTACGTTACACGTAACAAACGTAACGAATAAAATATATAGGGAAAAACACTCAGCACCATAACTGGACCGTAACGAGCAAAACATGAATATTCTTTGACTTGTCTCCATTATGTTACAAGTAAAACCAGAAAAAATCTGGGGCACATTTTCTTCCAACAAGGATATTCTTGGACATGTCTTCGTTACGTAACGAGTGTAACGAGCAAAAATTTGGGGCACATTTTCTCCCAACGTAACGTAACAAACGTAACGAAGGAAATATATAGGTAAAAAACACTCTGCACCACCTTTGGACCGTAACGAGCGTAACAAGGATATTCTTGGACATGTCTTCGTTACGTAACGAGCGTAACGAGCAAAAATCTGGGGCACATTTTCTCCCAACGTAATGTAACAAACGTAACGAAGGAAGTATATATGGAAAAATAACTCTGCACCTCATTTGGACCATAACGAGCGTAACAAGGATATTCTTGGACATGTCTTCGTTACGTAACGAGTGTAACGAGCAAAAATCTGGGGCACATTTTCTCCCAACGTAACGTAACAAATGTAACGAAGGAAATATATAGGGAAAAAACACTCTGCACCACCTTTGGACCGTAACGAGCGTAACAAGGATATTCTTGGACATGTCTTCTTTACGTAACAAGTGTAACGAGCAAAAATTTGGGGCACATTTTCTCCCAACGTAACGTAACAAACGTAACGAAGGAAATATATAGGTAAAAAACACTCTGCACCACCTTTGGACCGTAACGAGCGTAACAAGGATATTCTTGGACATGTCTTCGTTACGTAACGAGTGTAACGAGCAAAAATTTGGGGCACATTTTCTCCCAACGTAACGTAACAAACGTAACGAAGGAAATATATAGGGAAAAAACACTCTGCACCACCTTTGGACCGTAACGAGCGTAACAAGGATATTCTTGGACATGTCTTCGTTACGTAACGAGCGTAACGAGCAAAAATCTGGGGCACATTTTCTCCCAACGTAACGTAACAAACGTAACGAAGGAAATATATAGGGAAAAAACACTCTGCACCACCTTTGGACCGTAACGAGGGTAACAAGGATATTCTTGGACATGTCTTCGTTACGTAACTAGTGTAACGAGCAAAAATTTGGGGCACATTTTCTCCCAACGTAACGTAACAAACGTAACGAAGGAAATATATAGGGAAAAAACACTCTGCACCACCTTTGGACCGTAACGAGTGTAACGAGGATATTCTTGGACATGTCTTCGTTACGTAACAAGCGTAACGAGCAAAAATCTGGGGCACATTTTCTCCCAACGTAACGTAACAAACGTAACGAAGGAAATATATAGGGAAAAAACACTCTGCACCTCATTTGGACCATAACGAGCGTAACGAAGATATTCTTGGACATGTCTTCGTTACGTAACGAGTGTAACGAGCAAAAATTTGGGGCACATTTTCTCCCAACGTAACGTAACAAACGTAACGAAGGAAATATATAGGGAAAAAACACTCTGCACCACCTTTGGACCATAACGAGTGTAACGAGGATATTCTTGGACATGTCTTCGTTACGTAACAAGTGTAACGAGCAAAAATCTGGGGCACATTTTCTCCCAACGTAACGTAACAAACGTAACGAAGGAAATATATAGGGAAAAAACACTCTGCACCTCATTTGGACCGTAACGAGCGTAACGAAGATATTCTTGGACATGTCTTCGTTACGTAACGAGCGTAACGAGCAAAAATCTGCAGCACATTTTTTCCCAACGTAACGTAACAAACGTAACGAGGGAAATATATAGGGAAAAAACACTCTGCACCACCTTTGGACCGTAACGAGGATATTCTTGGACATGTCTTCGTTACGTAACAAGCGTAACGAGCAAAAATCTGGGGCACATTTTCTCCCAACGTAACGTAACAAACGTAACGAAGGAAATATATAGGGAAAAAACACTCTGCACCTCATTTGGACCGTAACGAGCGTAACGAAGATATTCTTGGACATGTCTTCGTTACGTAACGAGCAAAAATCTGGGGCACATTTTTTCCCAACGTAACGTAACAAACGTAACGAAGGAAATATATAGGGAAAAAACACTCTGCACCACCTTTGGACCGTAACGAGGATATTCTTGGACATGTCTTAGTTACGTAACGAGTGTAACGAGCAAAAATTTGGGGCACATTTTCTCCCAACGTAACGTAACAAACGTAACGAAGGAAATATATAGGGAAAAAACACTCTGCACCACCTTTGGACCGTAACGAGTGTAACGAGGATCTTCTTGGACATGTCTTCGTTACGTAACGAGCGTAACAAGCGTAACAAGCAAAAATTTGGGGCACATTTTCTCCCAACGTAATGTTACAAACGTAACGAAGGAAATATATAGGGAAAAAACACTCTGCATCTCATTTGGATCGTAACGAGTGTAAGGAGAATATTCTTGGACAGGTCTCCGTTATGTAACGAGCGTAACGAGAAAAAAAGTCCTTTTTACGCTTGGTAAAGGAACACTGACAAGTTTGATTGGTCTGTTGGAAAGCAGTGCTACGCAAAATTTTGGGGGTGCATGAGTTCATTTGCGAAGTGTGAGAAGTGTGCACTTTTATGAGAACTGAACTGCACATGAGTTTCTGCTTAAGATATTTACCAATATACCGAGTACAAATTCTGGCAAGAAATTTTAAATTTTCAGTGCAAAATTTGGTATATAAAAAGTGATCCCTATCAAACTTTGAGTAGTATATATTCTTGTTCCTTATGATAGCACCACCCCTAAACCATATATTCTTGTTCCTTATGATAAGAGGCAATCAGTGACACCAGCATACCGGCCCCCAAGGGGTGCCATGGGCCATTCCCCACCCCTTTACTTCATTAAAATCCATATATGTCAAAAACCGTTCAGATCCCCACCACTTAACCATATATATTCTTATTCCTTATGATAAGACTCCTCTTCATAAAAGGCCATATATCTCAGAAACCATTCAAATCCCCATCCTATAATCACATACATGTATATTCTTGTTCATTGTTATTAGACACATATTGCCACATAGACACATTCAGTCATCCCACCCCGTCTTGTGGGGTCCGCAGGGGCCATTTTTCTCCCTGCCACTTCATAAAAGGGCCTCATATTTCAGAAACCATTCAGATCCCAAATGGTAAGCCATATTATTTATATATACTCTTGGGCCTTATTCAGTGACAAAAATCTTGGGCTCTTCTGGGCTCTGCCATTCCCGAATCCCTCCATTGCTTAAAAAGCCTCACATCTCAGGAACCATACATATCCCCACTGCTAAACCATATACATGTATGTCTCTGTTCCTTTTGATAAGACACATTTAATAACACCAACCGGGTCTCCATTGGGACCATGCCCCACCTTCTCTACTTTATAAAACACCTAATATTTCAGATACAGTCCACATAGGTGCTCATTTGGGTCTGGGGTATGTTTGGGAGACTTTATAATTGGTAGATTAAAATCATATCATGTTATAATATGTGGCTGCCATTGGGCAATGTCCACCTGAGCCCCGTTTTATGAAATTTGGCTCTTTGGTTTGTTTGCTATGGCAAGTTAAGAGTTTACATTGACTTATAATGGGGAAAATTGAAAAATGACATTACTGCCTTCCAAGATATTTTGTCACACTTTCATAGAAATGTTCCTTTAATAATGTTCTTTTTGGCCTATTTGTTGCCACAGATGGGATATTGTCAATTGTCATCTGTTTTCCTGCATCAACACATTCAAGCGACATCAGAGTTTTAAGCCACCAGGCAGGCACCACAGAGCTTCCATGGTTAATTAAAATACATTGCTGCCAGCGGGCAGTGGCCCCCTGAGCTCTGGTGAGCATTGTGGTCTAGGGTTGGGGATCTGAACAGTTTCTGAGATATTAGGGAAACTGGAGGGAGTGGGGCATGGCCCGGACACATCTCAGTGGACCCCCAGGTTGGTGTCACTGAATGCATCTTATCATCAGAAACAAGAATATATATGGTTTTTGCGTTAGGATCTGAAAGGTTTCTGAGATACATCGCCTTTTATGAAGTGAAAGGGTGGGGCATGGCCCCGGCGCACCCCTGGAGACCCCTAGGTTGATGTCATTGGAATGCATCTTATCATAAGGAACAAGAATATAATATGGTTTAGGGGTAGAGATCTAAATGGTTTCTGAGATATTTGGCCTTTTACAAAGTGGAGGGGGTGGGGCATGGCCTGGGCACATCCCAGGGGACCCCCGGCTGGTGTCACTGAATGCATCTCATCATAAGAAACAAGAATATATATATTTTTATCCCCCCGACCAAATAGGTTCGGGGGATATAGCGATCAGCCTGGCATCCGTCCGTCTGTCCGTCCGCCGTCCGTAGACGCAACCTTGTGATGGCCATAACTCCTATACCCTTTGAGATTCATTGATGGTTATTGGCACAATTGTTCACAAGGCTGAGACGGCGTGTCATATGCAAGAACCAGAACTCTGGATGCCATACTTTTTAGCTCACCTTCACGTAGTGACGAGGTGAGCTTTTGGGATCACTTTTCGTCCGTCCGTCCCTCCGTGCGTGAGTCCGTCCGCAAACAATTCTTTAAACGACATCTCCTCCTATACCACTGATCGGATTTTGACCAAACTTCACAGGAATGATCCTTAGGTGGCCCCTTTCAAAGTTGTTCAAATGGTTCCGGTCCGTTGCACATCTAGGTCATAGGAGCCAAAAACAGATTTTTTTCACCAAAAACTTAAAAAATCTTCTTTTCTGAAACCACAAGGCCCAGGTCTTTGATATTTGGTATGAAGCTTCATCTGGTGGACCCCTACCAAGATTGTTCAAATTATAGTGCTGGGGCCAAAAATGCCCCCGCTCCGGGGCCCTTTGGTTTTACATGGGCTTATATAGGGAAAATCTTTAAAAATCTTCTTCTCTGAAACCGTAAGGCCCAGGTCTTTGATATTTGGTATGAAGCTTCATCTAGTGGACCCCTACCAAGATTGTTCAAATTATAGTGCTGGGGCCAAAAATGCCCCCGCTCCAGGGCCCTTTGGTTTTATATGGGCTTATATAGGGAAGAGCTTCAAAAATCTTCTTCTCTGAAACCGTAAGGCCCAGGTCTTTGATATTTGGTATGAAGCTTCATCTAGGGGACCCCTACCAAGATTGTTCAAATTATAGTGCTGGGGTCAAATATGCCCCCGCTCCGGGGCCCTTTGGTTTTACATGGGCTTATATAGGGAAATCTTTAAAAAAAATTCTTCTCTGAAACCGTAAGGCCCATGTCTTTGATATTTGGTATGAAGCTTCATCCCACACGGCCATGGTTTAAATTATAGCCCTGAGGCCAAAAATGCCCCCGCCCTGGAGCCATTTGGTTTTATATAGGCATATGTAGGGAATATCTTTAATAAAAATCTTCTTCTCTGAAACTGCAAGGCCCAGGTCTTTGATATTTGGTATGTAGCATATCTAGTGGACCTTTGCCAAGATTGTTCAAATTAAAGCCTTTGTTGATATTTGGTATGAAGCTTCACCTTTTTAGATGTCTCTGAACATTATGCACATTATAGCCCTGGGGTTAATAATGGCCCTCCCTGGGTCCCACTTGTTACTCTATGGATCAGGTGAGCCATCCAGGGCCATCATCGCCCTCTTGTGTATTTATATTAGGATCACTTTTTGTCTGTCATCCGTGCGTAAACAATTTCTTCAAACGACATCTCCTCCTAAACCACTGATCCGATTTTGACCAAACTTCACAGGAATGATCCTTAGGTGGTTCCCTTTCAAAGTTGTTCAAATGGTTCTGATCCATTGCACATAAAGGTCACAGTAGCCAAAAATAGATTTTTTCACCGAAAACTTATAAAAATCTTCTTCTCTGAAACCGCAAGGCCACTGTCTTTGATATTCGGTATGAAGCTTCATCTAGTGGACCCCTACCAAAATTGTTCAAATTATAGTGCTGGGGCGAAAAATGCACCCGCCTCGGGGCCCTTTGGTTTTACATGGGCTTATATAGGAAAATCTTCAAAAATCTTCTTCTCTGAAACCACAAGGCCCAGGTATTTGATTTTTGGTATGAAGCTTCATCTAGTGGACCCCTACCAAGATTGTTCAAATTATAGTGCTGGGGCCAAAAATGCCCCCGCCCCGGGCCCCTTTGGTTTTACATGGGCTTATATGGGGAAAATCTGTAAAAATCTTCTTCTCTTAAACCGCAAGGCCCAGGTCTTTGCTATTTGATATGAAGCTTCATCTAGTGGACCCCTACCAAGATTGCCAAAATTTGCCCCCGCCCCGGGGCCTTTTGGTTTTACATGCGAAAATCTTTAAAAATCTTCTTCTCTGAAACTGCAAGGCCCAGGTCTTTGCTATTTGGTATGAAGCTTCATCTGGTGGACCCCTACTAAGATTGTTCAAATTATAATGTTGGGGCCAAAAATGCCCCTGCCCCGGGGCCCTTTTGTTTAACATAGGCTTATCTAGGGAAAATCTTTAAAAATCTTCTTCTCTGAAACTGCAAGGCCCAGGTCTTTGATATTTGGTATGAAGCTTCATCTTGTGGACCTCTACCAAGATTGTTCAAATTATAGCCCTGGGGCCAAAAATGCCCCCCCCCCCCCCCCCCCCCCCCCTCCGGGGCTTTTGGTTTTACATAGACTTATATAGGGAATATCTTGAAAAATCTGCTTCTCTGAAACCAAAAGGCCTAGGTCTTTGATATTTGGTATGAAGCTTTAGGTAGTGGACTTCTGCCAAGATTGTTCAAATTATAGCCCTGAAGCCAAAAATGCCCCGCCTCGGGGCCATTTGGTTTTACATACTCTTATATAGGGAAAATCTTTAAAAATTTTCTTCTGTGAAACCACAAGGCATAGGTCTTCGGTATTTGGGCTGAAATTTCATCTAGTGGACCTCTAGCAAGATTGTTCAAATTATAGCCCTGGGGCCAAAAATGCCCCGCCCCGAGACCCTTTGGTTTTACATAGTCTTATATAGGGAAATCTTTAAAAATCGTCTTCTCTGAAACTGCAAGGCCCATGTCTTCGATATTTGGTATGGAGCTTCATCTAGTGGAAATTATAGCCTTTGTTGATATTTGGTATGAAGCTTTACCTTTTTAGACCTCCCTCAACATTATGCACATTATAACCTTGGGGTCAATAATGGCCCTCCCCAGGGCCCAATTGTTATTCTATGGATCAGGTGAGCGATCCAGGGCCATCATGGCCCTCTTGTTTAGTTATCTCCCCTTTTAATAAAATAGAATGACTACTTTGTGATGGCCATAACTCCAATACCCTTTGAGATATATTGATGGTACCTGGCACAGTTGTTCACAAGGCTGAGATGGCGTGCCATGCACAAAAACCACAACTCTGGGTGCCATGGTTTTTTATTTATCTCCCCTTCCAATAATATAGAATCACTACCTTGTGATGGCCACAGCTCCAACACTCTTTGAGATATATTGATGATACTTGGTACAGTTGTACATGAGGTTAAGCAGATGTGTCACGTGCAAGAACCACAACTCTGGGTGCCCTGGTTTTTTTTAATTATATCCCCTGACAATATAACCTTGTGGTGGCCATAACTATAATACCTTTGAGATATATTGATGGTACTTGGCACAATTGTATACAACATTGAGACAGAGCTTCATGCCTAAGAACCACAATTCTGGGTGCTATGGTATTTGAGTTATCTCCCCTTCCAATATAACAGTATGACAACCTTTTGATCACCATACCTCCAATACCCTTTGAGACATATTGGTGGTACTTGATGCAGATGTACATGAGGTTAAGCAGGTGTGTCATGCTCAAGAATTACAACTCTGGGTGCTCTGGTTTTTGAGTTATCTCCCCTGACAATATAACCTTGTGATGTCCATAACTCCAACACCCTTTGAGATATATTGATGGAACTTGGGGCAATTGTATACAAGGTACAGAAGGGATGTCATGTGCAAGAACCACAACTGTTGGTGCTGTGGTATTTGAGTTATCTACCCTTCCAATATAACAGTATGACCAGCTTGTGATCACCATATCTCCAATACCTTTTGAGACATATTGATGGTAATGTACTTTGTAAGAAATACATGAGCTTAAGCAGGCATGTCATGCGCAAGAACCACATTTCCGACTGCCCTGGTTTTTTAGTTATCTCCTCTGACAGTATAATCTTGTGGTGGCCATAACTGCAATACTTTTGTGATATATTGCTGGTTTAATTCTGGTGCACTTTCTATTGGTGAACAATCTTCTGAAGGCCATATTGGCTTTTGGTCGGGGGATTTGCCATCTCTTCCGATGGCTATTTTTTTTTAGGTGGGGATCTTTTGTTTGTTTTATTTGCGATTTAACGCCCCCCTCAACATTGTATTGGTCATTTTGGAGACGTTGCTTCCAGTTTTGTGGGACTTTTATTACCTGATACTGAGATGAAATGACATCTCAAGCCCAGTCACCCAATGAAACCATTAGGGTTTATAAGCATGGACAGTCTGACTCACACAGCTTTGCCTGCTAGCCACCCTAGTTAGAAGAATGGATGTTCCAAACTTGAGTGAAGGAAGAGTGCACTCCAGAAACACAAGGGTGAAAGGGTGTGAGTGTGAATAAATTAAAGCACTGACAGCACTGATTGGCCGATTGTCTGCGTACAGGCTTGGAAAATGGTCATGAATGAGAACTTGGGACTGTTTCGGTAAATCCTTTAGTTCTTGTACCTATAAGGCAAACAGTGTAGACACTGATTAGATGTAGAAGCCTCTGTGATTTAGTGGTTATGCTACTCGCCTTGTAAACCAGGGATCGAGGATGGATCCACCAGGGATCGAGGATCGATCCCGGGCTTCTCCAGACTTTCGGATGAGTCTTTAAACCGAGGTCTCGTCTCCTTATGACCTTAGCTGTTGGTGAGAGGTAAAACTTAAACACACTCACTCATTTGATCTGGACCTACTATGTTTGCCAAACCAAACACATGATTCCAGTTCAGATTTTATAGATAACTCTCTTAAATGTAGGAAACACTCTGACTCCATAGTGGAACAAATAACATGGCTATTTTTGGGTTGATTGTTTGTCAATCAACCCAGTTTCTAAGCAGTAAAGCTCCTCATTGCTGAAGTCCATGTTACTTTCCACTAACCTGTCAAATTAACTTTTTTTTATAGAAAATAGCCGCAGTGAGGTCAGAGAGTTGTGCCAGTGCGAGTGTATTTGAGTTTTACATCCCACCAACAGCTAAGGTCATACAGAGACGGGACCTGGGTTTAAAGACTCATCTGAACGTCCGGAGAAGCCCAGGATTGAAACCACAGCCCCTAGTTTATGAGGCGAGTAGCTTATCCACTACACCCCAGAGGCTTCTAAGAGTGTTGCGTAAGAGGGTTATCTTGAAATCATAGGTTGGGCTTGGCAAACAGGGTAAACCCAGACCACACACCACAGAACATGGCCTCTGATCAAGATCTACATTATTTGCTTAAAAACCAGAATTTTAGGGTTAAATGAAACAGTTTAAATCACAGTCCAGGGCTAGTTCTCCAACCTATACTTGGAGACAATCATCCCACCAGTACTCTCAGTGCTTTGATGTAATCCCCTGCAGCAGAGCAGGGCTGGGATTATAGGAATGGCCTTTGTCTGTCTGTCCATCCGCCTGTCTGTCCTCCACACTTTCTTGTCTGCTCATTATCTCCTGAATCCTTTGACAGATTTTCATTGAACTTTGGTCAAATATTCCTTTCAGAGCTGATGTGCAGAATCCATAAATAAATTATGCCAACTCAATGTCAAGGTCACAGTTGAAGGTCACAAGTTTGAATCTTTGGATTTTGTATCCATTCCATATCTCCTTCATCCCTGGAAGAATTTTCTTTAAACTTTGGTCAAATATCCCCCTCAGTGAGCTGATGTGCAGAACTCATAAATAAACTATTCCGGCTCAAGATGAAGGTCATAACTGAAGGTCACGAGTTTGAAACTTTGAAATTTGTATCTGTTCCATATCTCCTTAAATACCCCTGGAAGGATTTTCATTAAACTTTGGTCAGTGAGCTGATGTGTAGAACTCATAAATTATTCCGACTCAAGGTCAAGATCATAGTTGAAGGTCAAGAGTCTAAATCTTTAAATTTTTGTTCCCTCTATATTTCCTTCACCCCTGGAAGGATTTTCATTAAACTTTAGTCAGTCATTCCTTTCAGTGAGCTGATGTGCAGAACCAATAAATAAACCGTGCTGACTCAAGGTCACAGTTGAAGGTCATGAGTTTGAATCTTTAAATTTTGTGTGTGTTTCATATCTCCTTTACCCCTGGAAAAATTTTCTTCAATTTTGGTCAAATATGCCCCTCGATGAACTGATGTGCAGAACCCATAAAAAAACAGTGCCGATTCAAGGTCAAGGTCACAGTCGAAGGTCACAAGGTTGAGCCTTGTCAATAAAGTGCATGAGGGGATTTGGCTGTCGCTCAAAGCCTCGGACACTCAGATCTTGATGAAAAGATATTGCCAACTAGGTGAAACTGCCCAAAATTCCTAAGGGCCATTACTCCAACAAAACTGCAGTAAATGTGTTAACAAGAGGGCTCAGCAGGCCCTTATTTGCTGACCTGAGTGTTACTGTCTCTTGCACATTCTAAACTACTATGATATCTCTCACAGGACTATATAATGTAATCGGATAACAGGCTCAGGTGAGCTTATATTTGTTTGAATTGAGGTTTAAAATCCCTGTCAACACTGAATAGGTCATTTTGGAGACGTTGCTTCCAATTTTGTGTGACTTTTACCTGGCATTGAGATGAAATGACATCTCAAGCCCTGTCACTCAATGAAACCAATATTCTTATTTGATCAGTATGATATCCATGGCCTGATCCTGGAATCTTACTGATCCAGCACGGTATCTCATGCATGATTCTGGTATCCAAGATCTGATCCTGGCTTCCTACCGGTGGAGGACAGCATTCCAGACCTTATCATATTATCCCACTGATGCAGCAGGGTATCCTAGGCCAACTCCTTGAATCGTACAGGTGCAGCATGGTATCCCAGTTATGAACCTGGTATCCTACCCGCAGGGCATGGGAGAAAATGTGCCCCAGAATTTTACTCTGGTTACGTAACGAAGCCATGTCCAAGAATATCCGCGTTACACCCGATACGGTCCAAATGAGGTGCAGAGTGTTTTTCCCTCTATATTTCCTTCAATACATTTGTTACGTTAAGTTGGGAGAAAATGTGCCCTAGATTTTTGCTCATTATGTAACAAAGACATGTCCAAGAATATCCTTGTTATGCTTGATACGGTCCAAATGAGTTGCAGAGTGATTTTTCCCTATATATTTCCTTCGTTACGTTTGTTACGTTACGTTGGGAGAAAATGTGGCCCAGAAGTTTGCTCGTTACGTAACAATGACATGTCCAAGAATATCCTTGTTACGCTCATTACGGTCCAAATGAGGTGCACAGTGTTTTTTTCCCAATATATTTCCTTTGTTACGTTTGTTACGTTACTTTGGGAGAAATGTTCCCCAGATTTTTGCTCGTTACACTCGTCACGTAACAAAGACATGTCCAAGAATATCCTTGTTACGCTCATTACGGTCCAAATGAGGTGCAGAGTGATTTTTCCCTATATATTTCCTTCGTTACTTTTGTTACGTTACGTTGGAAGAAAATATGCCCCAAATTTTTGCTCGTTACGCTCGTTACGTAACGAAGGCATGTCCAAGAATATCCTGGTTACGCTGGTTACGGTCCAAATGAGGTGCAGAGTGTTTTTTCCCTATATATTTCCTTCGTTACGTTTGTTACGTTACGTTGGGAGAAAATGTGCCCCAGATTTTTGCTCGTTACGCTCGTTACGTAATGATGACATGTCCAAGAATATCCTTGTTACGCTCGTTACAGTCCAAATGAAGTGCAGAGTGTTTTTTTCCTATATATTACCTTTGTTACATTTGTTACGTTACGTTGGGAGAAAATGTGCCCCAGATTTTTGCTTGTTACGCTCGTTACGTAACGATGACATGTCCAAGAATATCCTTGTTACGCTCGTTACAGTCCAAATCAAGTGCAGAGTGTTTTTTCCCTATATATTACCTTTGTTACGTTTGTTACGTTACGTTGGGAGAAAATGTGCCCCAGATTTTTGCTCGTTACGCTCGTTACGTAACGAAGAAATGTCCAAGAATATCCTTGTTACGCTTGTTACAGTCCAAATGAGGTGCAGAGTGTTTTTTCCCTATATATTACCTTCGTTACATTTGTTACGTTACGTTGGGAGAAAACGTGCCCCAAATTTTTGCTCGTAACGCTCGTTACGTAAAGATGACATGTCCAAGAATATCCTTGTTACGCTCGTTACAGTCCAAATGAGGTGCAGAGTGTTTTTTTCCCTATATATTACCTTCGTTACGTTTGTTACGTTACGGTGGAAGAAAATGTGCCCCAAATTTTTGCTCGTTACGCTCGTTATGTCACAAAGGCATGTCCAAGAATATCCTCGTTACACTCGTTACAGTCCAAATGAGGTGCAGAGTGTTTTTTCCCTATATATTTCCTTCGTTACGTTTGTTACGTTACATTGGGAGAAAATGTGCCCCAGATTTTTTGCTCGTTACGGTCCAAATGAGGTGCAGAGTGTTTTTCCCTATATAATCTCTTTGTTACATTTGTTACGCGTAACGAAGCGGGCCCCTGGCAAATTTTACGTACTTTTATGCAGGTTTCTTGTGACAAGACCTTCACATTCATGCAAAAAAATTTGATGTGTAACCTTGACCTTGACCTTTGACCTACTTAAAAGAAAAAAATAACATTGGTCATAACTTCTGAACCACTTGAGATACAGCCTTCATATTTAGCATGTATGTTCCTTGTGACAAAAGCTTTACATTCATGCAAAAAATTTTGACCTGTGACCTTGACCTTTGACCTTCTTAAAATAAAAAAATAACATTTTGGTCATATCTTTGGAACGGTTTGAGATAGAGCCTTCATATTTTGCATGTAGGTTCCTTGTGACAAGAGCTTTACATTCACACAAAAAAAATTTGACCCATGTCCTTGACCTTTGACCTACATAAAAGAAATAGTTAACATTTGTCTTAACTTTTGAACCGTTTGAGATACAGCCTTCATATTTAGCATGTAGGTTCCTTGTGACAAATGCGTTACATTCAAGCAAAAATTTTGACCTGTGACCTTGACCTTTGACGTACTTAAAAAAATAAACATTTTTGGTCATAACTTTCGAACCGTTAGGGATAGAGCTTTCATATTTGGCATGTAGGTTCTCTGTGATTAGAGCTTTTCATTCATGCAAAATGTTTGGACCTTGACCTTTGACCTACTTAAAAGAAAAAATAAAATTTTTCATAACTATTGAACCCTTTAAGATAGAGCCTTAATATTTGCCATGTAGGTTCCTTGTGACAAGAGCTTTACATTCATGCAAATTTTTTTGACCTGTGACCTTGACCTGCTTTAAAGAAAAAATATTATTGTTCATAACTTTTGAACTGTTTAAAATAGAGCTTTCATATTTGGCATGTAAGTTTCTTGTGTCAAGGGCTTCCCACACAAACAGAAACCTTGAACTGTGAGCAACTTTGAATAAAAAATGACCATGCCCGGGGACATGTTCGTGTTTCACAAACACATCTTGTTTTTTTAAATTTTAGGAGCACTACAGCAAGTCCCCAAGGTGTCCTAATTCTTAGAATTTTTATGGTAAACTCAGACTTTTTTGTCTGCATCAGGTCAACAAGTCTGTGTAATGGACACCCCTCTTAACCCTCCCTCATAAAGAAAACCAGGGTTCTGTAAATTAGGGTTTAATTTATTCTCCTTTTTGCTCAAAAACATAGATTGTGCGTACTCATTAGAACTAAATTGATCAGGCAGTACTACAGAGCACCCACAACATATGTTTTTACTATAGAGGCCAGAAAAATACAAAATGAAATTCATTGGTGTGTGATATAAAATGAAGTTTCAGGACATGGATATATATTAGTGTAATGTGATGAAGCTGCTTTGTATCAAGGCTGTTCATAAAGCACATTGCTAAGGCTGATCATATAGCAATATGCAATAAAATCTATTTCATTATTTAGCAACTCTTAAAGAAAACCTGGTACCATAATAATCCTAAGTATTGGTACAGATAGGTGCAGACCCAGATCAGACAGCTCCTGAAGCAGTCTGATCAGTGTCAACACTATTTGCCATTCTATCTGTTCCTTTTGGAACAGGATTTAGCCCCTGCTGGAGCATGAAACAAATTTGTTAAAATTTTAGGAGAATATTACAGCAATGCTTGGCTGTGTTTGTATTTTTAGGATTTTTACAGTAATGGCAATAAAAAAAACAAAAAACAACTCTAATCAGCCATTTTAGCTCACTCAGTCTGTTCAAAGCTTTCGATGGCTACAGAAGTTTCTGTATCTTATAGGCTTCTATTATTAAAGAAGTGTTTTGATGGGGTGTTGACCTGATGCGGACAAAGAAAGTCAGAATTTACCCTAAAAGCTGAGAAAGGCCAATCCACTAACTGGAAAGAAGGACCTGAAGTCTGATTTTCTTACATTGTTCTTAAATTTTAACCCTTTTCTTACCAAATGGAATCTTCCTCCTTATATATACCAGGAGTCCATTCCAAAATTAAGGGCGTCAGGCTGTGTTTTCTTTATTTCTTTAAAACTTACTTTGAAAATATCTTAACTTTTCACAAACCATGTAGGCCCTGATCAGACGCCACTTTTTGCGGCGTCTGATCTGGACCTGCACTGTTTGCCAGGGTACCCGTTTTGGGGTTTCTGGTACAAAATGGGTTAACAGCCAAAAAAGAAAACGAAAGAAATAAAATAATCCCACAGGATTTAAATCCTGTGCTCTGAAATGGGATAAAAATCCCGCGGGAGTTAATTTCAATGGAGCCAATATTAGTTTCTTTAAACCAATAAATTATGCATGTTTTATACATAAATGGACAAAATTATTATAGCTTTGTCCAATCAAAGCAGATTTATTGGAAATTGGAAATAAGTGAAATCCCACGGGAGAAAAATCCCTTTTTCGATTATGGGATAAAAATCCCATGGGATTAAAATCCCGTGGGATTTTTTTAAAATAGTTATATTCATGCTTTACTCATTGTAAGCTTCTCTAATTGACCTTATAAATAGAAAAGAGATATTACACCTTCATTCCAGAGCATTTTAAAAAATAAAAAAATCCCGCGGGATTTTCCTCCGTAAAAAATCCCATGGGAGAAAAATCCCGCGGGAGAAATTGAAATTAGAGCAGTAGCAGCCATATTTTTTGTGCATGTATTTTAATGTTAAGTAGGTCCATTTTCATAGTTAAAAGCAAGATTTAAAATTTTGAAATTCTCCCGTGGGAGAAAAATCCCTGATATTTTTAGCTCACCTGTCACGTAGTGACAAGGTGAGCTTTTGGGATCACTTTTTGTCCGTCGTCCGTCGTGCGTCCGTGCGTCCGTCCGTGCGTCCGTGCGTGCGTCCGTAAACTTTTCTTCAAACGACATCTCCTCCTAAACCACTGATCAGATTTTGACCAAACTTCACAGGAATGATCCTTAGGTGGTCCCCTTTCAAAGTTGTTCAAATGGTTCCGGTCCGTTGCACATATAGTTCACAGCAGCCAAAAATAGATTTTTTTCACCGAAAACTTAAAAAATCTTCTTCTCTGAAACCGCAAGGCCCAGGTCTTTGATATTTGGTATGAAGCTTCATCTAGTGGACCCCTACCAAGATTGTTCAAATTATAGTGCTGGGGCCAAAAATGCCCCCGCACCGGGGCCCTTTGGTTTTACATGGGCTTATATAGGGAAAATCTTTAAAAATCTTCTTCTCTGAAACCGCAAGGCCCAGGTCTTTGATATTTGGTATGAAGCTTCATCTAGTGGACCCCTACCAAGATTGTTCAAATTATAGTGCTGGAGCTAAAAATGCCCCCGCACGGGGGCCCTTTGGGTTTACATGGGCTTATAATAGGGAAAATCTTGAAAAATCTTCTTCTCTGAAACCGCAAGGCCAAGGTCTTTGATATTTGGTATGAAGCTTCATCTAGTGGACCCCTACCAAGATTGTTCAAATTATAGTGCTGGGGCCAAAAATGCCCCCGCACAGGGGCCCTTTGGTTTTACATGGGCTTATATAGGGAAAATCTTGAAAAAATCTTCTTCTCTGAAACCGCAAGGCCCAGGTCTTTGATATTTGGTATGAAGCTTCATCTAGTGGACCCCTACCAAGATTGTTCAAATTATAGTGCTGGGGCCAAAAATGCCCCCGCACCGGGGCCCTTTGGTTTTACATGGGCTTATATAGGGAAAATCTTTAAAAATCTTCTTCTCTGAAACCGCAAGGCCCAGGTCTTTGATATTTGGTATGAAGCTTCATCTAGTGGACCCCTACCAAGATTGTTCAAATTATAGTGCTGGAGCTAAAAATGCCCCCGCACGGGGGCCCTTTGGGTTTACATGGGCTTATAATAGGGAAAATCTTGAAAAATCTTCTTCTCTGAAACTGCAAGGCCCAGGTCTTTGATATTTGGTATGAAGCTTCATCTAGTGGACCCCTACCAAGATTGTTCAAATTATAGTGCTGGAGCTAAAAATGTCCCCGCACGGGGGCCCTTTGGTTTTACATGGGCTTATATAGGGAAAATCTTGAAAAAATCTTCTTCTCTGAAACCGCAAGGCCCAGGTCTTTGATATTTGGTATGAAGCTTCATCTAGTGGACCCCTACCAAGATTGTTCAAATTATAGTGCTGGAGCTAAAAATGCCCCCGCACGGGGGCCCTTTGGTTTTACATGGGCTTATATAGGGAAAATCTTTAAAAATCTTCTTCTCTGAAACCGCAAGGCCCAGCTCTTTGATATTTGGTATGAAGCTTCATCTAGTGGACCCCTACCAAGATTGTTCAAATTATAGTGCTGGGGCCAAAAATGCCCCCACACCGGGGCCCTTTTGTTTTACATAGGTTTATATAGGGAAAATGTTTAAAAATCTTCTTCTCTGAAACTGCAAGGCCCAGGTCTTTGATATTTGGTATGAAGCTTCATCTTGTGGACCTCTACCAAGATTGTTCAAATTATAGCCCTGGGGCCAAAAATGCCCCCGCTCCGGGGCCCTTTGGTTTTACATAGACTTATATAGGGAAAATCTTGAAAAATCTTCTTCTCTGAAACCACAAGGCTTAGGTCTTCGATATTTGTTATGAAGCTTCAGCTAGTGGATCTCTATAAAGATTGTTCAAATTATAGCCCTGAGACCAAAAATGCCCCTGCCATGTGGCCCTTTGGTTTTACATAGACTTATATAGGGAAAATCTTTAAAAATCATCTTCTCTGAAACACAAGGCTCAGGTCTTTGATATTTGTTATGAAGCTTCAGCTAGTGGACCTCTACCAAGATTGTTCAAATTATAGCCCTGGGTCTTTGATATTTGTTATGAAGCTTCAGCTAGTGGACCTCTACCAAGATTGTTCAAATTATTGCCCTGGGGCCAAAAATGCCCCCCCCCCCTCCGGGGCCCTTTGGTTTTACATAGACTTATATAGGGAAAATCTTGTTTTACATAGACTTCTATATGCAGGGTAAATCTTCTTCTCTGAAACCAGAAAGCCCAGGTCCTTCATATTCGATATGAAGCTTCATCTTGTGGACCTCTACCAAGATTGTTCAAATTATAGCCCTGGGGCCAAAATTGACCCTGTCGAGGCCCACTTGTTATACATTGGATCAGGTGAGCGAACCAGGGCCCTCTGGGCCCTCTTGTTATAGGATTTTAATCCCGCGGGAGTGGAGAAAAAATCCCGCGGGATTATTTTAATCCCGCGGGATTTTCAAAAATCCCGCGGGATTTTCACCCTTTCACCCCGGTTTGCCAAGAAACCGTTATGTATATCTTCACCAAATCATATAGAAATAATTTGTATAGATCTAAGCTATTACCTAAATGCATTGAAAGCCACCTAAAAGTGTTAGAAAGACTAGGTGAGTTTGCCTAATTTCTGGTGAGGCAAAAAAAAACTGGTGGCTGTTTGAGGTCAACCCATTTATCATTGAGTTCATCCCTTGGATTGCAGAAAATGCCCTTTTTTGACCGTAACTCCTTCAGTTTTCATCAAATCTTCTTAAAACTTATATGTTAGTAAGTAAGGGATATAAGCTCAGACTAGTTTGAAAACTAGCAATTCCAGTCAATTAATCATGGAGTGTTGTCCCTTGTTTTGCTGAAAATGCTTATATTCGACCTTGTCATCACTGCTGCCCCTTCAGTTTTGATCGGATCTTCATGAAACCTACAAACAAGTACGTCAGGTAGAAAAGCTCGCAGGAGTTTGAAAACTGGTGAGGTTTGCCTATTTATCATAGAGTTACATCCCTTTGATTGCAGCAATTAATTGTTTATTTTTTACCTTGTCATCACCATAACTTCTTCAATTAATATCGGATCTTCTTTAAAGTTACATATAATCAAGTTAGGGATAAAAGCTTGAATGAGTTTGAAAACCGGTGAGGCCAGCCTAATTATCATAGAGTTACATTCTACTTGATTGCAGAAAATGCTTACGGTGACATCACCTTGTCCCCTCATAAATCCTTCAGTAAAGGTTGGCACTTCCTGAAACTTCATTTGAAATCCCCAACCGAGAATTTAACTTGTGCATACAATGATGCAGAAGACCCATAAACCTTGGTATTTCCTGACCTGTTTTCCCTTTAAAATACAAGTACCGAATTACAGCACGGTACTCACATTTTGACGAAAAGCTTGTTTTGCATCGCTAGCCATGTTCGACGTTCAATATTTTATGAGGGAATAACACGATAAGGGTCGATTTTCCCTCAAACCTAAAACATGTTTTAACACAAGGCATGAAAATCTTGGTTGTCTCGGTCAATTGGAGTTACTTATTGACTTGCCCTCGTATGTTTTTATTGAAAGGGAAATAATATGTGAATTTCGTAAATCTACGCCTTACTTGTAATCATGAAATGTTGTGAAGGTACCGTGTAGTCTGATGTTCATTGGATATAAGCTATCATCAAAGACACTAAAAAGAATGCGCAATGGCCATTTCCTGACAAAACCTTTCTAGGCACATATTGCAAGACAACTTTTGAGCAGATGCAAGTTAGTGCATTTTCTGGCTAATCGCCTGATGCCAAATTTTCATCGTAATAGCTCAATAGCTGCCAGATAGCTACTGGGTTTGACCCAGAAGTTGGTATAGTTTCTTTTTTGACCGAGTATAATGAACGAATGACATGTTTCAAAAGTCACTAGGTTTCACGCAATACTTTTCCATTATTTTGTTGTGAAAACAAAAACTATCGGGTTACTTAATGTGTATACGTGAACAAAAAAAAATAAATAAATAAGAATGTGTGGTTTTAAAAGTTTTACAAAGAGCCTCCCATAATTGCAACAAGAGGCCCAAGAGGGCCTGTCGCTCCACCGGCTAACTTCATACAATTGTCATATTTATTACATTAACCAATTGTATACTAGTGGACTCTTCTATTGCTATATGTTGGACCAGTCCATTTGTCATATAAGGGGTGTCAGGCCTATTTTTTTTCTATTTTTGATGGAAAATTCTGTTATCAAATAGTGCAGGCCCTGATCAGACACGGTGTTCTGCGGGGTCTCATCTGGGCCAGCACTGTTTGCCAAGGTACCCGTTTAGGGTTTTCCCGCATGCAATGGGTAAATAAAAACACGTGACCCACCCAAGGAATGTCCATTCTATATTTTTGGCCGCCAGAGCCATGGTTGGCAGGATTTACGTGAGTGTCCATTTGGCATTGCTCCGTTCTAAATATCTGGTCCTTATGGTTTCAGAGAAGAAGACTTTTAAAGTTTTTCCTATTATAAGTCTATGGGAACTAATAAGCATCTGGGCGTGGCCAATTTTTTACCCCAGGGGCATTGTTGGCAGGATTTATGTGTGTGACCACTTGACGTTGCTGCATACTAAATATCTAAGCTCTGGGCACTGATGGTTTCAGAGAAGAAGATTTTTGTCAGTTTTCCCTGTATAAGTCTATGGGAGCTTATGGGCCTCAGGGTGTGGCCAATTTTTACCCCAGGGGCATGATTGGCGGGATTTGTGCAGTTGAATACTTCAGGTTGCTACATACTAAGCTCTTGGCCTTATGGTTTCAGGAGAAAAGTTTCAAGATTTTTTCATTATTAGTCTATGGTAGCTAATAAGCACCGGGGCGTTGCCAATTTGGATTCCAGAGGCATAGTTCGCAGGACATAGTAGGTGACCACATACCTTTGCTACATACTAAATGTCTTAGCTTTAGGCCTTATGGTTTCAGAGAAAAAGACTGTTGAAGTTTTTCCCTTTATTGATCAATTGGAAGCTAATGAGCCAAAGGTGGTGGCCACGGCGGCCATGTTTTTTGTCTGATCAAAATTTCTTCAATGAATCTGACAATGGTCCACACAAGAAACATTCATGAAAATTAAGAACGAAATCCATTTAGCGGTTTTGGAGGAGAAGATTTAAAAAAAAAATCCTTTATAAGTCTATGGAAGCTAATTAGCCAATGGGCATGTCCATGGTGGCCATGTTTTTTGTCTGATCAAAATTGCTTCAAGGAATCTGACACAGGTCCACCCAAGGAACATTCATGCAAAGTAAGAATGAAACCCATTGAGCTGAGCGGTTTTGGAGGAGAAGGTTTTTAAAACTTTTCCCCTTATAAGTCTTTGAAAGCTAATGAGCCAAGGGGCATGGCCATGGCGGCCATGTGGGGCATGGCCATGGCGGCCATACTTTTTGTCTGGTCCAAATTTCTTCAGGGAATCTGACAGAGGTCCACCCAAGGAACATTCATGCAAAATAAGAATAAAATCCATTGAGCGGTTTTGGAGGAGAAAATTTTTAAATATTTTTTGTTTGGTTTCGATGCCATCGCAACCAGAGTTCTGCATGTAACAAAATTCTTTGAAGGAATTTAGAAGAGGACTATGTGAGAAACATTCCTGTGAAGTTTGGTTAAAATCGACTAAATAGTTAAGGAGAAGATGTTTAAAGAAAAAAATTAACGCACGGACGCACAACGCACACAGGGCCATAACATAAGACCCGCGGGTCTTCGGTCATTGGAGCTAAAAATGAACAGGCTCGTTTGTGTTTATTTATTTATGTTTTTTTTTATTTATTTATTTATTTAATTTTTCCTTTCCTCCGTCGGATCCGGTATGTCTCCCTTTTCGACCAAGCCATTTTAACCCTCAGGGATCTGGAGAACTGTTTACACTGTAGTATAATTAGGTCTAATAAATCAATCTCCCTCAGTATTTTGAATTTATTTTGAAACATAAAGTCGTATAAATAAAGTTTGCTAAGATTGTGTTGAAAACATCAGTTCTATCAGGAGTGTGATGGGCAAGTGAAATTTCTGATGTTTTGAATATGTAGAATGATAATTTGTAGGTGGACCTCTATACATTATGTGATAGTCAGCAAAATCGGAGGAGATTAATTCAGATACAGGAAGGTACATTTAAGTAAATAAATAAATAGATAAATAAATAAATAAATAAATAAATAAATAAATAAACAAGAACTTTTGAAGAAGAGAGAAGACTTTTAAACATTACACTATATATTATATAGTGAAAATAAGCCCCGCCCACGGCGACCAGGTTTTTTGTCGGATCAATTTCTTCAAGGAATCTGACAGAGGTCCACCCAAGGAACATGCATGCCAAATAACTATGAAATAAAACAAGAACTTCTGCAGTGGAAGATATTTTCAGCATTACACTATATGGTATATAGTGAAAATAAGCCTCGCCCATTGCGGCCATGTTTTTTTGTCAGATCAAATTTTTTTCAAGGAATCTGACAAAGGTCCACCCAAGGAACATTCATGCCAAATTACAATGAAATCCCACAAGTACTTTTGCAAAAGAAGATTTTTTAGCATTACACTATATGTTAAATAGTGAAAATAAGCCCCGCCCATGGCGGCCATGTTTATGGTCAGATCAAACTTTCTTTAAGGAATCTGAAAAAGGCCCACCCAAGTAACATTCATTCAAAATAAAAGTGAAATCCAACAGGTGGTTTTGGAGGAGAAGATTTTTAAAGATTTTTGATTTTTTGTGTGGTTTTGTTGCCATGGCAACCAGAGTTCTGGGTGTAACAAAATTCTTTGTATGATTTTAGAAGAGGACTAAGCAAGGAACATTCCTGTGAAGTTTGGTTACAATTGGCCCAGTAGTTTAGGAGGAGAAGATGTTTTAGCATTACACTATATGTTAAATAGTGAAAATAAGCCCCGCCCATGGCGGCCATGTTTTTTGTCGGATCATAATTTCTTCAAGGAATCTGAAAGAGGTCCACCCAAGGAACATTCATGCAAAATAAAAATGAAATCCAACAGTTGGTTTTGGAGGAGAAGAATTTTAAAGATTTTCATTTTTTTGTGGTTTTGTTGCCATGGCAACCAGAGTTCTGGATGTAACAAAATTCTTTGAAGGAATTTAGAAGAGGACTATGTAAGCAACATTCCTGTGAAGTTTAGGAGGAGAAGATGTTTAAAGAAAACGGACACAGGGCCATGACAATAGCCCCGCTGGCCAGTGGAGCTAAAAACAGAAAACAAAACTTCAAAACAAGTTCAAAATCGCTTTCGGTAGTCCCTCCACAAGCGGGAGGAGGCATTGATGATGCGCGAGGAGACAATGGGAAGGTGTGTGGGTGGTGTCGGAATGGGGGTAGGGAACACCCTAAGCGTTTCAAACGTATAAGCGACGTGAAGCGGCGGCTTACAAGCGTTCGTTTTTAGCTTGTCAGAGCCGAAGGCTCCGGGGAAGCTTATAGGATAGGCAGTTGTTCGTTGTCGCCGTCGTCTGACGTCGACTGGGGTCTGGCGTCATCACTTTCAAACGTCATCTCCTCTGAAGCCGATTGGGTCCAAATTCCATCTGTAGCATCCATACGCTGGAAGATTGAAAGATTGTGATTTTTGTTATTAAAATTGGCTCTTTTGTTTGATTGCTATGGCAACTCATAATTCTTATTGACTTATAATGGGGAAAATTGAAATATGGTATTTAATGGCGAGTCATTGCAGATATTTTGACACCTTTTATAGAAGTGTTCCTTGAGTAATATTCCTAAGCCTTTAGCTTTTATGCCAACCTGGGGTCCCTCAGGGCGTGACAGGGCCGTGCCCCATCCCACCCCAACACTTCATAAACGGCCATATATTTCGGAAACCGTTTAGATCCCCACCCCTAAACCATATATATTATTTTTCATTATGATGACACGCATTCAGTGACACCAACTAGGGCGTCCCTTGGGATGTGCCGGGGCCACGCCCCACCCCCTCCACTTTATAAAAGTCCAATATCTCAGAAACCTCACAGATCTCCACCCCTTAGCGATAGATATTGTTGTTTTTTATGACAAAACACATTCAGGGACACCAACATAGGGGTCTCCGGGGAGCGCCGGGCCATTGCCTACCCCTGCACTTCACAATAGGCCATATATCTGAGAAACTGCTCAGAGCCCTACCCCCTAAAATATATATATATTCTTGTTCCTTCTGATAAAACGCATTCAGTGACACCAACTTGAGGCTCCCCCGGGATTTGCCGAAGGCATGTCCCACATCCAAACTTCATAAATACCCCGATATCTAAAAGCCTTACAGATCCCAATCCCTAAACCATATTCATTTTTTTTCCTTCTGATAAAACGCATTCAGTGGCACCCTCTTGGGGTTCCCCCGGGATGCGCCAGAGCCATGTCCACCCCCCCCCCCACTTCATAAATAATCTGATATCTGAAAGTCCTTACAGATCCCAACCCCTAAACCATATATATTGTCTTTCTTTACGCATCCAGTGACACCAACCTAGGGGTCTACCGGGTTGCGCTGGGGCCATGGCTCTAGCCCTGCACTTCACAATAGGCCATAAATCTGAGAAACTGTCCAGAGTTCCGACCCTAAATCATATACGTGTTTATTCTTGTTCCTTATGATAAGATACATTCAATGACACCAGCCTGGCTTTGCCCCAGGTCGTTTTGTCCACCCCTTTACTTCATTAAAAGCCGTATATTACAGAAACCGTTCAGATCCCAACCCCTTAACCATATATTTTTGTTCTTATAATAAAACTCATTTAGTTACACCAAACTCTGGGGGTCTCTTTATGTCGGGGTCATGCCCCCCCCCCCCCCCCCCCCCCATCTCGCGTTTCATAAAGGGCCATATATCTCAGAAACTATTCAAAGCCCTATAACGTAAGGCCTAAAATATAGCTGTGTTTCCGCTAACAAAGGCTATGAGTCGGTAGGTCGCTAAAACTTTTTATTTTTTGTCATGTTTTTATTTGACGAGAAAAGCATAAAAAAGGCTAAATTCTAACCATATTACCTTAAAACATTCAAATAATGAGGTTAAAAGCATCAAGGAAACAAAAGAACAGGTTTCAATTATAAATTTTGCTATTTTTACAGTTTTATATTATTGAATCATGGACGCGACTCAATGCTTGCTTTTCTAAGTTCATTACCCATTTCTGTATTACGGATTTTGGACACCGAGGCGAATAAATTCTACGATAGTTCTCCTCAGTTATACGATGCTGCTTTTTAACTAGAGATTATAATCAGCATGCTCTTCGTCCTTTCATCGATTCTGAAATTAATCACAAGCGTCATTACATCAAAGTATCCTTCATTAATAAGGGTTTGGATATTATAGATTTACCTTGTATCTTCCGGGACAAGTCGGTAAATTCATCCATTCCTGCTGATTTCCAAAATACTGAAACACCTATAATTTGCTATAGATACAATAAACCTATTAGATCTATCATTTTTTATTTCAATAAACTTGTTTCTGATCTTGATATTGACACTAACACTCCTGATTCCTGTGAATGTAAAAAATCAGTGTATTGCTATCCTGCTGCTGGTCATATTATTACTGGCAATTTAAAAAAATATTCCTGATTCTAGGATAGTATTGCGTAATGAAATTTCTAAAGGACCGAGATATCGATTTCCTTCCAAAAATTAATTTCAATAAATGAAAAGATGAAATCGCTGCTGCCTTGAATGAATTTGGTAATCGATGGTGTAAACGAGAGTATATTGAGCATAAAGTTCTTAAAGAATGGAAACTAGCATTCTGAAATTAGTAAATAAACGTATTTCTCAAAATACCCTCGTATTACCTCCTAGACCTAAGACGTCTGGTCGGGCCCATCGGAGTCTAACCGTTGGTTTTCTTTTGCTCAAGCATTTCAGTGGTTTCTTTCTGTCGAGTCCTCACCGTTGTCTCACCTCTGCGGTTCTTTGATAATTTGTGTTCACGGAGATGTTGCACTGATGAGTAAGGAGGCCTTCATGCGGACTGAACAAACTATTTGTCTAAATCGCGACGGAAGTAAGGGCGAGGATTGTGGCCACGTGAAGTCGATTTAAGCACCCCCACCCCCCAGTGGACCGTTCCAAGGCGGTTCTTCTGTGGCGATTTATTTATGTTATTGTTTGTTACTTACTGTGTGTATCACTTGTGTCTTTTTATTTTGGATGGCCATATGGCCATTTTGTGGGAAAGTAACTGTCCTTATGGCCTTCCTTTGTTTGGTCTGGTCGCTTAATGTTTGTGTTTCTTTCCCTTTGGTGTCTTTGGTGGGTGGAGTAAGTTAATTGTATCGATTCCTGATCTTTGTTTTACTTCTACTTTACGCCACCTTAAACTAGGTATTCAAGAATTCTATAAGAGATTTTGTTTTGGCTTCAGCAGATAAAGCCGCTAACAATGTGGTCGTTGTTTGACGGCATCACTATGTTAACACTCTTCAGCAAGAACTTGATGGTACTAAGGCATGTAGAGATGATTTTACCTGATGACAACATTTGTTATTCAGCCACCAAGTTTGTTGTCTGTGTTACATAATGTCAAGACAAACTTCCTACGTTATATTGGTTACCTAAACTCCATACAAATTCAAGCTCTTGTACCACCACCGACCTCTCTAAATTATTAACTCCATTTTTAACTGCCATCAAAAACATGTGATAAAATATTGCGACAAAGTCTTCGAAAGATCAGGTAGAATGCACTGTTGGTCTATTAAAATTCTAATTAAGTTTTAAATAAATTGAAATCCAGACGTTTTCGTGCTTCAAGTCTGTCTACTTATGATTTTTCCACCCTTTACACTACACTTCCTCATAATCTTATAAAAGAAAAACTTGATTTAATTGAATGGACATTTCATAGGGAAGACTCCCTCTGTCTTGCATGTAATGTAAGAAATGATTTTTTTTTTCACTTCTGAAGAGCATAAAAATTATACTTTATGATCATGCTAGAAAGTGTGTGAAGCTCTCACTTTTCTACTTGACAATATTTACATAAGATTTGGTACTAAGTTATTTGGACAAATTGTGGGTACTCCGATGGGTAATAATTGCACACCCCTTGTGGCTGATCTGTTTTTGTTTTGTTATGAATGAGACTTTTGTGTTTCTTTCCCTTTGGTGTCTTTGATGGGTGAAGTAAGTTAATTGTATCGATTCCTGATCTGTGTTTTACTTCTACTTTTCATGCTGTCCGTTTCTGCTGAAAACCAATCTGAAATCATTGAAGGCTACAGCTCGACTTCTAGATATTTGAATGATTAATAAATATTGACAAGTCAAATTTACCCCCCCCCCCCCACCCCACACCAGAAATTCAGTTAAATAAAGCAAATTCTTCTGATATTGAGGGCCCGTTTTTGGATTTTCATCTGTCTGTTGTAGATGGGTTTGTTTCCTGCAAAATGTATGACAAACGCGATGATTTTGATTTTGAGAGTGCAAATATACATTATGGTCATGTCAGAAAGTGTGTGAAGCTCTCACCTTTCTACTTGACAATATTTACATAAGATTTTGTACTAAGATATTCAGACAAATTGTGGGTATTCTGATGGGTACGAATTGCACACCCCTTGTGAATGATCTGAAATCATTGAAGCTTTTACCTCGGCTTTTAGATATTTGGATGATTTATTAAATATTGACAATACCTATTGCGATGGCTTTATCAGTCAAATTAACACCTCACCCCTCTAGACTAGCTACTAGTCGGATATCATATTTTAAAGTTAATAAGTAATAATTTGCTATATTTATTTTTTATTTTTACTTCTTTTTCCCTCTCTGATAGCAACTCGTTTTAGTCCGGGATTTGAGACCAGATTTTGAAAAATTTAATGCACCCAAAAGTCTCACGCTTTTTTTTGTGGTGTTTTATTGGGATAGAAGCCTAACCTATGTGACTTGTGATTATTTAGCAAATCTGGTGGGGAAAAGGGGTTGAAAATTCTATGAGTTTACACCCAACCCCATGCGAATGGTATAATTGGATTAAGTTTAGTTATGTGTAGATTGCGCTTACAACTGCATGTTGATTTAATGCATCAGCCAAAATATTTGTCAATACTCGAAGACACCAAAATTCATGATATGACGTAATTATATCCAGTGTTCCCATAAATTTTGACCATTGAAATTTTACCCCCAGAAATTTGGTAGATTTTACACTATTTTTGCGCTAAATGATTTTTATTATCTTTTTAAACAAATTCTTTTCCTCGGTATGCAGGACTGTTATTTTTGCACATACATGTGAAATTTGAAGACTCTGTGTCAATCTGGGCATGAACAAGGGACTCAGATACCTATGGACTCTTTTGTCGGTTTTTCCTGCTGTATCACAGATCGTAATAAAAATCCATATTAAAACATACATAAAATAAATTATTTTACTGGCTGGTCATAGATGTATCATGACAGGAGCCAACAGATATATTTTTGAAAAGTTACTGATGACCATTTCATTCTGTTTTTTATTTAGTGAGGTGAATATACATCACCAAACATATTTGCCAGCGATGAACTATCAAGTGATTCTCTAAACTTGTGACTTGAATCTATCAGCATTTAATTAATACTTTGTATATTTCAAGATTCATTATCAAACGTTTCCGGTTTGTGCTGAAGGTTCCCCAACTAACATAGACACTATTATATTTTAAACACGTAAATGTTACTGGCCACAACAAGGTCTCTATTGAAATCTAACTGGGTCCCTTATTTTCTGGTAAGTCGCACGATTGAAAATAAGTAGTACCCGACCTATAATGTAATGTAAAGCCACCCCTTAAATATTCTTCCTTCTTCCCTTTTCCAAGAGTAGTGCTATAACCTGTAAACGTGCACCTTTAGATGTCACCTCTTAATTATCCTATGTCTCTTGTGTCACACACTACGACAACTCACCCTTGCGACATAGTGCATTTTTCACGTCTCCAAAATGGCTACTTTTCTGATGAAAATCCTTGATATGTTTGTTATAAATGTTCAAAATATGGGTTGAGGGTGTTTATTAGAACCTCAATGAGGCGGATCTAATGAGTACCCACCACCTATGCCTTGGAACAGAAATAAGAAAAATAATGTTTATCCCCGTAAACACCAATTTTCTCTATATAAAGTGGGGTTTAGGGGGTCTTTATTTCACGGGCTTGTTCACATGATGCACTGATTGATCTGTTCTTCATCTACCTTTTACTTCTTCCTTTTACTGACATTTGTCCCATATATTGATTGTTTTGGGCTTAAAGACATGCCAATTCTTGTTGGTCATTTTGTTTCCTCTCCCAGAGAAAAGCGATAGAAGAGATAGTAGAGCAGATGAAAGTGAGGGACAGAGGAGAAAGAGGAATATAAATGAAAGTACAGAAACAGAAGAAATAACAGTATCCCCCTCTACCCTTACCTGCTGTAAGAACAGCAGGCCTTGTCCAGCTGTAAGTCAGTATCAGTTGGACGCCCTATTGACGCAAGGTAAATGTCAATTTTGCCTCACCCAACCACCCCAGTTGTCCCATACAGATTTGCCAAAAAGACCTTCTATGTCAAGCCATCAGGGGTTAACATGATTTGAGTGTAGGCAATGATCAGGAATCTATACAAAATACCTCGCACCTCCCATTCAAAACACCAAAAAGAAAACGTCACGAATGGAAAGCCAGAAGGACAGTTATCTCCCCACATGACCAAACGGCTATCCAAAATAAAAAAAGGCATTAGCAATACATACATCTTAAAGACCAACTATAAAAATAGTAAACCACAGCAGAACGGGGTTAGTAAGAAGTTTTACAGGTGTTGGGTTTGGGGTGGACACTTTAATTGAGTTAATGTGGCCTCAGTCCTCGCCATTGGTTGTCTTGATTAAAACCGATAAGTTGTTCAGTCTGCATGGTGGATTTCTAGCTCATTAATGCAACAACTCCGCGAACATAAAATCAAACGAATAACGAGATGAGACAACGACGAGGACTCAACAGCGTGGAATAGCTAGAATGCTGCAGTTAGGCTCCGGTTAGCCATTCCAGAGACAGAGCATCAGGCACCTACCTTCAGGCGATCGGGTGGAAATGCATTGAACTAAATGAAAGGTTAACTTACTTGACGTTGACACCTAATATGTCAAATATTTTGAACAGGGACGATGTTTGGCATAGTAATTGTTACGATTCCTACGTAAATCAAGCTTCTTCTCTAAGAGTGGGACAATCGGGTTCAACACAGACTCTCGACTGACCTTTTCTGCATCTTCATGTAACTTAGTGACCACAATTTGCGCATGTTTGCCAAAAGACCGACCAAAACCAGAGTCATTCAATCAGCAAATAAGCTGGCGTATATCAAATCCGCAGTTGGAGAATTAGATCCTGATATCTAAATGTAGTAGAGTATCTTTTTTCTGCAGCAAACTAATGGTACAAATACTATAAAACTTTTATGTAAAGTCGTTCCACCAAACACTATATAATGTTTCTTTTTTGTTTGCAAACCAGAGCCATTCAATCAGCAAATAAGCTGACGTATATCAAATTCGCAGTTGGAGAATTAGATCCTGCTATTTAAATGTAGTAGAGTATCTTTTTCTGCAGCAAATTAATGGTAAAAAAACCTATAAAACTATTATGTAAAGTCGTTCCACCAAATACAATATAATGTTTCTTTTTTGTTTGCAGACTAATTTCGCAGAATTTCAGAAAAAGGGGGCTGGAGGCGTAAACTGATTAAAATACATCTTTCCTTCAATTATGAAATACTTGACAAAAACCTGCTAACCCTTTGAAAAAAAAGACTGAAATAGGGTCGTGTTGTTATCTTCACTGAACCGTGTCGTCTTTCAGAGGTATTTCTATCATGGTAACTTCATACTAAACTACCACTGATCATCGGATTAATGGTTTATGAAGGCTGGAAAATGCAGCTAAGCAATAAAAGATAACCTAACAAGCGCAATCAGTAAAGCACAAAACTGTGGCTGCTGTATCATGACAACGCCAATTAAATATGGTTTACGCTTGCCATCAAGCTTACGCGACTTTAAATAACTACCCTGAACACAAAGTTATAAACAAGCGGCCGATGGGAAACTACGCTCACCAGAGCTAAAGTTGACATAAAACATCCCACCCTTGGTGGCCATTTATTTAAATCGACCATAATGGTTTAGTAGAGGCCAATCCCAGGACCATTGCTGCCAAATTATTTTTAAATCAACCATTGTTTTTTTTTGTTGCCGTCGCATACATTGTGGTCAGCTGTGAACAAACTTAGCAGGCCTAAAGTCCAAAATGTTACATACCAATGTCTTATATTTCCTGAGATGCAGAATTCAAAATAACTTTTGGCCATATATTGGTGTGAAAATCACACAGATCCCTCAAACAAACTTTGATTTCTCGACCACACTGATGCAGTATATGTAATTTGGTATCAATTAGCACAGTAGTTTTGAAAAAAAAATAAATATGTAATGTTATGGCCCAGGGATCATTTAGCTGGTTGCAAATAACAACTCTGATGTCATAAGCTGCAACAGAACCAGAAAATCCTGTTTTTGCCATACAAAACTCTAAGTGACCGCATGTGACCTTGACATGAGAAAGGTCAAGGTCAACCAAATGTCATTATTTGAACAAATTTGAACGGGCCCGGGTCCCAAATATAGTATACCAAGATTCAAGGTCATCGGTCCATTGGTTCTTGAGAACGGGCATTTTCAAAGGTTTTTCCCATATATGGACACGGTGGACATTTTGTTATGTGATCCAGACATACAGAATAAACGTTTGTTCTTCCACCCCATGGCGACTTCACATGTTATTTGGCTCCATCTGGCCTTGTAGTTTCAGAGGAGATGTCGTTTGGATTTGTTTAGATGTTTAAATGAGAAAAGAGGGTATGTACATTTATCTCCAGCCTTTTATGTTTTTCCCCACTTTTTTATTTTCTAATTCCATTTTCAAGATGCTGAGAGACCTCTCAATAAATTCACATCATATTTAAGTGTGAGAAAATAAGGTGCATTAAACTCCTTAAATACGGGTGCTACGAATTTCAAATCCCCGACTATTATCTTGGGAAGATATACAAGATTAAAGCCTAACAAGGTTTCATATTTGATAAAAACACACAGGAAGGTTGGCCAATTAGTCCACATGACATCAAGGTCTAGGAGCTAGACTACCCCCCCCCCCCCCCCCCCCCCCCCCGCAGAACTTTAGTTAAATTAAGCAAATTCTTCTGATACCGAGGCTCCGTTTCCGGATTTACATCTTTCTATTGTCGATCGGTATGTTTCTTGCAAAATTTATGATAAACGCGATGATTTTGATTTTGAGATTCTAAACTTTCCTTTTTTGGATGGTGATGTTCCTCGGACGCCATCCTATGCCGTTCATATTTCGCAATTAATTCGATTCTCCAGAGTGTGTAGTCATGTAACTTACATCAACACTCGTAATAAATTGTATATTGCTAAACTTCTTAATCAGCGTTATCGGTACCATAAACTACGCAAAGCCTTTTCAAAATTTTATAGACGTCATTCTGATTTAATTTCAAAATTCAATATTGAAACTTGAATCTCTTCTGCAACAAGGTCTATTGGAACCCGAATTTTATGGTTACTTAGTATATAAATTCAAAAAAAAAAAAAATATACAACCGCAATGACTTCAGCGCTCAATTTCGTAAAATCATTCTTCGATATTAAAAGATTGGGTACAACATAAATGTTATACGACAGACTGCATACATGGAAGTTAACCCAATCACGGTTGACAACTTTGCTTCCCTCTTTAATTTCACGCCGGTGGGTCAGGTCTCGGTTTCTATGACGGTTCCAGTGTAAAGGCTTACTGAGAATTAGAGAGATCTTATTCAATGTAATGTTGGTTGGTAACTGATGCTGTGTCTCTGGTTGGGCCCATCGGAGTCTAACTGTTGGTTTTCTTTTATTCCGGCATTTCAGTGGTGTTCTGCTGTCGAGTCCTAACCGTTGTTTCATCTCTATGGTTGTTTGATTTTTTGTGTTCACGGAGATGTTGCACTGATGAGTTAGGAGGCCTTCATGCGGACTGAACAAATTATTTGTCTTAATCGCGACGGAAGTAAGGTTGAGGATTGTGGACGCATAAAATCGATTTAAGCCACCCAGTGGAATTCGTTTCCCTGACCGTTCCAAGGCGGTTCTTCTGTCGCGGTTTATCTTTTGTTATGGTTTGTCTTTGAGTGTTTACATTGCTTATATTATTTTGTTTTGGATAGCCAATTGGCCGTTTTGTGGGAAAGTAACTGTCCTTTTGGCTTTCCGCTATTGATGTTTCCATTAGGGTGTGTTGTTTCTGAACAGGATCGGCACTGTTCGCCATATATACAGCAAGTTTTGAACATGATTCAGGTCGTATGCAGACGCTGAAAAAAGGGGCGGGGAGAGGTGCGAATTTCAGGTATTTTGCAGAGGGTGAAAAACTGCCTAAGTTTGAGAATTAAAAAAGGGGGCTGCGTTTGCACCCTTCCCCACCCTGTGTGCGAGCCGGCATCGTCATGTAGCATGATTTTTGAATATATCGTTGAAGGGTGAAGGGGCTCTGTTTCTGATCACTGTTATTCATGAGCTGGGAAGCAGTTGTGGGACTGAGAGAGTTGAAACTATGACAGACATTGTAGGTTCTGATCAGAAGCCATCGATGAATCTACATTGTTTGCAGCTGGATAAAATGCTATACATGTAATAACTTTTCCAGCACCGATTGTGTTGCATATGAGGTTAAGCATTATCTATGGAATATTCAGAAAGATGCATCTGTTGTGCTGGTTGAGTACACGTGTATACAGAAAGGAAATAAACACATTAACAAGTGACAAGTGAATAATTTGGAAAACTTTGACGGAAAATGCTACCATATATTTTTAGACAAATGTTGTACTGAATACTTTTCTTACAATGAAGCGTTACAAGTACCTACAGTCTACACTATAAAGCTTGCTGGTGTCCGCGTGACTATCACTGACTGCCACCGACTCTGAATAGCGTCTACTGCGTAAAAAGTAAATTCTGGACTGTGCTCGTGCACTTGGGCATATACCTAATCAGACGCCACATAACTTTCTGATCAGGGCTACTGTGCTTGCTTAAAGGGTTAAGCGAAGATTTAGACTCTCAGTTTAGAACTATTTAGAGCTACTTTGGACATCTCCTTCCTGATGCCCGGGACTTCCGTGGAGTGTGGGCCATGTTTGCTGATGTTGGCTCGGTAGGGGACGCCTATTAGTCCTGATGTAGGCGTCTCTTGCCTGATGCCTCCAGTTGACCTGTCTCATGACCTGCATCGGTCGGTGTGTGCTCGGAGGGGGATGTGGTGTGTTTGCCGGGACTTGTCCATCATCCGTTTCGGTTTCAGAACTTTGGGGTTGAGACACACTGATGAAGATTATACATCAGAAAGGCCTCTGTATCACTAAATTTGGTATAGTAACGCCTTAATTGCAACCACTGGGTCGCTATCTCTGCTGAAGGATGATTCGTTCGTCCCCGAGGGTATCATCAGCTCAGTATCAGTTCCTCAGTGCTGAGGTTGATACTGCGGTGTTGACGTCAGTACTCAGGTACTGATTTAAAAAAACATATTATATCTTTGATTTTTTACAGCATAAAATTTTAATTTTTCTAAAACTAAGACTGACTTGTCAGGTGAGACATGTATCTTAGCGGATTTGGTTGCCACTTTTTGTTATATTTGAAAATTTTGCAAGTCTGGCTACGTTGGGCATCTCATTCCTGATGCCCGGGACTTCCGTGGAGTGTGGGCCATGTTTGCTGATGTTGGCTCGGTAGGGGACGCCTATTAGTCCTGATGTAGGCGTCTCTTGTCCGATGCCTCCAGTTGACCTGTCTCATGATCTGCGTCGGTCGGTGTGTGCTCGGAGGGGGATGTGGTAGGTTTGCCGGAACTTGTCCATCATCCGTTTCGGTTTCAGAACTTTGTGGTTGAGACACACTGATGAAGATTAAATATCAGAAAGGCCTCTGTGTCACTAAATTTGGTATAGTTACTCCTTAATTGCAACTACTGGGTCGGTATCTCTGCTGGTGGATGATTCGTTTGTCCCCGAGGGTATCATCAGCTCAGTATCAGTTCCTCAGTGCTGAGGTTGATACTGCGGTGTTGACGTCAGTACTCAGGTACTGATTTAGATAACTATATTATATCTTTAATTTTTACAGCATAAAATTTTAATTTTTCTAAAACTAAGACTGACTTGTCAGGTGAGACATGTATCTTAGCGGATTTGGTTGCCACTTTTTGTTATATTTTAAAATTTTGCTGCTGGTCATAATTAAAATTATTCATGAGTCTAGGATACGAAATATAACTTCTAAAGGACCGAAATATCTATTTCCTTCTAAAATTGATTTCAATACGTGTAGAGAAGAAATGGCTGGTGCCTTGAATGAATTTGATAATGGATGTTGTTAACGAGAGTATGCTGAGCATAAAGCCCTTAAAGAATGGAAACTTACCATTCTGAAACTAGTGAACAAACGCATTTCTTTCTACTCTCAAAGTACTAACTTATTACCTTCTAAACCTAATACGTCTTCAAGTCACCTTAAACAAGGTATTCAATAATTTCAAAAGAGGTTAGTTATGGCTCCAGCAGATAAGGCTGCGAAAATGTTGTCGTTGTGTGACGGCTCAACTATGTTAACACTCTTCAGCAAGAGCTTGCTTGTACTAAGGCCTATGAACTGCAACCGTTGGCTGTAGAGAGGGCTGTAGCTGATGGCTACATATACCATTCAGCCAAAAAATTTGCTGTATGTGTTACACAAGGCCAAGACAAGCTTCATATCTTATATTGGTAACCTAAACTTAATAAACAAGAGTGCCAAGATGGTCCTGAATCGCTCACCTGATTTCAAAGATGTCGAATAGCTTCTGAAAGTTCTGGCGGCCAACTTGTTAATGAGAGCTGAACAATGTTAGCTTATTCGGTAGAGGGTAACCTAAGCAACATTCCTGTGAAGTTTGAATCAAACTAGCCCAATGGTTTAGGAGTTGGTATTTAAATTGTTGGTCTTTTTCTATTTTTAGCTCTGACTACCACTTTGTTCATCTGAGCCAAAGGATTTTAGCTTTTTTGGTAGAGGGTCACCTAAGCAACATTCCTACGAAGTTAGATTGAAACTGGACCAAGGTTTAAGAGGATTTGGCATTTAAAGCAAATTATTAATAAATTTCTATTTTAAGCTCTGGCAGCAATTTGAACCATTTTAGCTAATTTGGTAGAGGATTACCTACATGTAAGCAGCATTCCTATGAAGTTTGAATGGAATTGGCCCAAAGGTGAGCTAAAAAGCAAAGAAAGAGAATGAAAACAATCACTCTCTACTTTTACCTGCTACAACGGCAGCAGGCTTGTCCAATTTAAGCAAATGTCAATTGGCTGCCCTTGTGACGTAAGATACTTGCCTTTGCCTCACCCAACCATCCCACAAAGCTGAGTCAGGATTCTAAACCAGGGCCTAGCCGTTTAACCCTTTCACACCCCAAGTTTCTGAAATGGATTCTTCTATTTTCAAATTTGGACATATTCATTCTTTAACCCATAAAATGCCAATCGCGACTATTGTCGCCTGCTTTGCCGTCTGCCGTTTACCTTGCAACTAAATTTTTGTAAACAGTGTGGATCCAGATCGGACTGCTCCTGTAGGAGCAGTCTGATCTGGGTCCACACTGTTTGCCTGTATGCAAAAATATTTTTAACAAGGAAGATGTGTTTGTGAAACACTAACATGTGCCCGGGCAAGGCCTTTTTTCAAAGTTGGTCACACATCAAGATCAAGGTCACAGGTCAAAATTGTTGCATGGATATGAAGCACTTGTCACAAGGAACCTACATGCCAAATATGAATGCTCTATCTCAAACGGTTCAAAAGTTATGACCAACGTTAAAGTTGTCCATGTGCAAACACACAAACCAACAAACAGACAGGGCAAAAACAATATGTCCCCGCTCGGTACCGGGGACATAAAAAAGTTTGCAAAAAAAACTTCAACAGACGACATAAGCAGACAACATTTTCAGATGTACATTTTTCTCGGCATCTTAAGCGTAAATAGGATCAGAGTCAAAATTACAAACAGTGTTGCCTGATGAGATCATGATCGGACTCACCTTGATCTACACTGTTTGTTCAGATATCTTTACTTATCTTCAGGGTTGAAGCTAATAAAGCGACAACAACATAATGTTATCTTTAAATACCGTAAACATCCTTAAAATTCAGACACCTTGGGACTTGCTGTAATTCTAAAATTTAAGCAAATTTGTTTCACGATCCAGCAAGGAGTCCAAAAAGTGCCAACGGAATTGCAAACAGTGTAGATCCTGATAAGGCCTTCAGGAGCAGTCTGATCTGTTTGCATAGGCCTGTCTGTCCAAATACTTAGGATCATTACAGTACAACAAAAACGCTTAATATTTTTACTGAAAAAAAAACAGAAAAAAACTAGGGACTGTACCTGCAAAACTGAATGTCAGATTCAAGCCTAATTCGAACTCGACTGAGGTTGTATGCTTGTCCTCGTTTGCTATAAGTTTAAAAAAGATCAGATCAAACAGGTTGAGAAAAGGAGCAAACATCATTGTTCACTAATATTTATGCTCAAGGGCAGGTAACTCCAAAGTTGTGTGTCTAATGCAGCCGAAATTCGAACTCTATGTAGACTGTATGTCCCTCCTGGTTATCTGCAAGTTTGATGAAGATCGGATCAGAAATGGCGGAGAAAAGTTGGTAACGTCGTTTTTCCATTGTAAGTCTATGGGAAAATTGTTCGCGCTCTAAGGGCTGTAACTGCAAAACCGAATGTCAGATTCAAGCCAAATTCAAACTTATCTGAGGTTTTATGCTTGTTCTCGTTTACTGAAAGTTTCAAAAAGATCAGATTAGAAACGGCTGAGAATTGGTGGAGACACTATTTTTCACTAATATTTATGCTCAAGGGCAGGTAACTCGAAAGCCTTTTGTCTCATGCGGCCCAAATTCGAACTAAACATAGACTGTAAGCTCCTTCTGGTTATCTGGAAGTTTGATGAAGGTCAGGTTAGAAATAGCCAAGCAAAGTTGGAGACATCGTTTTCCCATTGTAATTCGATGGGAACAATTTTTACCTTCAAGGGGATGTAACTGGAAATCCGTGGTCAGATTCAAGCCAAAATCGAACTCATTAGAGATTTCATGCTTATCCTCGTTTACCAAAAGTAACAAAAATATCAGACCAAAAACGGTTGCGGAAAGCTGGATACACCATTTTTCGCTAATATTAATGCTCAAGGGCAGGTAACTCAGAAGTCATTTGACCTGCGTGGCCCAAATTCAAACTCAACATAGACTGTATGCCCCTCCTGGTTATCTGCAAGTTTGATGAAGATCTGATCTGAAATGGTCGAGAAAAGCTGGAGACGTCGTTTTCCCATTGTAAGTCTATGGGAAAATCTTTCACACTCAAGGAGATGTAACTGGAAAAACACTGGTCAGATTCAAGTCACCTTCGAACACGCTCGAGATTTTATGCTTGTCCTCTTTACCAAAAGTTACAACATGATCCAATCAAAAACGGCTGAGAAAAGCTGGAGACACCATTTTTCGCTTACATTTATGCTCAAGGGCAGGTAACTCAGAAGCTGTTTGTTCCGTGCAGCCCAAATTTGAACTCAAAGTAGACTGTATGCCCCTCCTGGTTATCTGCAAGTTTGATGAAGATCGGATCAGAAATGGCGGATAAAAAGTGGAGACGTCGTTTCCCCCATTATAAGTCTATGGGAAAATTTTTCACGCTCAAGAGGATGTAACTGAAAAAGACGCTCGTCAGATTCAAACCAAATTCGAACTCGTCCGAGATTTTATGCTTGTCCTCGTTTATGAAAAGTTACAAAAAGATCAGATCATAAACGGTTGAGAAAAGCTGGGTACACCATTTTTCATTTATATGTATGCTCAAGTGCAGGTAACTCCAAAGCTGCTTATACCGTGCAGCCCAAATTCGAACTCGACGTAGACTGTAAGCCCCTCCTGGTTATCTGCAAGTTTGATGAAGATCGGATCAGAAGTGGCGGATAAAAAGTGGAGACGTCGTTTTCCCCATTATAAGTCTATGGAACCTTTTTGTTCCCATGACAACCAGAATTCCAATCTGATCAGCCCAAAAACCTTATGGAGCCTTTCCCCCTTTCTGATGATACTTCTCATGAAATTTGATCAAGATTGGCAATGGGGTCGTAGAGATATACTTATTTGAAATTGTTTACGGACGGACGCACGTACGCACGACGGACAAAATGTGATCACAAAAGCTTACCTTGTCACTACGTGACAGGTGAGCTAAAAAAAACAAGAGCTGTCACAATAGGTGACGAATGCCCCCCCCCCCCCCCGTGGGAGCCAGTTTCTGAGTTTTTGCCAAATTTCAAGGGGAGATAATTCAGCCAAAAATGACAACAGAGTTATGGCCCTTAGTCAGAATGTAGTCCTTGTGATGATGAATAAGTGTGTGAAGTTTCATGGGGCTAGGTCAAATGCTTTTGAAGTTAAGATCAAGGTTAAAGTTTTTGTGACGGACAGACAGACAAACAAACAAACAAACATCCAGACAGGGCAAATACTATATGCCCCCCCCCCCCCCACCCCCGAATCAAAGATATTCGGGGAGGGGTTGTGGCATAAAAACATACAAAGCACGGTTTATTGCAAATTCAAGCTCTTGTACCACCACTGAACTTACAAAATTTTTATGCATGACTTTTTGCAATTTAAAACATGCGATTAAATATAATTGCGATAAAAGTCAAATTTTATGTAATGTTGGTTGGTGTCCGATGCTCTGTCTCTGGTTGGGCCCTAACTGTTTCGTTTGCTCCAGCATTTCAGTAGTTTCTTGCTGTCGAGCCCTCACCGTTGTTTCATCTCTGTGGTTGACTGATTTTTGTGTTCACGGAGATGTTGTACTGATGAGTTAGGAGGCCTTCATGCGAACTGAACAAATTATTTGTCTAAATCGCGACGGAAGGGCGAGGATTGTGGCCCCGTTAAATCGATTTAAGCCCTCCAGTGGAATTCTTTCACTGACCGTTCCAAGGCATTCTTCTGTCGTGGTATATTTTTGTTATGGCTTGTCTTTGAGTGTGTGTATCGCTTATATTACTTTGCTTTGCATAGCCAATTGGCCATTTAGTGGGCAAGTAACTGTCATTTTGGCTTTCCGCTATTGATGTTTCCATTAGGGTCTATTTGTTTCATGTTTGTGTTTCTTTCCCTTGCTGTCTCCGATGGAGCTGTGGGTTAATTGTATCGACTCCCGACCATTGCCTTCACTTCTATGTTGAATCTGATTCGGTCTATACAAATTCTTACGAGGTTTGAAATAAATTAAAATTAAGACGCTTTTGTGCTTTAAGTCTGCCTACGTAGGATTTTTCCACCCTTTACACTACTCTTCCTCATAATCTTATAAAATAAAAACATAATGATTCAATTGATTGGCCATTTCATAGAGAAGATTCCCTCTATCTTGCATGAATGTAAAACATGCCTTTTTTCACTTCTGAAGAACTTTAAAGTTATACATTATGGTCATGTCAGAAAGTGTGGGAAGCTCTCACCTTTCTACTTGACAATATTTACATACGATTTGGTACTAAGTTATTCAGACAAATTGTGGGTATTCTCATGGGTACGAATTGCACACCCCTTGTGACTTATCTGTTCTTATTTTGTTATGAAAGGGACTTCATGACTTATAGATATTTGGATGATTTATTAAATATTGACAAGTCAAATCCCCCCAACCAGAAATTCAGTTAAATAAAGTAAATTCTTCTGATACCGAGGGCCCGTTTTTGGATTTTCATCTGTCTATTGTAGATGGGTTTCTTTGCTGCAAAATGTATGACAAACGCGATGATTTTGATTCTTAGTGCAAATTTTCATTTCTTACATGGTGATGTTCCTCGTGCAGCATCCAATGACATTTATAGTTTGCAATCAATTCGATTTGCCAGGGTTTTCAGACATGTAACTGATTTTTACATCCGCAATAAAGTGTTAAATGCTAAACTTCTTTATCAGGGTTATCGGTATCATAAACTACGCAAAGTATTTTCTAAGTTTTATAGCCGACATTCCAATTTTATTTTCAAAATTCAATGTTGGACTTAAATCTCTTCTGCAACAAGGTCTACCGGAACCCGAATTTTATAGTGACTTAGTATATAAATACTTGCAATTTGTTGGAAAGTGACTGTCCATTTGGCTTTCCGCTATTGGTGTTTCCATTAGGTCTAGTTGTTTCGTGTTTGTGTTTTTTCCCCTTTGGTGTCTCCTATGGGAGCTGTGGGTTAGTTGTATCGATTCCTGATCATTGCCTTCACTTCTATTTTTAGGACCAAATTTCGTAAAATCATTATTTGATATGAAAGGATTGGATACAACATAAATGTTATACGACAGACTGCATGCATGGTAGTTTCCACCACCGCCCATCGGGGCTTTGGCTTTTAGTGCGTGTATCGCTTATATTTTTGTTTTGGATAGCCAATTGGCCATTTTATGGGAAAGAAGGTGTCCTTTTGGCTTTCCGTTATTAGTGTTTGCGTAATGTTACCGCCCTTTGCACGTTAGGCAAATTAAAGCATTTAACGAATTAAGATAGGGTGCTGACTTTTTTCTAAACAGCAGGAAACATTTCTGTAACTGTCTATCTTTTCTCCGGCCTATAAATAAGTTACAATTTCGTTCCACATATCATTGTTAAATTAGAAATACTATTCTTACTTGCTTTTCAATGAAATGTAGAGATTTCTCAGTGAAATCGAAATCGATATTGTCACTGTTTCAAACAGTGAAAATACGATTTTTATTTTCACTGTTTGTGAATTCGATGTATCATCGAAAATAACATATACTGGCTTCCCTGTTTTTTTAAAAGTCAATTAGCTAAACGTTATTAATGTGTGTCAGAAAAGTACGTCACGCACGTTTTCACGTCATTCCGACGTTGATGACGTCACTTTTTGCATCTAAACTAAAAATCGGTGAAATAAAATGCACTTTCCGCAATGTAAATAATGCACGCGACGCCAGCAATTGTGGACATTGTTTAAATGGAAATTTCAAGTGAACCGTTTGATAAAGTAACATTCCAAGCTGTTTACCAGGTGCTAACTTTCAGTTTACGCCCAATATTATACCCAGTGGACACGCTGAACACCTCTAAATCGACGCGAAACCGCCCTGTAAAATGTTTGTTCTCCGTGATGATGGCTGACGTCCTGAAATTGCGTTACAACTTACAATTTAAAGCATGAAAGAAACAGAAAATTTGATTTTTTTCAGTGTAAGATCAATTTTTATTTCACTCATGAACACCAAAAGATGTATTTTCACTCGTGGTTTCGCCACTCGTGAAAATACTTCTTTCGATGTTCATCCGGTGAACATTCACTCATGAACACCAAAAGAGGTATTTTCATTTGTGGCTCCGCTAGTCGTGAAAATACTTCTTTCGATGTTCATTCGGTGAAATAAAAATCGATCTTACACTGAAAAAAAAAATAAATATCCTCTATCTATTACATTTACTTCACTTTTTATAAATTGATCGACTTCATCTCTGAGTTTTCAAAACGGGGCGACCATTTCGTAGTTGAACGAATATAAATATATGACAAGTGTCCGCTTCTGTAATGAAAGAACTGAAAGTGCTGACTTGGGCGTTTGTTTGTGGTCTTTGGATAGCGTCAGGCAAATTTTGCATCTATTTGGGCCCCGTCAAGCGATTTTGGTACTTATCGCTTATGCGAGCAGCGAAGGTTCAGGCGAGCCTTCGCATCCGCGCAGTCTCGCCAGAACCTTCGCTGCTCGCTCATACAAGCAGTAAATTAAGAGGAACCTTCAGACAGAAAGCCATGTCCCTGGCCCCTCTGAATGGCTGGGCATGCGCAGTTAAAATGTGTCATGACGGAATGCTCGAAGACACAAATTCGCTTGGCGGGGCTCATATATTATTGCATGAAATCCTTAAAAACATTTAAGAAATGAAATTTATTTTTCTGCAGTTCATGGAAGTATGAACGCAGTGGGTCGCGTGCAAAGTAAATGAACCCCGAAGGGGTTCATGTGAACTTTGCTAGCGACCCACTGTCGTTCATACTTTCATGAAAAGCAGAAAAAATAAGTTTATTTTTTATATTTAGATTATTTGCCCCTCATCACTGGGCGAAAAAAATGCCTGAAGGGCAAACTTTTAAAGCTGAAAAACATTTACACGCTGTGTTTCTACAATGAGCGGAGCAGCGTTGACGTCATCAACGCCCGTAGAGAACAATGGTTTAGAATGACGTCACTTAACGTCACTGAAAATCATGTGATTCGATGCGTTCATGGAAGTATGAACGCAATTGTTTTCTGCAGGTTTACATTAGACTTTACACTGGAAATGTAAATATAGTTATTTGAAGCTGATCTTGAAAGGGCCAGAAGCCATGTTCGAACAAACCCATGTTCAAACTATGAAATTCACGTACTGTTTGAACACGAGTTTTTAACTTTCAGTATCACAAGATGGGCCTTGCTTTGTTTACGTTACACTGAGCAACAAAACAGTGTCGCCATGAAGGATGCATTTTAAATTTTTATGATGACAATTAGAACGTCATTGCAGAACAGACGTCATCGTTAACCATGTCCTGAACTAGCCGCCATGTTGGTTTAACGGTCACATTTGAAGAGTTAATATGGGGTTTTGGGGCGTTTCCGTCACAATTTGCCGTTGGAAGTTATGCAATGATATAAGCGACTATCCATGGTTATTACATTGCAATAGCATTTGCCGGGTCCCTCCGCCCAGCAAATGTTAATGCATGAAAAACAACGGGTGGTCCCTTTTGTAGTTAAAATTAGCCTTGAATATATTGGAAGGTCACTGATGAGATCTTATTTGTCGAAACTATCTCACCTGGCCTTGAAGAAATTGTACACTCGTCGGTTACATTTCTTTTGATATTTTTTTTCAGAACATACATGCCTTTACAGAAGACATTAGCTACAGCTGGAATTAAGGGAATATGTTAATATTTCTTTTTATCATATCTGCAAGTATTTCAGTTGAATAAATTTTTGATGATATCTTTATGTTTACAAGCAGTTAGAAACCCAATCCGTATCTATTGTTAATAGTTTCTAAAGTGGTAGGGGTATCTTTAACCACCTTCTTAATTATTAATGGTACAGTATCAGTAAAGTGGTTGTTACTTGATTCTCCGTTTTTTATCCCCACTTAGAACACCTACAGAGAAGAACTTGGGGATGGAAACAATCGCGACCGAGAACAAATCGTCCTGGTTTTGTGAGGGTTTTGGGCGAAACGACTCCAGGAACGTTACCTTCACCCGCAATGGCATCAATATTTTCAGAAAGGTCTCCCCTATATCGCTATCCTACTGGCGCGACTGCGCATGTCCGTATCAAATCTAGAACAGAGATCAAGTCAGTTTTATGTCGAACGTACGGAACCCGGGAAGGGACATGATTTTTTTTTATTTTATAAGTTGTGCGCACAAGATAATATCTTGTGCGGACAACATATTATCTTGTGCGGACAAGATATTATCTTGTGCGGACAAGATAATATCTTGTGCGGACAACATAATATCTTGTCCGCACAAGAAATTATCTTGTGCGGACAACATATTATCTTGTGTAGACAAGATATTATCTTGTCCGCACAAGATATTAAGTTGTGCGAACAAGATAATATCTTGTCCGCACAAGATAATATCTTGTCTGCACAACATAGATCTTGTGCGCACAAGACATTATCTTGTCCGGACAAGATATTATCTTGTCCGCACAAGATAATATCTTGTCCGCACAAGATAATATCTTGTCCGCACAACTTCCCAAGATCTATGTAGTGCAAACAAGATAATATGTTGTGCGAACAAGATAATATCTTGTGCGCACAAGATATTATGTTGTGCGAACAAGATCATATCTTGTCCGCACAAGATAATATCTTGTCCGCACAAGATAATATGTTGTTCGAACAAGATAATATCTTGTCCGCTCAAGATATTATCTTGTTCGCACAACATAATAAAAATAAAAAATCATGTCCCTTCCCGGGTTCCTCTATTGATATAAACACCCCAAAAATGATACAAATTATTCTTAACCAGGACGAATATAATCGAACCCTGTATATTTACCAATACCGTGTACTTTTAACCCATTTTGTTTTACTTTATATACAGCACAGTCCATTTCAAAATGGCTGATATTTTGCGAACAGTGTAGGCCCTGATCAGACGCCGCGGGTCAATTACCAGTTTTTATGTTTCCGGATCGAAATGGGTAAATCGATACCAGTTGTAAAAAGAAATTGTGGCGGACTAATCTAAGATGTTTTCATTCATAAATCTTGTAGACGGAGAATCCTTGTGTAAATTTTAATATTACAGTCGAACTTCGATGGCTCGAACACCTTTTGGGACCATGAATATTGGTTCGAGACAGCGGTAGTTCGAGCCATGGAGGGTTACTATTAGTGCCATACCAGTAGGCATAATGGAGATAATTGTGGATTTTTTTTTTTTGGTGTTCTACATTTTAAATATATGTTGTGTGTACTCATTAGAATTAGAATCGCCTCATCGAGGCGATTCTAATGAGTACACGCAACATACATTTGCAAGATAAAAGAAGAAAATTTCCCTACATCATCCCCATATGGTATTTGGAGGTATTCCCTTTGGACTCAAGAAAAGGTTCGACTCATCCATGGTAAAAGAGACATCGGGGTTCGAGCCCTTGAAGTTCTACTGTATTGAAAAGTAAACAGGAAAACAGGTGCGATCATGAAATAAATTGATATTAAACTAAAACTTACAGTACATCCGCCGCATTTTTTAACCCGCGTAACCCCGCGTTGCGCGGGGCATGATAGAAAGGATTAAATCTGAGACAAGCACCCCGGATACGCGCCAATCGGGATCGGGGGTAATCGCGATGTTTCCATGGAGTTGTAACAGGTATAAAATTTATTGTCCGCGTTGTCTGTCTTCAACTTTCGATCCAAAATGGCCGCGTTTCTCGGCGGGAAACGATAAAATGGGAGTGGCCTAAGTTTAATGGGCGTGTCTCAAGTAAATTAACATGAGTTTAGTAGCACTACTTTTTAATGATTTTGTTTGGTTTTAATCATTTGCAATTGTAAAAATAATTATAAGTATCACCTAAGATTTTTTTGTCGCCCCGTCCATCGGGATTTGGATGGGCTGCATGGTGCTTCCACGCAGAGCTGAATCTGACCACGCATAAATACTGGTAAACCGCTTAGAAGGACTAAGCCTGCCCAGGCAAAGCTGAACATGACAACCACTGCCTTTGCAAACAGTATAGATCCAGATCAGTGATGCCATATTGTTTGTCGTGCAATTTGTGCCTGAAAGGATACATTGTTACAGGTAATTTGATAAACTAAAAAAAAATAATTCAGTCTCATCATGGTACATAAAATACACATATAAATACATAAAATACTGACAGACAATAAAACAGTACCATGTCATTCTTAAACAGAATTATAAGAGACCACTTCAGCTGCACTAACATACATCGCATTAAAAGCTTATGCCTAAATCACTTCAACATGCCCATGCCATAATGGCCACCCCACTAACACTGCTTAAACGACAGAAAGTGATTTTTCCCCTACACGGCCTAGGCACCAAAAGTCCGCCCGTGGCAGCAAAAACTGAAAGTCTGCAATGGCTGTGGCTAAATTAAATTATTCAGCAGGATAAGGGTTAAGGCTCTGGAGTTCGTCGCCGTGATAGCACACCCATGTTATACAAGGGCGCATGTATCTCTTTTTTGTCTTTTATATTTATTTCTTTTTTTATTTATTTCTTTAATTCTTTTACGGCCCTTTCAAAATTGGCTCACTTATTTCGAGCCTATTTATGGCGGTACTACGCTATGTATTTGAGCAAAGATGATGAAAATAACAATAGTCCAAACAGGTACATTGTGGATGCTCGTTAGAGGCGGTTCTTCCGAGTGCCCACAGTCTATGATTTGGAGCAAACAAATGGAAACTAATGACCCCCCCCACCACCACCACTACTGAAAATCCTATCAGTGATGTTTATGGGGTTGTTCATGGCACGGACTTGTTTATTAGATGTTCTTATTTACGAATGTTTCACAAAGCAAATCAACAAATTTTCACATTTGGTAAATGTATAAGTTTATTCGTCCCGCCAGCTGAAAAATTAAGCCATACATGTATTCCATATACATTTACATGTACATGTATTTCGTAAATGTATAAAGTCGTGTTATTTCTTTGTTCTGCTGGATTAAATTATTGTTTATCTTGTAGTGTTTTTCTTGAATGTAAGTGCATATTAAATGGAGAAAGTATTATATGTTCGTTTATTCGACGTCATTTACGTTCTGTAAATTTGGTACATACATGTAGCATTCCTGTTTCTTACATGTGCGCCCATGTGCAATAATGATGGTTTGAACAGCTTGAAGTTTAACGACCAGTCAACGCTGTTTGTGTCATATCAAGCCAATCAGTATACCTAACTAACTTACCTAGGTTTTTCAGTTTATTTGCTTGGAGTTTATCCGGCCAGTAAACATTTCTTGGGTCATATTGAGCCTGCCAGTCTACCTATATACACATTTTGGACCCGCGTTTACATAACCAGATCAGTCTCCACGGATGATGGTTTATAGAACTCGCGACCTCCTGATTATCATGGAATATGTTCTTATTCTCCACGTAACTGACGGGAATCACCGTTTGGACGCACATCCGAATGTGCCACATAGACTTATACGTACATGTACCAACAGATATACTTGTAATTCATTCACAATCACGGACTAAAGAACAAGTTGGCTGCTTTCAAAAAGCATCCAATAGGTTTGGTCTTGTCAGTCTACATTCTGATTTGAGCCAGCTGATATCATTATCCCACTTAATGCATTTTTTGAATAAAAATAATAAACTTTAAACGTTCAAAGGCGGTTCTTCTGTCGCGGTATATTTTTGTTATGGTTTGTGTGAAGTTTGGAGGCCTTCATGCGGACTGAGCAAATTATTTGTCTTAATCGCGACGGAAGCAAGGGCGAGGATTGTGGCCACGTAAAATCGATTTAAGCCCCCTAGTGGAATACGTTTCCGCTGACCGTTCCAAGGCGGTTCTTCTGTCGCGCTTTGTTTATGTTATGGTTTGTCTTTGGATGTTTGTTTCGCTTATTTTATTTTATTTTGGATAGCCTATTGGCCATTTTATGGGAAAGTAACTGTCCTTTTGGCTTTTCGCTGTTGGTGTTTCCATTAGGGTCTGTTGTTTCATGTTTGTGTGTCTTTCCCTTTGGTGTCTCTGATGGGAGCTGTGGGTTGATTGTAACGGTTCCTGATCATTGCCTCCACTTCTATTTTTTAATACAAAACGTGTATATAAAATTTCCAAGCCTGTGACCTTGGTATCAGGAGGGGTAGGTAGTGATGCGTATTCTGTGGCAAATTGTTTAACGCCATGGCAAGTATAAACAAAATATAACTTACATATGGTTTACACATGTATATCACAAAACTTAACAAAACGAAAATGTAAACCGAATTTTTCAAAGGTCATAACTTTGTTAATATTTGTTGGACAGTAATTCTCGAAACTTAAGGCATATCTTCACATCTTAGCCTTACTACATACACATTTTATGGATGGAAACTGTATAGTAGGGGTTATAAGGAAACGAAAAAAAAAGTTTACGAACGGACGGACGGACACCAACCCCATAACTTAATACGACCGTTTTGTTTTTGTTGTCGTTGTTGTTTTTCAAATGGGTATATAAAAATATTTTTTCTAAGTCATCGGGCCTTCTATAGGGCCTTGGTTATCTATTTCGTTTGTTGTTAACGTCCCTGTTAACACTTTATGAGTCTTTTTTTTTTTTAGACATTGCTTCCAATCTGTGGCCCAATGAAACTAAATGGTTGAAATGCGTGAACGGTCCGACTCGAGCCACTTTTCCTGGGCAGGCTTAGAATTTCTAGGCGATTTAACACTACTCATGTGCGGCCGGTATTAGCTCTGCGTGTAAGCATCATGCAACCCAATCTATTTCTTCAAACCCCGATGGACGGGGGCCGATCAGACCTTGGGGCAATATATTGGACTGCATGAGCTGAAACCGACCGAACTTTGAAGTATTGCTGAACCCACTAGGAAGATCTAAGCCTGCCGAGACAAAGTGCTGCGAATCAGACTGCATCTTAAACCTCGGCAGTTTCTTTGAGCGGTACCTCCGCAAATACCTGAAATTTGCAATCCTTCCGTATATCTTTCTGGATCACAATTTAATTGTTAAAGAAACTGATTAGTAAAACGTCAAGTATTGAGTGGAAATAAAGAACACCACTCTCGGCTTATCAGATACAATAGCTCTCATCGAATGTGCCAAAAAATCTTTCTATAACTGGTGGCAGGTCACTTAGTAGTCATTAAGTTTTTGAACAGAAACTATTGCTATCTGTGCTGGGCTCAAAAACAATAAACAACGACCCATCAACGTTTTGACTTTGTTTCGCCCCCTAAATATTTTATATATTTGGAAGAGTTAGAAGGTTCAACTATGGCACTGACGTTAATTCTAGTAGCAAAGACATGAAAATATTTTACACACCCAGCGATCTTTTTTATGTTTGGTTTTACGATCCTTTCAAGATTATTTCACTCACATCAAGCCGATCGTTAATCAGAGGTAAGCGAAAACTGGAGTATCCGATGAAAAACCTCCTGACCTTCCGTTGCAGAACTTCTCATTATGTGACCTGAGCCATGCTCAAACCTACAGCGTTGAGAGACCTAATGATTAAGAGTCAGCATTCTTATCCACTAGGCCACGGAGGCCCGTTACACCCAGCGATCTTTATAAATGAGGAAAAATAACGTTCTCTGTCATTCCAACATTTACATATACGTATTATTAGAGCTATCAGCGTACCGAAAGATGTTCTGACTATATAAATCTGTTCCTATCTGTGCGAAAAAACTTTTGCAAGTTTTGTTTATTTGTATTTAACGGCCCAGTCAACACTGATTTGTGTCATGTTTGGGCCTGTCAGTGTACCTATCCACGCTTTTCCTGGGCAGGCTTATCCGTAAGCGGTTAACCAGTTCAGTGCACATTCTGTCGCCCAAAACTGACCCCTGCCCTTCCTGAATCAGCGGAAAGGAGAGAATGACCATACTAAAGATTTCATAATCAATCTCCACGAAAGAATGTTGCCGACCCCGGTAGGTATCGAACCCGAGTCTTCCTTATCACCAGTCAGACTGCATCCGACAGAGCTACCGCAGCCAGCAACACTTTGTGAGTAGCAGTACTTATATTCTGTTGTTTTTCGTTTCCATGGCCCGATGGACTTACTCCATAATGGCATTGCAAGACGTAAAATTTGCGAAAATGACTGCGGCTGTTATAAGTTCCCCATAAGGGAAAGAGATACGCCTTAAGGGGGTGGGGCTACTCCTGCAAAAGTATTTTCTCTTTGGATATGTCTAAGGGGTATACTCTTAAAGGAAAGAATTTGCTCCTGGGGAGCAAATTCTTCCCTTTTAGAATAGACCCCTTGAGGAGCAAACTCTTCCTCTTTTAGAGTAGACCCCTTTTTCAGTTGGACAGAGCGAACAGAGTAGCAACCATAAGGTCCTTAAAGTTGTATTTCCATCACGAAATCATGCCTATAGAATTGTGACCCCCTTTAATCTGTTCTATAAAAGGGTTAGCTAGTTTCGGCCAATTAGGCCTCATCAGTGACCCTAAGATCTTATCAAAATTCCACAATGGAATCAATGATCCCAAAGGACAAGAAAATATAATCTACACTATGATGTAAGGCAGGGAGACGTTTTACCGCCATCACACATTTCCATACACCAGTTGAAATGAAGTGAAATATGTTCTATAAATGGGCTATCCTTTGGAAGCAAGGCATACACCACAGAACTGAAAAATATGGAGTGTACATGTTTTCTGGGCCAGACTAGATAGTTTCGGCCAATTAGGCCTCATCAGTGACCCTCAGATATTTTCAAAATTCCACAATCGAATCAATGATCCCAAAGGACAAGAAAATATAATCCTCACTTTTATATAGTAAAGGACGGGTTTTGCAGGGGTATACATTAACTTCCGTATTCATGCTCTGAGACACTAGATTGTGGGTACTCGATAGAATCGCATCGTCGAGGCGTTTCTGTCGACTCCCCGCAATCTATGTTTTGAGCAAAAAAGGCAAATATTCCAATTTTTCTTTTATTTTTTTTTTCTTTGGCCAAAAATGATAATGTATTTGTATAGGTGTGTTTCGAAATACGGCAAAATGGTAGACTAACTGCCACACCTGCCAGGTGTATCCATTTCCCTTATTGTTGGAGTTGGAACGCTTGCTTTTCGGTCTGTTTCGCTACTTAGACAGGCTGTTTCCTGTAATTGGAGTACAGTATTGCATCATCGTTAAAGCTGCAGTATAGTATTGCATCATCGTTAAGGCTGATTGGTTGATCGCGTCACGTGCCCCTTCATGGAACAATTACAATCTGGTCATTAGACCCGGTTTGCCCGCCTAATGGCGACCAAACCAATAATCCTGAGTAATTCAAACTACCCCTGCCTTGAAATATGAGCTGCTGAGGGTCATTCTTATTATTAGGCCAGGGGGTGCATATTGATGGATAAGTAAGGTCTGTGACTAAGGAGCTTAGTCTAAAGTATTAGCGTAGAAGTGAACGGACTAGTAACGAAAATAGCCCAAAAACACACAAACAACAAAAAATGTACTTTTTCGTGTCCAGTCAATAATTTTCTTTTTCCTGGATAGATTTTGAAATTTCTTGGCAAAAATGTTAACCATCATGAGACGCCGTGCCATGTGTAATGTGCAAGACCTAGCCCGGTACCTCCAAGGTCAAGGTCTTACTTAGAGGTCAAAGTTTAAAAAAGGTGTTTTTTTTTTTTTTTTCGTGTCAGGTCAATAACTTTCTTATTTTTAATAATTCGAGGTCACAGGTAAAAATAAGTCTTTTTTTCGTGTCCGATCAATAACTTTCTTATTCCTGGATGGATTTTGTTTGTTTGTTTGTATTGGAGTTGAACGGCCCAGTCAACACTATTTAGGTCATTTTTGAGCCGACAGTTTACCTATCCACATTATTTCCTGGGCAGGCGTATACTTAAGCGGTTAACCAGTAAAGTGCACATTTCTTTCGCCAGAAACTGACAACTGCCCTTCTTGCATCAGCGGAAGGGAGAGAATGACCGTAATCAATCTCCACGAAAGAATGTTTCCGATCCCGGCAGGTATCGAACCCGCGTCCTCCTGATCAACAGTGAGACGCACATCCGACTGAGCTACCGTGGCCGGTTTAATTTGTGTTTATAAGATAACTAAATAACATGTAAGATATCTTATTTTCATATGCCTATAATATCTAAATTCTAAATCAGATAGTTCATTTAACATAAAATTTATCTTATATTATAATTAAAGATATTAAGATGTCTTACATGGTGTATATTATATCTTCTTTAGATTTCTATATAAGATGTCTAATAGATCATATAATGTATCTTACATAATATGCAACACAGTGAATAACAAAGAGTCTTACTATTCTTTCCAATTTATATACGATATCTTATTTGCCATTTAAGATTTATGAATTGCTTATACATATAAGTTATTTGATATAAAACATTGATATTTAATATGGTAAATAAGATATCCTAGATAGGAACTAAGATATATAATGAACTTAATTAGATATCTTAGTTGGGATATAAGATAATTATTTGACATATTAGATATCTTATCTGGAGTAGAAGATATCCTATACAGGTCATTATATCTCATTTAATAAAGAAGAAGTCTTATTTATTTAAAGAAAATATCTCATACAGTATAACAGATATCTCGCTTGGAATATTAGATATCTGATATCTGATATTTGGAATTAAATATCGTATATAGAATATCAAATTTCTTTTAGATGATATAAGATATATTATATATGATATAGGATATATGATATACAAATTAAGATATCTCATAGCCTATATTAGATATCTTATAACTTATTAAAGATATTTTATAGATATTTATTTTGTATAGTAAATACTAAAATGGCTAGCCATAGCTATGGTTTACACAGAGGACGCTCGGTTGCACATTAAGCAACAGCAGTAAAAGTAAAATAAAAAAGAGACAAAATCACCGTCCCTCACCCTCACCCCAAAGAAAACAAAAGCGGCCAAATGGCCATCCAAAATACAAATATTATATGTAAAGACATACAATTACAACAACAATCCTTAACAAAAACAACGCATTGGAACTGTCAGTTTCTGGAGCCATGAAAAAATACAATTTCTCACCTGGGTGTTATCCAAACAAAATGACTGCTGAGGATCACATTAGAATAACACATTTATAGGGTAATCATACAGCAAAATTCCTATATTAAGATATTAATCTTTGGGATAGGGATAGTCCCAATGCTGGTCTTTTACTAGAGGACATTGAGTGCAAAAACACAAAGAGAAACTGAAGAATAAGTCTTAATTTGGCTTGACGGAACAGTACAATCTCAATGTAATCTGTTTTCACGACTCTGAAATTAATATTTTTTCGTAAGAAAATGTGTGAAATGTAACGTGATCACATTTATCATCTTAGCATAGATTGTGGATAATTTTTAGAACCGGTTTAATATGGTTTTATCGAGAATTCAAAATGTATGTTTTTGTTTTAAACCCATTGATCCTGGAACCAGTCGTGAACGTACTACAGACCAGTCAACCGGCGCCCCTCCTCCCCGCAAGTTAGAACAATGGCATTAAATTCTGTGCCTAACTCTAAATAATATTGAGGATGGAAGGGAAGTGGGTAGTGCAACTCTGTCTCATCCAAAATATCATATAAAGTTGTAATCTCCATTTTATATAGAGGCAATTGGGGTTTGCAATGGCAAACATTATTAATGACGACATTTAAAAATATGTTTTTTTAGACGTAGGTACTGTGTATGATTGAAAGCTGCCTTTCTCACGGGTATCCACCGCATGACTGTTATGGTTTTTCCCTTTCCACATCTTAGACACACTGGCATGTCTGTAATGTCATTCGCCTTAGTATCAATATACTTAATTTAACCCCATATCATCACATTTAAAAGTCTATGTAAAGAACAACCTTGTATATCCCATATACTCAAGAAACACTTGGTTTTTATAAGGTTTAAAATATCTTTTCTGATTATTGCTCCTAGAACTAGGCTTGGTACCCACAGTCTATCTTAAACACACATATTCCCAGCATTCCATGAAAGAGACACTAGCAAGCATTGAGACTCCTGACCAGAGACCCAAGATTGTGGGATCTGATCAAGGTCTGTATAAGGTTACGAGCTTTTGTTATACACACAACAAATCAATCAAACCAGACACAACTAAAATTCCACATGGTTCATCAAAAGATGCAAGTTTTAGACCATATCACAAATGTTCATCAAGAGAAGCCATGGTCAGAGAATATCACAAATTTAACAAAAGATACAATTTTTAGCACATATCACAAATGTTCATTAAAAGATACCATTTGAAGAGCGTATCACAGATGTTCATCAAAAGATACCATTTGAAGAGCATACCACAAATGTTCATCAAAAGATGTCATTTTAGCAAAAAAAAAAAAAGGATATCAAAGTAGAAGTAAAACAAAGATCAGGAATCGATACAATTAACTTACTCCACCCATCAAAAACACCAAAGGGAAAGAAACACAAACATGAAGCGACCAGACCATAATGGAAACCTAAACAAAGGAAGGCCATAGGGACAGTTACTTTCCCACAAAATGGCCAAATTGCCATCCAAAATAAAAAGACACAAGTGATACACACAGTAAGTAACAAACAACAACATAAATAAACCGCCACAGGAGAACCGCCTTGGAACGGTCAGAGTAAAAAAAAATTCCACTGGGAGCTTAAATCGATTTTACATGGCCATAATCCTCGCCCTTACCTCTGTCGCGGTATACACTAATTTTGTTTAGTCTGCATGAAGGCTTCCTAACTCATCAGTGTAACATCTCCAAGAACATACAAATAAAAAAACTACAGAGATGAAACAAGGTTGAGGACTCGACAGCATACAACAACAGAATTGCTGGAGCAAAAGAAAACCAACAGTTAGACTCCGAGGGGGCCGACCAAAGACGGAGCATCAGGCGTCAACCAACATAAAGAATACAAAAATAAAATAAAAGTCCATTTATGTTTTTTACGCTGGAACCGCCATATAATCTTAAGCCCGACCCACCGGTGTGCAGTCTAAGAGGGAAGCAAAGTTGTCAACCGTGATTGTGTTAACCGACATGCATGCAGTCTGTTTTATAACATTTTTGTTGTACCCAATCTTTATATATCGACGAACGATTTTCGTAATGGGTACTAAAGTCATAACAGGCATGTATTTTTCTAAATCTATATACTAAGTCACCATAGAATTCGGGTTCCGATAGGCCTTGTTGCAGAAGTGTTTTAAGTCCAACATTGAATTTTGAAACCAAATCAGAATGACGTCTATAAAACTTAGAAAAGGCTTTACGTAGTTTATGATACCGATGACCCTGATTAAGAAGTATAGTTGCCTTTGTAACTAAAGAACCTATACACAAGAATAAAAGTCAAGAATCCAAGTTTTCTGGGCCTGTCTAGCTGTTTACATTCACTTAGGCTTAATCAGTGTTGCTCGTAATAATTTACATGTCCTGAAATGGGCTGGATGAAAGAATGTATTATGCAACATTGGTGCGTTAGCCAAATGTTTTGAATGATCAACGGTTAACAAGTCAATGAAATGAACACCCCTGTTTATCCCACTCTTGCAGCAAAAGTGGGGTTTACGTGCTATTCATTATTTTCCTTATTTTTACTTAAAACATAGATTGTTGGTAGTCGTTAGAACCGCCTCATGAGGCGGTTCTAACGAGACCTTAACCAATGCTTAGTTAGAAATAAGAAAAAGGTCAAACATTTCATCCGAAAAATGTTATTTCAAGAGATAAGAAAGACACCATGTAAGCACACGGATGTATTGTCGAAATAACTTCATAATTTATCTGCAGCTTTTAATTTATCATCTCTGTCCGCATCTTTTATGATCGTCTCTTTTGGACTATTCTAAAGTAGCATACGTTGATCTTGGTGTTTGATTGTTAGCTTGTAGTTCCTCATATACATGTATACTTCCTAGAGGAGCTTGTGTGTTTGTCATTTCTTCTAATGTTATATCTGTTGTTGTGACCCCTTTCTCATCCTTCCTTTTATTAAAAGGAACCAACCGCCATATGATCAGCCCTAGCAGCAACAGGATCACAACACCCAAAGTCGCTCCAATAATTACAACTGATGTTGAAGATTGAGCTGATAATGCTGAGTCACAACTAACTTGCGGAACATGTATTTCGAAGGTGGAACCCCTCACGTAGACGGGCGCGGATTCGCCTTGTCTGTTTCTAGCAATAAGCCTGGCTTGATAGTCGCCTGCTGTTAAATTACTTATGTGAGCGAAAAACTCTGGTAATGTCTCGTTCGCACCTTTCCGTATGTCAGTAAACTGTGTAATGTTTATCCATTCATTCGCTTCAGACTTTTTGCATTGAAGAACAAACGATTGTCTAGATCCACCATCGAATCCTGCTATCCAGTAAAACGTGGTGTTTGCACCAGTTGATCCAGTGAATAAGAAAGTTAGAGGTTCAATAGGCCTACCAGTGACGTAGAGTTTAGGCTTCCAAGAGTCCACTGCTTTGATACCGGGTAAATTGTATGCTTTACAATATACCTGCTTGTTATGGTCGTTCATTTGTGGAATAAATGTGAACAAATTTTCACTATGATTTTGATACACGTTGTCGTCTATATACCAAGCAAATATAGGCAAAGGTCTGCTCTCGCTACTATCACAAGTTAATGTTTTTGGGGAACCTTCCGTCGCATGGATGTACGCGTAAATATCAGGCACCAGGTTCCCATCGTACAATGTCATACTGGTTATTGGAATGGCAACGTATATTCGTAGCTTGTTGGACACTACGGCGTTTTCGGGCTCTTGTAGGTTGTAAGCTTTACAATAAATCTCATCATCATGATTATATATGTTTGGAATGAACGTTAAAGTGTTGTTTGTAGACTCAGACATCTTATTTCTTCCCAGGTAAAACATGTATATAGGAGGTGGTCTCGCTGGTCCTGGCTTACATGTCACACGATGTGAAACATTCTCAATAACTGTTATAACATTTCCTGTCAACATTTCTTGATTGTCATCATACAGTTGTACGCTTTTTATTTGAACGGCAAAACTAGCATTGCCAGTGGGAGGAGATTCTAAGGCGTCAACGAGTGTTGGAAATAGTATGCCACAAACAAATTGGACACTTATATCACTGTTATCGGAAAATGTCAAATTTTGTTGCAGAGTCAGTTGGCTGTAATATATCTTTTCAGAGTCGTTACAAGCTTGATCGGAACTCCAGGAAAAAATATTTCCTAGCTTGGACTCCTGCTGACTTCCATTAAGCAGCATAAAAAACCATCGGAATGTTGGATCTTTGTATGTACACCTGTCTGTTCTACAAATCAATGAGGCCGAAGCTTCGGACAGCATGTGAAAGTCTGTGAAGGAAGAAGTAAGAATCGCAGAAACCGGAGTGGTATATACCGTTAGAAACATTTCTAAATGTGTGTTGACGTTTATGCATGCCCAGAACTTCTCATCCTCGCTCCTGTCCAGCTGCGTAATGTTGATGTACACATTGTACCTGTCATTTATGAGTGTATATCGTTTAAGATATAGACAGTTGCCTGCTTCCTGACACGCTGCAACGAATGTTCACGGATTGCTCAGAGAGATTGGATTTTCCGATCGACGAACGGTAACATCGGAGGGCCAAGAACCAGGGGCCAGTCCAAGCTGACACGTTAGCTGTACATCTTCTCCTTTTTCTGTAGTTGCGTTGTTTGTTATAAATATAGACTGGGTCGATACCAACGCGCATACATGCCATAGGCAAAAACAAAAAACTAGAAACATGTAACATCTGACGAACGCCATATAGGTTTCTGTCAAAGCTTGCGCTGTGAAAAATATCTGCTGAAAATAAAAGATTTGTTTACTTATATAGATGTTTATTCAGGATGTCCAACATTTTAATCAGGTGGCTAGAGCGAGCGCCCGCGATAGCGGGTTCGGAATCGAGAAATTTTATTCTTGCACACCAGATAAGGAAATTCATAGTTTTAGCTTGGGATAGAAATTCTGTTCTAACCCTGGTGTTCTTACCCAAAATCGAATATTCTCGCGTGTTTGATAAATGCACTGTTTGAATACGATTTCATTGGCGCCGTCGTTCAGGTTGACGCCACAGCACGTTACGCGACGTCACTAAACATTCCTGTAGTATCAACACAATATGGCGGACGTCGGTAACCGAAGTGACTGCAGCATTAAAAATCCGCGCTAAGAAATGGAAGGAATGAAAGAAAAAGTATCCTATATGGGTGTGTGGGGTGGATTAGAAAAATCTGTCCCTCGGGATCACTGTCCGGCATCATTCGGCAAGCCCCGTGATGCCGGGCAATGACCCTTGGGACGGATTTTTCCATCCACTCCTCTTACCTATATAAGATTCTTATATTGTCTACACGGCAATGGAATGCTAATGTTTAAATGTAGCGACAGTTCCTACAATTTACATGTGCGCCCAGTGAAGAATCAGATCAGCCTGCGCATCCATATAGTCTGACTAGAGACTTCTCTTGCTACATGATGGAGCACTGGGTCCTTAGCTATCCTTAGAGCGCACAACGAAGACTCTGATCAGACTGTGCGGATATGAACCACCTTTCATGCACTAAGGACATGTCAGTGAGTGAGTGGGTGTTGGAGTTTTACGTCCCACCAACAGCTAAGGTCATACGGAGATGGGAGCTCGGTTTAAAGACTCATCCGAAAGTCTGGAACATTGCAGGGTGCGGCTCAGATTCCCAACTACCACTATAGAGGCCGAGGCTTCAAACAGTTTTATCATTTTTTCTTTTTGGAAGACATTAAGCAAAGAAGCCTTTTAACCCGGCCATTAAGTACCAGAAAGCCCAAAACGAATACCCTGGCAAACAGTGCAGGCCCAGATCAGACGCCGCAGAACGCGGCACCTAATCAGGGCCATCACTGTTTGCAAAATTGTCAGCCAATTTTCAAAAGGTTTTTGACGAAAACACAAACTGACATCCCTAAAATTTTAAATAGAGACTCCTGCTGTATATGAGGTGGAAGATTCCATTTGGTACAAAAAGGGTTAATGCTGATGTTCACGTTACTATCACAGATCTGTAGGATCTTGGGTTTGGGTTAATTATATACAACAGCCGCGCTATTCGGCCATAGTGTTGCGTAAGAAGGTTATGTATAGAATCTCGACTGAAATCCTGTGTTGTGTTTGGTAAATAGTGTAGAGCGGCGTCTGGCGTTTGGCGTCGGCGTTGGAATCGGCGTCGGCGTCCGCATTTACGTTTAAGATTTTTAAGAGCTCATATTTTCCGGACTATATGGTGGATTGGGTTTATGTTTGATATGATGATCGATTTATTCAGGAATACCCCCGCCAATGCCCACGGCCTCAAGTTCAAGGTCATGGAGTTAGATTTTTTTTATGTTATTTGTTTTTTATGTAAAGCTTTTATCTGCTCATTTTTTGAACCCATGTGAAGAATTTGGTTCATATTTGGTATGATGATAGATATAGGACAACGTTTTATTCAGGAATATACCAGCTCATGCCCATGACCTCAAGGTCAAGGTTATAGAATTAGGATTTTTATTTTTATGATTTTAGAGTTCGTATTTTCCAAATCATACGACGGATTTGGTTCATATTTGGTATGATGATAAGATACAGGTTCAAAGCCTTATTTAGCAATAGCCCGCCCAAGTCCATGACCTACAGGGAAATGTCACGGACTCAGAAATTTTTAAAGTTAAAGATAGAGCTTAGTTTTTCCTAACTTTGCTATTGATTTGGTTCGTATTTGGTATGATGATAGATATAGGTCCAAAGGTTTATTAGTTGTTACCGCTACCTATGCGCATGGCCTTATAGACACTTTCCCAGGCGAGCTATTCTGTCTGATAACAGCTCTTGTTCCAACATACACTCACAAACAACCGACTCACACGTGCTGTCTGTGCTTTGATATCCCTGGAACAACATGATAAATAACAGTTTCTTTCATGTCTCATAATCATGTCTGTTAAAAAGTATCTTGCTTATTCTTCTGCTAGGACCGTTTCGGTGCGTGCGTGCGTGCGAGCGGTTTTGCGCGTGATTGGAAAAAACCAGCCATGCATTTGATTCTTAGGTTACCATTTATAGATATTTGTCAAGTACAGTCGAATTTGGATGGCACGAACCCATTTGGGACCATGAAAGTTGTTCGAGCCAGCAATTGTTCGAGCCTCGGATTGTTAGTATTCGTGTCATACCAGAAGGCATAAATATCTTTTCGGTGTTCTATCTTATAAATATATGTTGTGTTTACTCATTAGAATCGCCTCATCCAGGGGATTATAAATTATTATAATGAATACTTGTGATGACGCCACTTTATACGGATAAAACTTGGGTTTACTAGTATAAAAAAGAATGTTTTCTTATTTCTGCTTCAAGTAATAGGTTGTGGATAATTTTACGAACATGCGCGACCTATTTTTATGCCCCGCCATTCGAAAATGGCAGGGTATTATGTTATACCCTCCGAAGTTTTGAGTGTCCGTCCATCCGTACGTCCGTCCGCACCAACAAATGTATAGTTAGGTGGCTATGTAAATGGACAGAATCAATGTAAGTCTATGGGATTTATTCCGTTAGACATCGAAAATACTTCTTTTCTGTGCCTAAAAGTAGACACTTACGTATCAATCCTGCCAAAAATAGCCACATAAGTATACATTTGTGAGAATGTCCGTCCATCCCTACGTCCGTCCGTCCATCCCTACGTCCGTCCGTCAGCGCCTCATAATTTCGAGTCTGTTCCATAACTCTGATACCGTTTGAGATATTTTCACGACACTTAATAGATATGTAGAGCACTATCAAGACGACGTGCATAACATATGAACCGTAACTCTGATTTTCCTACTTTTGGAGTTGTTTCTCTTTGAACATTGAACATTGCCATTTCAGTCATAGTTGCGTGTCCGCTCCATAACTTCGATACCGTTGGAGATATTTCCATGAAACTTTACAGATATGTAGAACACCATGAGACGACGTGCTTAACATATGAACCGTAACTCTGATTTTCCTTCTTTTGGAGTTATTGCCCTTTGAACTTTGCATATAGCTGCTTCTATCCGTTTCGTGTCCGCTCCATAACTCTGATACCATATTTTCATGAAACTTCACAGAGATGTAAAGCATCATGAGTCGACGTGCAGAACATATGAACCATAACTCTGACTTTCTCACTTTTGGAGTTACTGCCCTTTGAACATTGAACGTAGCCATTTCGGTCATAGTTTCGTGTCCGCTCCATAACTCCGATACCATTTGAGATATTGCCATGAAACGTCACAGGTATGTAAAGCACCATGAGACGACGTAGAGAACATATGAACCGTAACTCTGATTGTCCTACTTCTGGAGTTATCGCCCTTTGAACTTTGAATATAGCTGCTGCTGTCAGTTTTGTGTCAGCTCCATAACTCTAATACCATTTGAGATATTTTCACTAAACTTCACAGATATGTAGAGCACTATGAGTTGGCATGCAGGACGTATAAACCGTAACTCTGATTTTCCTGCTTTTGGAGTTGTTGCCTTTTGAACATTGAACATAGCTATTTCTGTCCTAGTTTCGTGTCCGCTCCATAACTTCGATGCCGTTTGAGATATTTCCATGAAACTTCACAGATATGTAGAAGAGAATGAAACGACATGCAGAACATATGAACCATAACTCAGATTTGCCTACGTTTGGAGTTATCGCCCCTCGAACATAGCCATTTCTATCATGTATTATGTTTAAAGCGCTATATCTCCTGAACCTAATGACTGATTCTAACCAAACTCCCATGGTTACATCCCTAGGATGGGGGGGGGGCAGCATTTAGGTTTTGGTGACCTTGACCTTATTTTTAAGGGCACAGACCTCCCAAAAACCCAAATGAACACATCAATGAAATGTGGTCTAACTTGGTACAAAATATCATTGCAATTGATCCAATATTCGACTATATTTTGAAGACCTTGACTTTAGATTAAAGGGCACCGCACACCCCCCCCCCCCCCCCCCCCGCACCCCAAAAAATGAAAATGAGAATTTTAATTCTGGTTTACCTATTTTTGGAGCCATCAGACTCTTTGAACATTTAAAATAGTTTTCTAAGTCATGTATGCCTGTCAACGTATTATGGGAAATAGTAATGCATCCTTACTTTGAATTGATATGGCACTGTAGTGGCGGGGCATCATGCAGTGCTTGCAGTTTTATTTAGTATACAATCTGGAGTTACGTAACGAACTGATATTAAATCGTAATGTCAGAGGGAGCGAACCACCGCACGACAAATCCTACAATAAGACATGTGCGCCCAACGAAGACTCAGAGCAGCCTGCGCATCCGCGCAGTCTGATCAGAATCTTCGTTGTGCACTCTAAGGATAGCTAAGGGCCAGGTGCTCCATCATGTAGCAAGAGAAGTCTCTAGTCAGACTATATGGATGTGCAGGCTGATCTGATTCTTCGCTGGGCGCACATGTAAATTGTAGGAAATGTTGTGCCCCAGCTCAATTATTTAAACACCCGAGTGAAGTCAGCAAAGCCACCAAACATACCATAACATACCCTTACGTGTGACATAGTGCATTTGTTATACCTCCGACTAAGGCGGCGGTGCCCCACGCCCATCGGGGCTTTGAGAAATAGATTGGACTGCATGATGCTTCCACGCAGACCTGAAACCGACCGCACATGAGTACTGGTAAACCGTTAAGAAGGTCTAAGCTTGCCCAGGCAAAGTGGTGCGAGTCGGACCGTTCATGCATATAAACCCATTTTGGTTTCATTTGCGACAGGGATTGAGATGTCATTTCATCTCAATGTCGGGTAAAAGTCCCACAAAATAGGAAGTAGCGTCTCCAAAATGACCTAAATAGTGTTGACGTGGACGTTAAACCTCAAATCAAACAAACCAACAAACTAAGGCGGCGGGCATATAGATTTGCCCTGTATGTATGTATGTTTGTATGTATGTATGTATATATGTGCGTGCGTGCGTGTGTGGGGGGTGGTTTCCGGTCAATAATTCACTTATTCTTAGATAGATTTTGAAATTTCATGGCAGATATGTTAACCATCATAGGACGATGTGTCGCGCGAAAGACCCAGGCCGGTACCTCAAAGTTCAAGGTCATTATTAGAGGTCAAATGTGAAAAAAAAATTTTTTTCGTTTCCGGTCAATAACTCTTATTCCTGGATGGATTTTAAAATTACTCAACAGAAATGTTAACCATCATGATACGATGTGTCGCGTGCAAGACACAGGACCTTGAACTCCAAGGTCAAGCTCATACATAGAGGTTAAAATTAAAAAAAAAAAATTCTTTTTTCTCGTGTCCGGTCAATACCTTTTTTTATTTCTGGATAGACTTTTTAAATCGACCTTGCAAAAATGTTCACCTATATTAGTCGATGTCTCGCGCGCAAGACCCAGGTCCGTACCTCCAATGTCAAGGTCATACTTAGAGGTCAAATGTTTAAAAGTCTTTTTTCGTGTCCGGTCAATAACTTTCTTATTCTTAGATGGATTTTGACATTGCTTGGAAGAAATGTTAACCATCATGTGCCATCATGAGACGATGTGTCGCGCGCAAGACCCGGGTCGGTACCAAAAATGTCAAGGTCATTATTAGACGTCAAAGTTCAAAAAGATTTTTTTTTCCGTGTTCGGTCAATAACTTTCCAATCCCTGGATGGATTTTGAAATTACTTGGCAGAAATGCTAACCATCATGAGATGGTGAGAGGCCTCAAGACACAGGTCGGTACCCCCAAGTTCAAAGTCATACTTAGAGGTCAAATGTCAAAAATGGGTCTTTTTTTCGTGTCCGGTCAATAACTTTTTTTATTTCTGGATAGACTTTTTAAAGGGACCTTGCATAAATGTTAACCTTTGGTAGATGATGTGTCGCGCGCAAGACCCAGGTCCTTACTTCCAATATCAAGGTCATACTTAGATGTCGAAGGTAAAACAAAGGGTCTATTTTACGTGTCCGGTCAATAACTATCTTATTCTCGGATGGATTTTAAAGTTACTTGGCAGAATTACTAACTATCATAAGACGATGCGTCAGGTGCAAGACCCAGGTCGGTACCTCAAATGTCAATGTCGTTATTAGAGGTCAAAGGTCAAAAAAGGTCGTTTTCGTGTCGCGTGCAAGACACAGGTCGGTAGCTCCAAGATCAAGGTCATACTTAGAGATCAAATGTAAAAAGGTCTTTTTTCCTGTTCGGTCAACTTTTTTTATTTCTGGATAGACCTTTTAAAGTGACCTTGCAGAGATGTTCACCTTCATTAGACGATGTGTCGCAAGCAAGACCCGGGTCCGTATCTCCAATGTCAAGGTCAAGGTCATACTTAGAGGTCATAGGGATCTTTTTTTCGGGACCGGTCAATAACTTTCTGACTTTTTAGATGGATTTTGAAATTACTTGGTAGAAATATTAAACATCATGAGATGATGTGTCGCGCGCAAGACCCAGGTCGGCACCCCAAAAGTGTCATTATTGGAGGTCAAATGTCAAAAAGTTCTTTTTTGCGTCCGCTCAATACCTTTCTTACTCCTCGATGGATTTTGAAATTACTTGGCAGAAGTGTTAACCATCATAAGTCGATGTGTCGAGTGCAAGACACAGGTTGGTACCTCCAAGGTTAAGGTTACACTTAGAGTTCAAAGGTAGAAAAAACCGTGTCTTTTTTCGTGCCCGGTTAATAACTTTTTTATTTCTGGATAGACTTTTTAAAATGACCTTGCAGAAATGTTCACCTTTGTTAGACGATGTATCGCGCACAAGTCCCAGGTCCGTACCTCCAATGTTAAGGTCATACGTAGAGGTCAAATGTCAAAAAAGGTGTCTTTTATTCGAGTTCGGCCAATAACTTTCTTATCCTTCGATTGATTTTTAAATTGCTTGGCAGAAATGTTAACCATCATGAGACGATGTGTTGCGCGCAAGACCCAGATCCGTACCTCAAAGGTCAAGGTCATTGTTAGAGGTCAAATTTCAAAAAGGCTCTTTTTTCGTGTTCGGTCAATTACTTTCTTATTCCTGGATGGATTTTGAAATTACTTAGCGAAAATTTTAACCATCATAAGACGATGTGTCGCATGCAAGACAAAAGTCGGTATCTCCAAGGTCAAGGTCATACATAGAGGTCAAAAATAAAAAAAAAGATCTTTTTTCGTGTCCGGTCAACTTTCTTTTTTATTTCTAGACAGATTTATTAAAGTGACCTTGCAGAAATGTTCGTCTTTATTAGACGATGTGTCGCGCGCAAGACCCAGGTCCTTACCTCAAATGTCATACTTAGAGGTCAAAGGTCAACAAAGTGGTCTTTTCTTTTCGTGTCCGGTCAATAACTTTTTTATTCTTGGAAGGATTTTGTAATTGCTGGGCAGAAATGTTTACCATCATGCGACGATGTGTCGCGTGCAAGACAAATGTCGGTACATCAAACGTCAAGGTCATTATTAGAGGTCAAATGTCAAAAAATGATCTTTTTTCGTGGTCGGTCAATAACTTTCTTATTCCTGGATGGATTTTGACATTACTTGGCAGAAATGTTAACCACCATGAGACGATGTGTCGCATGCAAGACACACGTCGGTACCGCCAAGGTCTAGGTCATACTTAGAGGTCAAATGTCAGGAAAGGGTATTTTTTCGTAGCAGGTCAATTTCTTTATTATTCTTAGATGGATTTGAAAACTAGTTGTCAGAAATGTTAATTATAATGAGACGATGTGTCATGTGCAAGACCCAGGTCGGTACCTCCAAGGTGAAGGTCATCCTTAAAGGTCAAAGGTCAAAAAAGGCCTTCTTTCGTTTCTGGTAAATAACTCTTTTTTCTAGATGGACGTTTCAATTACTTTGCAGAAATAATCGCTTTCAATAGTCGATGTGTTGCGTGGAAGACCCAGGTCCGTCCCTCCAATGTCAAGGTACATGTAATACTTAGAGTTCAAAGTTAACATAGGGGTCTTTATTCGTGTCCGGTCAATATTTTTTTGTCTGTATATAGTACAAGGAGAGTTATTGTTGTCACCCCTGTAGTCCGCGTTTGTGTACCGTACCCGTTCCCGTCACACCGCGTTAAAGTTTTTCAAATGCTTATATCTCAGCAGTCATTCTTCGGTGTCCGCTATCCTTTTGTGGCAAGTTAGTCCATGAAAACCCTAGGGTTGGGGTTTGAAATATAGATTAGGCTGCATGGTGCAGAGCTGAAACCGACCGCACATGAGTACTGGTAAACCGCTTAGGTGTAAGCCTGCATGCCAAGGCAAAGTGGTGCGAATCGGACTGTCCCTGCACATACTAGTAATTATGTTCTATAAAAGGGTTAACCTTTGGAAGCAAGGACTACACCACATAATTGGCAAATATGGAGTTTACATGTTTTCTAGCTAGTTTCGGCCAATTAGGCCTTAAATTGATTTGTTTGGGCGGATGGACTTGGGAAATCATTTCATCTCAGTGTTAGTTTATACTAATTTATTCTAGTTCGATTGCGATGAAAGCTTCAAGCTTATTGAATCGCTCTCGAACACTCATTCCGGGTGTTTTCAAGCGCGCGCGAGAGAGAGGCAGTGGCTTTTACACCACTGCTACCCATTTACACCTGGGTGGAGTGGGGCAGTGTCATTACGTATCTTGCCCAAGGACACACCTCGATACCGGTGGTCGGATTCGAACGCACAACCTCTCGATCATGAGTCGAACGCGCTAACCACTGCGCTATCGAGGCATCTCAGTGTTGGGTAAAAGTCCCACAACGTCTCCAAAATGATTTCAATATGTTGGCGGGATTCAAACAAACCCATTCACATTGTCAATGGTCTAACATGAACCCAAATTAAGTCATGCATCCAGACTGACAGGCGGTTCAAGACAAAGGCTTCATTTGAAATGAAAACAAAAAAATATTCCCACTATGACTACACCGATCATGTAGCACACAGTACTAGACGATGTTAATAGTTTTGCCATGCAAGCCGCGTTTTATCTTATGCCATCAAGCCAGGCCGGATTTTATTTTATTCTGACTCAAACATCTTTTTTTAAACTTTTTGCAATTTTTTATTTCGAAAGTATACGCACATATTAACAACATTGGGACGTTATACAATCATTATAAAGTTTAAACATAGAACTTACACTGATGGTAGATTTCGAGCCATATTTAAGAAATAGATAAGGTCTAGCAGTGATTCATTGAGTGACACACAACTGCTTGGAGGTCAACTGGAAAGTAGATCCAATCACGAGCAAAGCCTCGCATTTTATCCCTTTTCCTCAACTCGCCTAATAAACCAGACAACACATGAACACTCATGCAATATCCTTCTGCCTTTTAAGAGCGCTGACTCTTAGTCATTAGGTCTCTCACCGCCGTAGGTTCGAGCCTCGCTCGGGCCACGTGTGAGACGCCAAGTTCTGCAACGGAAGGTCAGGTGGTTTTTCTCCGGGTACTCCGGTTTTCGCCCACCTCTGATTAACGATCGGCTCGATATGAGTGAAATAATCTTGAAAGGGCCGTAAAACCCAACACCCCCCCCCCCCCAAAAAAAAAAAAAAAAAATAGTATATGCCTTTTCCTGTTCTCAGAACGTATCTGACACAAGAAATCGACGTTACACCATCTGACGTCAAAATAACAATGAAGAACGCCATTAAACGGAATAAAAAGGCTGCTCTTCGGGTCGCGTTCTTTTTCACCATATATCACTAGATTTTACTATTAGCTATATCGGCGACAAGTGTTAGAATCTGTAATATACCCAACTTACTTGTCAGATATATCTACAGTAAAACATAGATGACTCGAACTTCGATGACTCGTTTACCATGAATAAGTCGTATTCTTTTTTAAATAATGAGAGATAGGTTAGTGAGATTTTCTTCTTTTATCCTGTGTGTGCTCATTATAATCGACTCGTTGAGGCGGCTCCAAACATTTGTATTACACAATACCTGAATTGTTAAAAGCGACTTTAAACCCGAATTCACACACACACACACGCACGCACGCACGCACGCACGCACGCACACACACACGCACACAATATTTGACTCAAACATCTGTTGTCATTACGAAAACACGCCTATCTATTGAAAACTGTACCACGGCGGTTCTAACGTGTACCAACAACCTATGTCTTAGAGCAGGAATAAGGAAAATAAGGCATACCCCTGCAAACCCCAGTTTTACCATATGAGCCCCGCCAAGCGAATTTGTGTCTTCGAGCATTCCGCCATGACACATTTTAACTGCGCATGCCCAGCCATTCAGAGGGGCCAGGGATATGGCTTTCTGTCTGAAGGTTCCTCTTGATTCACTGCTTATATGAGCGAGCAGCGAAGGTTCTGACGAGACTGCGCGGATGCGCAGGCTCGCCTGAACCTTCGCTGCTCGCATAGGCGATAAGTACCAAAATCGCTTGGCGGGGCCCATATAAAAATGTGGGGTTTAATTGGGTCAAAATTATATAGGCGTGTTTTCGTGACGGATAGCTGAAGAGAGAGGGAACAGTGATTGAGATGAACTCAGGAGGGATATATGTTTGTTTGTATAGGGGTTTAGCGGCCCAGTCAACACTATTTTAGTTCATTTTTGAGCCGATCAGTTAACCTATCCACACTCTTCCTGCGTGGGTTAAGCTTATACGTTTGTTTGTTTGTTTGATTTGAGGTTTAACGTCCCGGTCAACACTGTAAAGGTCATTTTTGAGACTTTGCTTCCAATTTTGTGGGATTTTTCCCGACATTGAGTGGAAATGACATCTCAATCCCTGCTGATTGAGGGTTTATAAGCAAGGACGGGCCTACTCGCACCGCTTTGCCTGTGTAGGCTTAGATCCTTTAAGTGGGTTACCAGTAATCGTGTGCGGGTCGGTTTCAGCTCTGCGTGGAAGGACCATGCAGCCCGTCTATTTCTTCAAGCCTCGATGGGCGGGGGCCAGCAAGCTTATACGTAAGCGGACAACCAGTACAGTGTACATTCTTTCACCAGAAACTGACAACGGCCCTTCTTGAATCAGCGAAAGGGAGGGAATGACCGTAGAAAAGATGTCACGATCAATCTCCACGATAGAATGTTGCCGACCCCGGCAGGTATCGAACCCGCGTCCTCCTGATCACCAGTCATACGTGCATCCAACTGAGCTACCGAGGCCTAAGAGGGGGGATATATCTATTCCTGTTAACTATGTACCAAAGAAAGCTTATGAAAAAAAATCATAAATAAATAAAATTACATGAGTCTACGTACAAACCAAAGGATGCCTGACTCCTGGTCTGAATCCGCATCAAAACTTTCGATTGCTAAAAAGTGATCTTGTGTTTTAAAAACACCACGTAATAAGTCCGTTGAATGAAGACTGTAATCAGCCCTGCTCTGTTGGGTTGACAAGGATATACAGTAAAATTCCTATATGAAGACCACCTATGGGACTGTTCAAAAGTGGTCTTAAAGACCACTTTTGAACAGTCCCAAAGGTGGTCTCTGACCAGAGGATGCTATATGAAAAAAAAAAAACACAGAAAAAATAACTGCAACCTCGTAAATAAGCTTTTTTTACAGCAGAATTAGTCTTAATTTTAGGTGGTCTTAATAGCGGAATTTTACAGTATGCAAATATTTTCTTGATTTTGCTTCAAAACATAGATTGTGGGTGGTCCTTATAACCGCGTTCTAACGAGCACCCACAGTCTATTTGTGTAGCTGAAAAAAAAAAAACAGTCAGCATATTTCTACGAGAATGTCATCTTTTTGCCAAAATGAAAGAATGAATTACTGGGAATTTCCGCTATTAAGACCAGATAATATCTAGACTAATTCTTCCTTCAAACACATAATAAAAATTATTGTATTAAATTGAATGCACAAAATACATAATGACTTATTGTTTTAATGTATTATAATGTTGATGATACCATCGAGGTAGACGATTGTTTAGAATCAAAAGCTGAGATCTGCAGGGAATGCCAGGTGTTTTTCCCACTTACATGTAGCCGTAAGGAACGGTATTGACACATCAGGGAAAAGGCCATCATGTAGAAAAAATTACTCGGGGGAAACGCACATATACACACACAGTCAAAGAAAGGGGCCACCTCAAGCCAACAAAAGAACACAAAATGTCGTTAGGGAAAAACACATCACGAAAACACGCCCATATAATTCTCACCCGCTTGAACCCCACTTTTATACAGTAAAACTGGGGTTTACGGGGGTTTACCTTTTTTTCTTATTTCTGCTCTAATTTTTGTACACACAATCGATATTTTGAGCAGAAATAAGAAAAATATCACATTTTTTTTTTTTTCATTTAAAATTTTCGTTTTTAAGGTGTTAAAATTTACAATGTATTTGTATAGGCGTATTTTCGTAATGCAAATAAAAATTCTAATACAGCGCACCTTTATAGGCAATGGACAGAAACTGTGATTTATTCTGCAACAAATCACTGGAATCAAGAGAGTGGCGCGATAAGCCATCGTTTTATGACGTCACTCGGGCCTCTTAATCATAAGGTGTATCACCGCTGTGGTTCGAGCCCGGCTCGGGCCACATGCGAGACGCTGTATTCTGCAACGGAAGGTCAGGTGGTTTTTCATCGGGTACTCCGGTTTTCGCCAATCTCTGATTAACAATTGGTTCGAAATATGTGAAATAATCTTGAAAGGGCCGTTAAACAACCCAAACAAAAATGACGTCATCCGGTCAGTTGTAACCCGTCAGGCACACGTCGCTAGAGCAGCGTCAAATCAACGTCGGTGCAACGTCATGGCGTTACACCGACGTAGATATGATCACGGTTGCATAAACGTCATGACGTTGCACCAACGTTAATGTGACGTCACAATTACGTCATGTGCCTGCTGGGAATTAAGCTACGCGCTCTTGTTTGGATCTGTTTCACAACTGACATCCAAATTATGATTTATTTCTCAACGAACTACTGATGGAGCAGGTCGATTTCTGAACCCTTGTCCTGCTGAGCCCGGAAATGCCTTAACTTTCAAACAATGTAAATCCAGATCAGATGGATTTTGAAGAAGCCATCTGATCAGGATCTACATTGTTTGTCATTCAGATTGTGAATTTGTTGCATCAAGTAATCTGACTGGTTGATAATCGGTAGTGGTTGTGGTATATTTGAATATTCAGCAGGACAAGGGTTAATTCTAAAAAAAAATCGCTTTTATACATGCAATGGAAAGAAACTATGTTATTACTTGTCGGAAGAGCGTAACGTGAAAAGCCGCCATTTTATGACGCAAGCCTTTGGCTTTAGACGGCGAAACGTTATTTTCTTGCACACCAGATAAGGAAATCCTTAGTTTTAGCTTGGAATAGTACTTCTGTTCCTACCTAAAATCGAATATTCTCGCGTGTTTGATAAATGCATTGGTTGAATACGACCTCTTATGCGTCGTACTTGAGTTTGACGTCACAGCACGTTACGTGACGTCACTAAACATTTCTGTAATGTTATCATAATATGGCGGACGTCGGTAACCGAAGTGACTGCAGCTTCAAAAATCCGCGCTAAGAAATGGGAGGTATGCAAGAAAAAGAATCATAATTTGGGTGTGAGGGGTGGATAAAAAAATCCGTCCCTCGGGATCACTGTCCGGCATCACGAGGCTTGCCGAGTGATGCTGGATAGTGATGCCGAGGGACGGATTTTTCAATCCACCCCTCACACCCATATAAGATTTTTATATTCTCTCACCAATAAATTACCAAATGACATAATTGTGTGTGACCCACTCAATAATTGCCGATATTTCTTCTATCAATGGCGGAAGGTGAAAGAATTCGAAGGAAACAACAACAACAAAAAAACCACAAACAAACACATATTGTTGATTTTTAGTGTGTTAGAATCGAAACACATGTAGATCAGCTCCATATGCCAGTGTGTGTTTTAGTGAGTAATTAATCGCAGTTCAGGTCCATATGCCAGTGTGAGTTTTAGTGAGTAATGAATCGCAGTTTGTCGGTCTGTTGTAGAAATAATACGGACTAGTGATTTAATCTACTTAACAATATTATTATTTTTATTATTATTATTATTGACCTTCAAATAGTGATGCATTACTCAAGAAATCACTGCTGTAGCCCATTACGCTAACAAGTCCGTGAAATAAACACCCCCTTACACCCCACTTTATAAGCCCCCACCCATAGGGGCTTGAAGAAATATATGGGCTGCATGATGCTTCCACGCAGAGCTGAATCCAGCCCGCACACTAATACTGGTAAACCGCTTAGAGGATCTAAGCCTGTCCAGGAACCGCGGTGCAAGGCAGACCGTCCATGCTAATAAACCCTATTTGTTTCATTGGGCGACAGGGCTTGAGAAGTCATTTCATCTCAATGTCGGGTAAAAGTCCCACAAAATTGGAAGCAACGTCTCCAAAATGACCTTTACAGTGTTGACGGGGACTTTAAACCTCAAATCAAACAAAACACCCCACTTTACACAGCGAAAACTGGGGTTTACGGGGGTATACATTATTTTTCTTATTTCTGCTCCTAGACATTGGATGTGGGTACTCGTTAGAACCGCCTCAATGAGGCGGTTCTAACGAGTACCCACAACCTATTTTAGAGTATAAATAAGAAAAAAAACACATTAATTTTCTTTAAAAAATTTACCGTTTTTGAGACATAAAAAATGCACTATGACGCACGAGTGTGTTATCGTAAAGTGATGTATTCCTCAAAACAAATTATAGCTTTTACAAAAAGCTTGGTCTACCTTAGCACATTTTAACTGTGAATGTCTAGAATTATATCCCACAAATATGTTTTATACAATTTACTGTCTTTGGCAAAATTCCAATTGCCCAGTCTGGCACTTAGTGATACTACTAGACCGTGTGCCTTTCCCATCCTTTTCTGGTACTTGTGGACCTCATCAAGTTAAGTTCACCACCAGTTGATTGAAACCGTCCTGTCTAAGCGCTTATACAAGTCCAAACGTCATGGCGATACAGAAAATAATTTACATGCTTAACATATTGATATGGTTCTCACTAAAAATGTTGCTAAAGGCGAGGCAAGGTTTTTAGCTCACCAGAGCCGAAGGCTCCAAGAGAGTTTAAAGGATAGACATTGGTCCATCGTGGTCGAGAGTTTCTAGATGTATATTTTCTCGGACCCAATATGGTCCGTAATATTTTGTACTAGCCTGTAGAAATATGACAGCAAATATGGGCTTGTACAAATATGATAGTAATTCTGTGCCAGAGCTCTGCCCGTGGGCCTCTTTTTGTGTAAAAGCTTACACTTGTTATGAACAAATGTAATAGCAATTCTGTGCCGGGCCTCTTTTTTGTAAAAGCGTATACTTCCTATGAACAGATGTGATAGCAATTATGTGCAAGAGCTCTGTCAGTCGGCCTCTTTTTTTCTTTTGTGAAAAAGTATACTTTGTATTGGCTGCCTTTTTCTTTTTGTGAAAGCTTATACTTGTTGTTGCATTATACCTGGATGGCTGAACTTCCGTGTTAAACCCCAAGTCTACAGTGTGACAACAATGCACGCGCTAACAACGCAAAGCAAAATAATATTTCATCAACTGCACTTTACGGTCGCACAGATGTACGGTGGCGTCTTTCAAAACTTTTAACAAAAGTACTATTCTCGTACAAATACGCATCCGTGAAAAATAGTGCGTTTTGGTATCTTCAAAACTGGTATTTTTCTAACGTAATATGTCTAATGTTTGTTTGTTTGATCTGAGGTTTAACGTCCCCGTCAACACTGTCAAGGTCATTTTGGAGACGTTGCTTCCAATTTTGTGGGACTTTTACCCGACACTGAGATGAAATGACCTCTCAAGCCCTGTCGCCCAATGAAACCAATAGGGTTTTTTAGCATGGACGAATATGTCTAATGTTTTCCTTATTGATACTCCAAAAGTAGGTTGAAGGTGCTCGTTAGATCCGCCTCATAGAGTACCCACAACCTACGTTTTGGCATCACGAAAACACGCCTGTATAATTTTGACCCCCTTGAACCCCAATTTTATATATTAAAACTGGGGTTTACAGGGGTAAACCTTATTTTTTCATTTCTGCTCTAAAATATAGATTGTGGGTACTCGCTTTAACCGCCTCGATGAGGCCGGTCTAACGAGTACCCACAATCTATATAAGAAAAATAGTACAATTTTTCATCTTAAAATTTTCGTTTTTTCGGCGGTTAAGTTTACAACGCATTTGTATAGTGGTGTTTTCGTAATGGAGTAAAAATAAGAAAAATAATAAATACCCTGCAAACCTCCAGTTTTCTGTATATTAAATTAATAAGTAGGATCTAGAGGGGTATTCATTACACAAACTTGTCATTGTGTTGTCCCTATTTTGGCTCCAAACAAATACTGTGGCAATCGTTTGAACCACCTCATCGAGGCCCAAAATTTCTGCTTTCGATAAAAAAATAAAATAATAATAATAAAAAAAACACAAAATATTCATACTTTTAAATCCCTATTTTTATCCCTGTATAACTTGGGGTTTATTAGTGTATTTTATAACAATAGCTGACCTTTTTTGTTTGTTTGTATTGGAGTTTTAAGAGCCAAGTCAACACTATTTCAGGTCATTTTTGAGCCGGTAAGTTTACATACCCACACTTTTCCTGGGCAGGCTTATACGTAAGCGGTTAGCCAGTACAGCGCACATTCTTCCGCCAGAAACTGACAACTGCTCTTCTTGAATCAGCGGAAAGGAGAGAATGACCGTAGAAAAGATTTCGTGATCAATATCCACGCCCCGACATGTATCGAACCCGCGTCCTCCTGATAACCAGTCAGACGCGCATCCGACTGAGCTACCGAGGCCGGCTACCATCACGAGAACACACCTATATAATTTTTGCCCCCTAAACCCCACTTTTATATAGTAAAACTAGGGTTACAGGGGTAAACCTTATTTTTCTTATTTCTGCTCTAAAATATTGATTGTGGGTACACGTTAGAACCGCCTCAATGAGGCGGTTCTAACGTGTACCCACAATCTATATTTTGAGCAGAAATAAGAAAAATATGACAATTTTTCATCTTAAAATTTTCGTTTTTTTTTTTTTGTTTTTTGTTTTGGGGGGAGGGGGGGGGGGGGGGGGGGGTTGGTAAAGTTTACAATATATTTGTATATGCGTGTTTTCGTAATGGATAGCAGATCTACATGTATGTATAGTAGTCGCAAATAAGATTGGACTAGGCGGAGCTATCGTTTGTACCTGCCTTAGGAATATTCCATTAACAAAAAGGTAACCAAGTCACCCGATTGTGTGAATTCAACTGTGACACAAGCATAGCTGTGGCGTATATGACCATTTCGTCCGCTTGTAGAAAGCGTGCGAAAGGCACTCTACCGAATCTTCTGGTGGACTCAGCGAATTTGACATATATTGACAACACCTGACTAGCTCCGCCTAGACAACTTATCTGCGACTACTATACATGTGACACAGCTCAATGTTTCGTTTGGCCATACATAGGTTGTCAGTGTTCGTTAGAACCGCCTCATTGAAGATTGGCGGTTTTAACGTGTCTTGGAGAAGAATTATGAGAAATACCTTGTCATCTAATGTCGCTGTTATGTCACGGATAATGTCATGTGACCACACTGAAATAACACATGGACGTTATAACGTGTCGACGTACGTCCGTGATAACGCTGTTTCTAGTGATTTTTTTTTTTTTTTTGCAATAAAAACCGATTTTAAAACGTGATATGCTAAAAAGAATCTTACACTCGTGGCCATTTCATATGAAATTTATGTAATTCACCAATGCTCGTTTCATAAATTTCAAATGAAAGGACTACTCGTGTAAGACCTTCTATTAAAGGGGAATGGGGACACTTTCAGGGGAGGCAACTCCTGCAAAAGAATTTTGGTCTCCCATGTCAATAGGCGTCAACTCTTAAAGGAAAGAATTTGCTCCTAAGGGACAAGGCTTATAGAAAAGGGAACAAGAAGTCCCGAAAGTTGTCTCCCTTTGAAAAATGGCGGAAAACCTGCCAGGTATTCCCACTTCCCTTAAAGGAAGAACTGGTTTGAATTTTAGCTTGCCGTTACAACGGAATTTAACTGCATAAGCACTGTTAACATTGGTGTTATTTATATGGCCTCGCCATTGCCAATGTATCATTTTTGCCTTAAGTCCAAACTCGCAAGCATGGCTGTTATTAATTGACTATCCTGTATTGTTCGGAGGTCGTCCGTATTAACATTGATGTCAAAAATTAAAAAAGCATGTTTTTAATGGTGTCAGTTAATAAAATTGTCAGTAATCAAGTAATTCAAGTAATTCCGTGTTGTCCCAGTTACAGGTCATCGGTCTGCTGTATTGGCCTCGGCCCTCGGCCTCAGGCCAATACAGCAGACCTCGGACCTGTAACTGGGCCAATACGAAATTATTTGATTAAAACATTATATTAATGATTGGTAAGATAAGCATGTTTAAATAGTGAACGTCATACATGGTTAATTCGTATTTTTATTTGCAGCATGCATACACAACATTTATGGCACACAAAACTCTTTGGTCCTTATGGAAGCCATAATATATAATACTGTCATATAAAATGAAACTGATAGTCATGGATGTGCACTTCAGTCCAAACAGCATCGTCCGGAAAAAAAGTCTAAAAGTTAGTTAATCAAAGTTAGAAATTCTTGACTACAAACTACAAAAGTCAAGACACTATGAAATGTATCCGCAGACAGTTGCTCAGAGTCAAAGTTTACTTCTGATTTATTAATATAAGTATGGATGACCGACAATTCAGTAGGCCTACTGCAAAAGCAGAATTCAAGTGCAATTGAAATTATCGTCTTATTATCACAAATTCATGAAAATCAATGTGTTCAGCTATTACTTTGTTTTCTCTGCGCTCCGCAACCAAGAAGCTTGATACCGACCGATGTTTTAACTTCTGTGCTAAGCTCAAATTAATTTGGAATATTTCATAATATTAAAATACCGTCAATATTTTTGTCATGTTTATATTCAAAAGTGGAAGAAATCCCATTTTTCTGCCCCAGAAAAATATCGACAAAGGTACAAAGCGTTGGGAACACCTGGGAGATTTTTTCTGCAATTTTTCAAGGGGAGACAACTTTCGGAACTTCCTGTTCACTTTTATATAAGCCCTGTTCCACTGAAAAAAGGGTCTGCCCTACTCTTAAAGGAAAGAATTTGCTCCTCTGGCCTACTCTTAAAGGAAGGAATTTGCTCCTCTGGAGCAAATTCTTTCCTTTAAGAGTTGACCCCTATTGACATGGGAGACAAAAATACTTTTGAAGGAGTTGCCTCCCCTGAAGGTGTTCCCATTCCCCTTAAATGGTCGACTAAGCTTCCTCTTCCTCGCCTTCTTCAGCATACTCCTCTTCATCGTCGATGGTCGCGTCCTGGTACTGCTGATATTCTGACACCAAGTCATTCATGTTCGACTCGGCCTCTGTAAACTCCATCTCGTCCATACCCTCGCCCGTGTACCAGTGCAGGAACGCCTTACGGCGGAACATAGCAGTGAACTGTTCTGAAATGCGCTTGAAAATTTCTTGAATTGCTGTGCTGTTGCCGACAAAAGTAGCGCACATTTTTAGACCACGTGGTGGTACATCGCAAACAGCAGTTTTAACATTATTTGGAATCCATTCGACAAAATAAGCACTGTTTTTGCTCTGTACATTTAACATTTGTTCATCTACCTCTTTCATCGACATTCTTCCTCTAAACATAGCAGCTACCGTAAGATATCGTCCATGACGAGGATCACAAGCCGCCATCATGTTCTTGGCATCAAACATTTGTTGCGTCAGTTCCGGAACAGTGAGTGCGCGGTACTGCTGGCTCCCGCGTGATGTCAGTGGCGCGAATCCTGGCATAAAGAAATGAAGCCGTGGGAAGGGTACCATGTTGACGGCAAGTTTGCGCAAATCGGCATTTAGCTGTCCTGGAAACCGCAGACATGTTGTCACGCCGGACATTGTAGCAGATACAAGATGATTCAGATCTCCATAGGTCGGCGTCGAAAGTTTCAAGGTTCGGAAACAGATGTCGTAGAGAGCCTCGTTATCGATGCAAAAAGTTTCGTCTGTGTTCTCGACCAATTGGTGGACAGAAAGCGTGGCGTTGTAAGGTTCTACAACTGTATCTGACACCTATAAAGAGAGTACCGTCAAACTTCAATGGCTCGAACACTCAGCCATGGTAAACGAGCCATCGGTGTTCGAGCCATCGAAGTTCTACTGTATTCAAGGTTTTGCAATCATACCTCATCTAACATATACAGTGGAATTCCGCTATTAAGACCAATTCTGGTTTTAAAAAAAAGCATTTTAGTAGGATACAGTTATCCTTTCTTTGTGTTTCTGCATACCGTCTCCTCTGGCCATAGACCAGCTTTGGGACTGTTCAAAAAAAGTCTTAAACACCACTTTTGAACAGGCACAAAGATGGTCTTAATACAGGAATTTTACTGTATTTTCATATACATATTTCATATCAGACTGGCATACATGAAACTACCTTTGCGAAAAGCTAAGGCTCTGATTTTCACAGGACTTAGCAACCCACAAATATTTCCTACCATCTTTACTCTCTTACTGAGAAATATTTCGAAACTGCTTTGCATTGCGCCATCTTTACTCTCTTACTGAGAAATATTTCAAAATTGCTTCGCTTTGCGCCACAGGTCAATGTTTTATTCATGTTCCACTTTTTGACTGGCATTCATCACGAAAACACGCCTATACAAATACATTGTAACCTATATCGCCGGAAAAAATGAAAATTTTAAGATGAAAAATTGTGATATTTTTCTTATTTCTGCTCAAAATATAGCGCAGAAATAAGAAAAATAAGATTTACCCCTGTAAACCACAGTATTACTATATAAAAGTGGGGTTCAATGGGGGTCAAAAGTATATAGGCGTGTTAGGTGGACAATATCATAGTTGATATGTAAATTGAGGGGGTTGCTACTCTCGCATGAAATAATTTGCAACAGTGATAGCTCAGTGATTAGTGCAGAAGCCTCCGTGGTGCAGTGGTTACGCTACTCGCCTTGTAAACCAGGGATCGCAGGATCGATCCCGGGCTTCTCCAGACTTTCGGATGAGTCTTTAAACCGAGGTCCCGTCTCCGTATGACCTTAGCTGTTGGTGGGACGTAAAACTAAAACTCACTCACTCACTCAGTGATTAGTGCACTTGCCTCTGATGCTAGAGGTCCCGGGTTCGATCCCCGGTAGCGGCGATAACATTTCGGTGTCCGAACACGCTCCATTGGCATCATTTGCAGGGATGAATGTCATAAAGTGCACCGTCCTTCGGATAGGGACGTAAACTGGAGCCCCCCCCCCCCCCCCCCCCCCTGTGCAGGGAGAACCATCCCCTGTGCAGGTTAAAGATCCCTACCGTAATTACATGATGACTGTGTAGGATTTCATCCTGCAAAACCTGGAGTGTATGTCATATACACCTGCGGTAATGGTCAAATGTGACCGACGCAGTTTCAGTGGATAGATAGATAGATAGATAGATAGATAGATAGATAGATAGATAGATAGATAGATAGATAGATAGATAGATGATAGATAGATAGATAGATAGATAGATAGATAGATAGATAGATAGATAGATAGATAGATAGATAGATAGATAGATAGATAGATAGATAGATAGATAGATAGATAGATCGATCGATCGATCGATAGATATCACAGAGCACACCAATGTTACTCTGCAGTCTCATTGAGATATACTATAGAACTTCAATAACTCGAATACCTTTGGGACAAATGAATTTTATTTTTCTGCTTTTCATGACAGATAGATAGATAGATAGATAGATAGATAGATAGATAGATAGATAGATAGATAGATGGATAGATAGATAGATAGATAATAGATGGATAGATAGATAGATAGATAGATAGATAGATAGATAGATAGATAGATAGATAGATAGATAGATAGATAGATAGATAGATAGATAGATAGATAGATAGATATCACAGAGCACACCAATGTTACTCTGCAGTCTCATTGAGATATACTATAGAACTTCAATAACTCGAATACCTTTGGGACAAATGAATTTTATTTTTCTGCTTTTCATGACATATAGATAGATAGATAGATAGATAGATAGATAGATAGATAGATAGATAGATAGATGATAGATAGATAGATAGATAGATAGATAGATAGATAGATAGATAGATAGATAGATAGATAGATAGATCGATCGATCGATCGATCGATCGATCGATAGATATCACAGAGCACACCAATGTTACTCTGCAGTCTCATTGAGATATACTATAGAACTTCAATAACTCGAATACCTTTGGGACAAATGAATTTTATTTTTCTGCTTTTCATGACAGATAGATAGATAGATAGATAGATAGATAGATAGATAGATAGATAGATAGATAGATAGATAGATAATAGATGGACAGATAGATAGATAGATAGATAGATAGATAGATAGATAGATAGATAGATAGATAGATAGATAGATAGATAGATAGATAGATAGATAGATATCACAGAGCACACCAATGTTACTCTGCAGTCTCATTGAGATATACTATAGAACTTCAATAACTCGAATACCTTTGGGACAAATGAATTTTATTTTTCTGCTTTTCATGACAGAAAGATAGATAGATAGATAGATAGATAGATAGATAGATAGATAGATAGATAGATAGATAGATAGATAGATAATAGATAGATAGATAGATAGATAGATAGATAGATAGATAGATAGATAGATAGATAGATAGATAGATAGATAGGTTTCTCATTCGCATTCTTTCTTTCCTTTGGCTTCCCACAACCGGGCATGATCAGGGCCCAGTTGTTCAAAGCCTCTTGTTAGTTGTCAAATTGTTAACTGTTCTAGCAAGTTTAAAACCAAAAAAAAAATGTTATTTTTGACTTAAAAAATGGGAGCAGCAGCTACTCACATTTTTTTTAGCAAAAATATATGTATATTTGCCATATTAAAGGATCAAAGTTTTGACGATTTGTTAACTAACGACGTCATTAGTTTTGAACAACTGGCCCCAGGAATTCAGATACATAAACGATATACCCTTTCAAAATGAGCAGCGACGTAGGAGCCCATTTTATGTTGTAAACCTACGTGAATTGACGAGAAGTGCATGCCAATACCTGAACTGCGGAGTCTGAACAGGACCTTCACTATTTGCAGAACATTCGGTGAATTTATGAATTGTTACAACTTGCTAAAATATCGCATCCAGCCCATCAGGCACATGACATAACTGTGACGTCACATCAACGTCGGTGCAACGTCATGACGTTTATGCAACGTCACATCTACGTCGGTGCAACGTCTTGACGTATCGACGTTGCTTTGACGTTGCCCTAGCGACGTGTGCCTGCTGGATGATATCCCAAAATTTTGACATGTATTACTGCTACTTATCAGCTCGTTAGTTCGAGTATGAACACCCCCGTTAACCCAACTTTATATAGAGGAAACTGGGAAACACATTGAGTTATTTCTGCTCCAAAACATATGTTGTGGGTACTCGTTAGAATCACCTCAACGAGGCGATTCTAAGAAGCACCTACAACCTGTTTTGAGTTTTCAATAAAGAATAATATCACAATTTGCATAAAAATTAACTGTTTTGCAGAAACGAAAGAACTTTATGTCGCACGGACGGATGTTATCAATCATTAAATAATTTAGAGTCAATTGAGAGACTCCGAGTTCGTCATTCGTAAAAACTTACCTTAGGAGATGGCATCACAGAGAATGACGTCATGATTCTATCCGGATACTCTTCTCTTATTTTGCTGATCAGTAAGGTCCCCATACCACTACCCGTCCCACCACCGAGGGAGTGAGTCAGTTGAAACCCTTGTAGACAGTCGCAGTTTTCCGACTCTTTCCGGACAACCTGATTTAATTAAGAATAGGAAAACAGCATTAAAATTAGTTGAATTCAAACTTTATTTTTTTTCTGGTTTTGCTTCTAAGACCCTTTCAAGAGTATATCGCTTATTTCGAACCGATCGTTAATCAGAGATTGGCGAAACTTGGAGTACCCGGAGAAAAGCCACATGACCTTTCGTTGCCAAAACATGGTGTCTCACATGTGACTAAATACCCTATTCTACTATGTTGCACATGTTCTGAAATTTTGTAAAATATTTATCGTTTCTTTTTTGTGTTGTTTTTTTTTATAATGATATTCTTTCAGAAACGATACTAACAATTAATTTGGTTGATTGATTTGTGGTTTAACGTTCCCGTCAACACTGTATAGGTCATTTTGGAGACGTTGCTTCCAATTTTGTGGGACTTTTACCCGACATTGAGATGAAATGACATCTCATACCCTGTCGCCCAATGAAACCAATAGGGTTTATAAGCATGGACGGCCCGACTCGCACCGCTTTGCCTGGACAGGCTTAGATCCTGTAAGCAGTACACCAGTACTTGCGTGCGGTCAGTTTCAGCTCTGCGTGGAAGCATCGTGCAGACCATCTATTTCTTCAAGCCCCGATGGGCGGGGGCCATACGGACAATTAAAATAATGTAAACCATATCATTTACATGACATCACGAAAACACGCCTTACGAAAATCCCACGTTCATATAGCAAAACTGGGAAAGTAACTGTCCTTATGGCTTTCCGCTATTGATGATTCCATTAGGGTCAAGGCATCATGTGAACAAGTCCGTGAAATGAAGACCCCCCTAAACCCCACTTTATATAGAGAAAACTGGGGTTTACGGGGGTAATAATTATTTTCCTTATTTCTGCTCCAAGACATAGCTTGTGGGTACTCGTTAGAACCGACTCAATGAGGCGGTTCTAACGAGCATCCTCAACCTATGTTTTGAGCATTTATAAGAAAAATATCGTAGCCATTTATGAGATGAGAAATATGCACCATGTCGCACGGGTGTGTTATCGTAATGGTATTTCATGTTTGTGTCTCCTGCGCTTTGGTGTAGGCAAAGGTGATGTGTATCTTGCGTCACTGGGGCGTCCAACTGATATTGGCTTATAGTTGGGCAAGGCAGCAGGTAAGAGTTGAGGGGGGTTGTTGTTATTTCTTCTGTTTCTCCTGTTTCTACACTTCAATTCATTTTCCTCTTTCTCCCCTGTCCCTCACTGTTACTCAGATTTTTTTTTATTTCATAATGCGTTGGCGTAGTCGACGCGAAATGAAGTAAAAAAAAAAAAATTTCATTTTGCGTTGATATGCACCATATCGACGCAAAATGAAGTAATGATGGAAGAACATAGCTGTCCACGAAAGGAGACCAAAGACTTAGGAAGCAATACAGGTAAATTCCAATATAAAGACAACATTTGAGACAGTTCAAAAGTGGTCTTTAAGGCCACATTTGAACAGTCCAAAAGATGGTCTTCCACAAGAGCACACTGAATGTCGCAATCACAAAGAAAATGTAACTTTAACCTTCAAAATATGCTTTAAAAACAAAATTTGTCTTAATTTTAGGTGGTCTTTATAGCGGAATTTCATTGTATTTGATTATGTTAGTAGAGTTAAAACTGGACGCCTTACGGTATTTTGGTCTCAAGTCTGATGTTTTTCCCTCATTTGTGTTTTAAGGCTCAACACATGATCATGTAGTGCACACAATAGTTGGGGTGGGGGACCATATTGCCCAGGAAAACTGCTGCGAGTCGGCCCATCCATGCATATAAACCCTTTTGGGTTTAATTGGATGACAGGGATTGTGATGTCATTTAATCTCAATGTCGGGTAAAAGTCCAACAAAATTGGAAGCAACGTCTCCAAAATGACCTAAATAGTGTTGACGGTGACGTTAAACCTAAAATCAAACAAACAAACTGTCGACGCATAATGAAGTAAAATTAAGTATGCCACCTATCACCGCATAATGAAATAATTATTTCATTTTGCGCGAACCTCTTAGTATCGACGCATAATGAAGTAAAAACTCCTTTTTATTTCATTTCGCATCGACTATGCCAACGCATAATGAAGTAAAAATTTCAAAATGAAGAAATTACTTCATTATGCGTTGTAACAAAGCATCCCTCTAAACCCTACTTTATATAGAGACAAATGGGCTTTATGGAGTTATACACTATTTTCCTTATTTCTGCTCCAAGACATAGGTTGTGAGTACTCATTAGAACCGCCTCATCGAGGTGGTTCTAACGAGCACCCACAACCTATATTTGCAGTTAATATAAGAAAAATATCACGGACTTTCATCAGAAAAGTAGCTATTCTGGAAATGTGTAAACATGCTATATGTTGCATGGGTGTGTTATCGTAATGTCGCGAATTTTCATCGAAAAAGTAGCCATTTTGAATATATGAAAGAATGCACTATGCCACACGGGGTGTCATCGTAATGATACATCCGTTTGACATTGTGCATTTTTTTTTTTTTGTCTCAAAAATGAAAACGTTTCGGATGAAACTTGTGATATTTTTCTTTTTAATACTTCAAACATAGGTTGTTGGAGCAGAAACAATAATAACAAAAATAATATATACCCCTGTATAAACCCCAGTTTTCTCAACATAAAGCGTGGTTTACTTGGGGGTGTTCATTTTACGGAATTGTTCTCGTAATGACTTCCCATAGCTCCAGATATTTGCACTGCTCAAAATAATTAAGAGACCACAAAAATATTTTTTTTTTTTCAAACCATCTTGTCATTAGGCTCTGAAGCTTGGACGTTAATGTTGCGGAAAGGTTTTTAACACTGCTTTATTGCTTATGACAAGGTCCACGAGCCTAAAGGGTAAACAATGCAATCGACTTCTTTGACGTTCGCACACATGAAGCGTCATACAGGTAAAAAAATAAGACGTTATAATAACCGGATTTGCCCACGGAGAAAGAAAATCGAAAACAGTACCTTTTCTTAAATGCAGTACAGCCTTAAATGCAAACAGTAGAGCGACTAAGGGAAAACATTAACTCTTTGTTGACATAACAACAACGAGAAATGACCCGAGTAAACATATACGCACAAAACATAACATATGAGTCTGGTATGGTGTTATTTCGTTTTTTTTTTACTAAAAAGGGATGTTGATTTTACTCATAAGAATCGCCTAAAATAGGCGATTCTAATGAGTTCACACAACGTTCCTAACTTCCTATATTTCAAATTCGATCGGAAAGTGTGCGTGTGTGCGTTTGGGTTTTCCGTCCTACCAACACCTAAGGTCATACATAGACGAGACATCGGTTTCAGGACTCGTCTGAAAGTCTAGAAAAGCTCGGGATCGAATGAGGCGGTTCTAACGAGCACACAAAAATCTATATTTGGTGCATATATAAGAAAAATATACCATTTGTTTCATTTGTTTGAATTGGGGTTAAACGTCCCCGTCAACACTGTATATGTCATTTTGGAGACGTTGCTTCCAATTTTGTGGGACTTTTACCCGGCATTGAGGTGAAATGACATCTCAAGCCCTGCCGTCCAATGAAACCAGAAGGCTTACATGCATTGGACAATCTGACTCGCACCGCTTTGCCTAGGCAGGCTGAGTCCTTCTAAACGGTTTACCAGTACTCGTGTGTGGTCAGATTCTGCTCTGCGTGGAAGCTCGATGCAGCCCAATCTATTACTTCAAGCCCCGATGGGCGGGGGCGAAAAAAAATATATCAACCTTTATCAGGAAAATAACGGTTTATTGGCATGAAAGAATGCACTTTCTTGCACACCTGACAAGGAAATCCGTGATTTTACCCTGGGATAGAAATTTATGTTCTGACCCTGGTGTATCGACCCAGGCAACATAAATGCGCTTCAATTCTATTGAACTGCCAGAACTACTTCCGCACTACTTTTATTTTTTAAACAATATACATGTGCGTCAAAACTAGCCGGAGGTGTTCTGCAAGAAAAAGAATCCAATATGGGGTTCTGTTGTAGATGGGCGTTTCCAACCCTCGGGATGACCGTGCTGAGCGGAACCTCGGCGTAGCCTCGGTTCCACTCAGCACGGTCATCCCTCGTGTTGGAAACGCACATCTACAAGAGAACCCCATATCAGATTCTTATAATATCACACGAATGTTTTATCGTAATGGTTTGATTGTATTACAAACTCATATGGCATATGCTCAAACACCGCTTTTCGCTAGTAGCGGCCATATTTTATGTACCTCCAAAACGTTGTCTACCAGTTCGGCGCCCTCGGTGTAATGACCTTTAGCCCAATTGTTCCCAGCACCGGATTGGCCAAACACAAAATTGTCTGGCCGGTAGAGTAGTCCATATGGTCCCGAACGAACTGAGTCCATGGTCCCCGGCTCCAGGTCAAGAAGAATGCATCTTGGCACATACTTATTTCCTGCAACATATAAGTTTTTATCATATGACGTCGCTTCTGAGAATGAAATAACGCCATGTAATACTAATTCGATAGTCCACTTGTGGATTAAATATGCAAATTAGTTAGTTACGTCCTGTAAGGTTACATGTACTACGTCCTTAACGACGTCGCATTTACTAATGGCGGAATATTGCCATTTTTGTACAGAAATTGTGAATTTTTCATATGATAAATATAATCTTGCATTCGTGCTCATGAATTATTATAATACATGAACACTCATGTAAGATCCTCTTTAAAAACATGTATTTGTTTGTTTGATTTGAGGTTTAACGTCCCCGTCAACACTGTAAAGGTCATTTTGGAGACGTTGCTTCCAATTTTGTGGGACTTTTACCCGACATTGAGATGAAATGACATCTCAAGCCCAGTCGCCCAATGAAACCAATAGGGTTTATAAGCATGGACGGTCCGCCTAGCGCATCTTCATGAAGCATTAGTTCAAGCGTTAGCACAGCTTGAAAGATGGTGACAATATATGATTGGCTGGCTGTTTAATACTCACAGTGGCTTTCCCTGGGCACCGTTCAATAATCACGGTTTGTTTGTTTGTTTGTATTGTTTTCGTTTGGTTTATATTGGAGTTTAACGACCCAGTCCGCACTATTTAGGTCATTTTTGAGTGTCGGTCAGTTTACCTATCCATACTTTTCATGGGCAGGCTTATACATAATTGGTTTACCAGTATAGTACACATTCTTTCGCCAGAAATTTTCAACTGTCCTTCTTGAATCACCGGAAGGGGGAGAATGACCGTAGAAAAGATTTCATGATCAATCTTCACGAAAGTATGCTGCCGACCCCGGCAGGTAGAGAGCCCGCGTCCTTCTGATCACAAGTCGGACGCGCATCCGACTGAACTACTGAGGCCGGCTCATTGCTGTTAGTAGATGTTAGAAGATGGTGATTATATATGTCATTGGTGGTGGCTTTCCCTGTGAACTGTTTCATGTACTTTTCAATGTCATTTGTTTGTATTGTAGATTAACGGCCAAGGCAACACTATTAGGTCATATAAAGCCGGTCAGTCTACACTTTTCCTTGTCAGGCGTAAGCGAATAACCAGTACAGTGCACATTCTTTCGCCAGAAACTGACAACAGCCCTTCTTGAATCAGCGGAAGGGAGACAATAACCGTAGAAAAAGATTTCATGACCAATCGCCACGAAAGAATGTTGCCAACCCGGCAGGTATCGAACCCGCGTCTTCCTGATCACCAGTCAGACGCGCATCCGACACAGCTACCGATACCGTCCAATGTTTGTCTACAATTTCTCGACTGAAGATGTGTGTCAAATATCAGGAAGATCAGTATACATATTGCGCATAATTCAAACTTCTTGTCTGTACAGCTACGTAAGAATAGAATAGTACGGAACGGAACGTGACGACATGGCACGGGACCGGATGGAACGGAACAGAACAGAACGCAATAGAAGGAAATAGAACGGAATAGAACAGAACAGAAGAGGGCACTTTTGGCTATCACCAGATCACATAGCAGCATATAAATCGCATCTAAAAATGTAATCTGTTAAACCGGCCATACACTATATAATTTTGACCCCCTCAAACCTCTTTTATATAGCAAAACTGGGGTTTACAAGGGTATACATTATTTTTCTTATTTCTACTCAAAACACATAGATTGTGGATACTCGTTAGAACCGCCTCGTCGAGGCGGTTCTAACGAGTACCAACAATACATGTATTGAGCAGAAATAAGAAAAGTATCCGAATCTGTGATCTGAAAATTTTCATTTTTTGTTTTTTTTTTTTGTTTTGTGGCTTATTTTTCAGTATATTTGAATAGGCGTGTTTTCGAGAAAATATTTTTCCATTTGGGAACAACAAGGATGCTGATCAACCTACCCATACGTGCAGTCTGATCAGCACCTAATAGTTTCTGCATGTAAAATTTCAAGACTCTTCCCAATTTACGCAGCTGAGACGACATGTTTGTGTCGTTCAATGCACCTGGTCGTAAGGCTCGTTTATAAGATCGGATATTTTCTTAAATGACTAAAGTGACATTTTTTCCGATAAATTTTAAGTTATTTTTTCAGTTTCGCAATTTCGGCTTGTAGGTGCTGGTTAGAACCACATTGAGGTGGATCTAACGAGCAACCGGCGTCAATGGTTTTGAACAACAGCAACAGCAACAGCAAAAAAAACAAACAAAAAAAAAAAAAAAAAATCATTAATATGAAATAGGTGACGCCTAAACTGCAACCAACCAACATATTGCAGCTGTAGGCTATAATAAAGAGTGTCTTGACGGTAGGGTATTTGTCAGTGCTCTACTACAACTATTCTACACACGCATCAACGGCCCCGCCCATCGAGGCTTGGAGAAATAGATTGGGCTGCATGATGCTTCCACACAGAGCTGAAACCAACCGTTGGTTTTATTGGACGGCAGGGCTTGAAATGTCATTTCATCTCAATATCGGCTAAAAGTTCCACAACATTGGAAGCAACGTCTCCCAAAATGTCCTGAATAGTGTAAACGGGGATGTAAACAACGAAAAGTAATTTACAAAGGGTGTGTGTGTGTGTGGGAGGGGGTGTTTGGGTTGGGGTCATCTATTTAACGTGACCACAATCCTCGCGCTTTGTTCTGTCGTGGTTTTCCTCCCATCATGGAGGATTTCTTTCTCAACAGTGTAATCGCCGAGAACATAAGAATAAAACAAATACAGGGTTGAAACTACGATGAGGACTTGACATCATGAAACAACTGAAATGCTGGTGGAAAAGAAAACCAAAATGTAAACTCTGGTGGGACGCCGGCCCGATCAAAGACAGTGCATAAGGCACCATCCGGCATTAATTAAAAAGTACACATGGTTTTACCATGTTATTACAACTGTGAGACCTCCAGTTACCTATATATTCTACTCTACCTCTAAAAATAGAAGAGAAGGCAATGATCAGGAATTGATACACTTAACACACAATTAACCCACAGCTCTATCAGAGACACCAAAGGGAAAGAAGCACAGACATGAAACAACTAGACCCTAATGGAAACATCAATAGCGGAAAGCCAAAAGGACAGTCACTTTCCCACAAAATGGCCAATTGGCTATCCAAAACAAAATAACACAGCGATACACACACTCAAAGACAAACCATAACAAAAATAAACCGCGACAGAAGAACTGCCATCATCAGGCACAACCAACATTACAAAAAATTAAATACTCTCTACTTCTCAGTAAGCCTTTACGTTGGAACCGTCATAGAATCCGATGCCTGACCCACCGGCGTGCAATTAAAGAGGGAAGCACCGTGATTGGTTTAACTACCATAAGAGCAGTCCAACCCTACCCTACTTTACTGCGATTTGTCACATTTGACCATTATTCGCGATTGTACACTCCAGATCTGTAGGATGAAAGTCTGCACAGTAATTGTAATTCTCCATGCACAGAGGGCCTCCTAGAAGCCTCCGTGGTGCAGTGGTTACGCTACTCGCCTTGTAAACCAGGGATCGCAGGATCGATCCCGGGCTTCTACAGACTTTCGGATGAGTCTTTAAACCGATGTCCCGTCTCCGTATGACCTTAGCTGTTGGTGGGACGTAAAACTAAAACTCACTCACTCACAGAGGGCCTCCAGTTAATGATCCGAAGAAAGATGCACTTTGTGACATTCATCTGTGTAACTGATGCCAATGGAGCATGTTCGGACACTGAAAATATACCACATGCCGCCAGGGATCGAACCTTGGAACTCTAGCATCAAAGGCAAGTGCACTGACCACTGAGCTACCATGTTTATGTCCCGAACCGAAATATGGTGCTCTTTTAGCATTTATTCCTGCAGATGCTGCCAACTAAGCATTTTCCGACACCCAATCACCGCTGCCGGGGATCAAAGCGGGACCAATATCATCAGAGGCAAGTGCACTAACCACTGAGCTGCAAAGGAAGATTTTGGCTACTCGTATCCGTGGGAAGGCCTACTCTGAGAGAAGCTGCGAACGAGGTACTATTTATACATGTCTCGGGTGCGCTGCCAATTACCTAACAAATTTAATCTGCTGCGACGTCACAACTGTCAGTTTTAAAACATAAACAGATCGCCATTTTGAGAATACAGCCTTTTTACAATTCACAGACAACTTTCAAGGTATTTTACAAAATGTTTCATGCTTATATGAAGTCCATCGTATTTTTAAGGGTCTTAGTGGCTTGCACCCAGCCATTGTGACATGCACCCACCTAGGTAGGCCTATAATCAATTCGGTTGCGGTTCATCTTGTGAAAAAAATGACTAAGCACAGCTTTCCCCCAAACTACTTCCTGAGCTTTTAAGTGAACTGGTATGCCCTGTACGGTTGTGCCAAAGAAAATGGCCAAATCTGTAAGAGCATTCATTACGAAAACACGCCTATTCAAATATATATATTGAGACATCATTGCTCAAAATATAGATTGTGGGTACTCGTTAGAACCGCCTCATCGAGGCGGTTCTAATTAGTACCCACAATCTATAGTTTGGAGCAGAAATAAGAAAAATAAGGTTTACCCCTGTAAACCCCAGTTTAACTATATAAAAGTGGGGTTCAAGGGGGTCAAAATTATATAGGCGTGTTTTCGAGATGTTTCTTTGCCATCTTTTTACTGAGATGTGTGATCATCAAAAGACTCAGTGGTGCTGTTGATGGGACGAATATTCACTCAGTTACCACCTTGCATACCGTCCTACGGCTCGTACTGTAAAATAAAGGGTAAACGAAACGCATTTCCGCAATGACTTAGCTTTTTTTTGTATCAGAAACGGCTGGATTGTGAGACAGTTAATGTAGCCTTTAAAAATTTCGAAAAGATGAACGTGTGTCCATGGTAACAAAGAAGTTCAAGTTGTATCCAATCAGGTGCTTCAATCAACAGGAAGCTGCATATATATAGAGATACATATTTGTTAAACCGGACGCTTCATCAACTTTTTGGCCTTAGTTCAGTTGGTTTTTGTAGGTTTTGAATGGATGGGGTCTGTTTCCATAAATAAATACACGTGTTGCCGTTAAGCAACCGACTCTCGTTGTTCGGCGGCAAACAACTCGTTGGTTGGTTGCTAACACATCAATGCTGTCTTGTCTCCAAAACGGTCATTTTCTAATGACACTTTGTGATTTTATTTTTCTTTTTTATGTCTAGGTCAAACATAGATTGAGTGTGCTTGTAAGAACCACTCGAACGAAAAAGCGGTTCATACGAGTACATGTACGCACAACGGTTATGTTTTTTTGGGTAAAATAATGTAAATCCTACTTTTCTATATATAAAGTGAGGTTTAGAGGGGGTGCTCATCACACGGATGATAAGGACAGTAATGCTTACCATTGCTAACCCCACTTGTCTGTATATAAATCGTTTGTTACATGGTTGCCTATAACATGGGCCCCGTCAAGCGATTTTGGTACTTATCGCCTATGCGAGCAGTGAATCAAGAGGAACCTTCAGACAGAAAGCCATATCCCTGGCCCCTCTGAATGGCTGGGCATGCGCAGTTAAAATTTGACATGATGGAATGCTCGAAGACACAAATTCGCTTGGCGGGGCTCACGTGGACTTCAGTTAACTTAATGCTGTGTAACAGAGTGCGTACTTTCATATCTCCGACAGTGAAAATTTGGGAGACATTTTTGTCACATGACTTCGCGTCTGAGAATGAAATAAAGCCATGTATTACATTCCGAATCGGATAAAATATGCAAATTAGTTAGATACGCTCCGTATCGTTACACGCATGGCGTCTTTAACGACGTCGCGTTTACAAATGGCGGCATATTGACATGTCATATGATAAACAGAATTTTGCATTCGTGTTCATAAAGCCTCGGATGGTATCCTTTTTCTTCAACTCGTTTAATGAATATAATAATACACTAACACTCATGTTATTTTTCAGTGTGAAAAAAAATATCACAGTGTGAAAAATAGAGGATCTTACACGAGTGGTCATTTCATATGATATTTATGAAACGAGCCTTCGGAAAGTTTTATAAATATCATATGAAATGACCACGAGTGTAAGATTCTCTTTATCATATGACTACTTTATATTGGATTTTATCGCATTTTAATTTGACAATTTTTCTACGAAAAATGCATTGTTGACATGGACGTCGTCATGACGTTACTTAATCCCGCCAAAGTGTTATTACACGTGTGGTCATACAATTTTTATTACACGACGTTATCCACTGTTTATCAGCGACAACATATGATAATATTATTTTTATTTCTTTCCGATATGCATTGATTTCATTGGTAAGTATAAAATAAAGTATTGTAAACCCCAGTTTTCTCTGTATAAATTATGATTTTGTTTGAATTGAGGTTTAACGTTCCCGTCAACACTGTTTAGGTCATTTTGGAGACGTTGCTTCCAATTTTGTGGGACTTTTACCCGACATTGAGATGAAATGACAACTCAAGCCCTGTCGCCCAATGAAACCAATAGGGTTTATAAGCATGGACTGTACGACTCAAACCGCTTTGCCTAGGCAGGCTTAGATCCTCTAAGCGGTTTACCAGTACTCGTGTGCGGATCGGTTTCAGCTCTGCGTAGACGCATCATGCAGCCCATCTATTTCTTCAAGCCTCGATAGGCGGGGGCGAAAAATAAGTTTTATAAGGGTTTTCATTACATTGGACGTGACATTAATTCTAGATGCAACGTATGTCTGATGAGACAATCATTACCAAAGACTCTCAGACTGCTTGATTTAATCCTTGTTTTATCAATTCACCTTATTTGCATTATCTGCTGGTTCCTAGTCTGGAGGTTATCAGTGTTGGAAAAACAGGTAACCAGGCCCCCCTGACCTTAAAAGGTCAGGGGGGTCTGGTTACCTCTTTTTCCAATATTGACAAAGTGCAAGTTGGCAGCCAGAAAATAATGCTAAATGGTGAATACTGTCGACGTGAATACCATTGTTCGTCTGCTGCTGACAAAGCGAATATTTCAAGCCCATAACTGCAGTGTCACGTCAATACCGTTAGGGCCATTTCGAGCCCGTCCGCTCGTGAATGGTAACTGAGATGAGTTGTGTTGCATGCATTTCGCCCTCATTGGGTGGTAGGGCTTGAGATGTCATTTCATCTCAATGTCGGGTAAAAGTCCCACAAAAATTGGAAGCAACGTCTCCAAAATGACCTTTACAGTGTTGACGGGGACGTTAAACCTGAAAACAAAGAAACAAATGCATTTCGCCCGCAAATCATTACGCTAACATATTGGTTCTTTTTTTTTTTTTTTTTTTGATGAAAATTTATGATATTTTTCTTATTTGTGCGCCAAACATAGAGTTTGGGTGCTCATTAGAACCGCATTCAGATAGAAAGGCCTTAGCAAACAGTGTAAACCCAGTTGAGACGCCACAGAACGCGGCGCCTCATCAGAGGTTACACTGTTAGCCACTCGATAAAACAACAGTAAAATTCGGCTATAAACCCTTTTTTGTACCAAATGGAATCTTCCTCCTTATATATAGCAGGAACCCATTTCAAAATTTGGGGGTGTCAGGTTGTGTTTTCATCAAAACTTATCTGGAAAATGAATGAACTTTTAGCAAACAGTGGAGGCCTTGATCAGACGCCGCGTTTTGCGGCGTCTGATCTGGGCCTGCACTGTTTGCCACATACCCCTTTAGGGGTTTCCGGCACCAAATGGGTTAAGACCACCTAAAAATAAGACTAATTCTGCTATAAAAGCTTTATTTAGTATGTTGCAGTTATTTTTGCATACAGTGTCATCTGGTCAGAGACCACCTTGGGACTGTTCAAATGTGGTCTTAAAGACCACATTTGAACAGTCCCAAAGGTGGTCTTAATATAGGAATTTTACTGTACTTTTACACACTTCATCGGGTAGTAAATTATACTTTTTCAAACTTTAGAACAAGTATGGTAAGGATTTGAGGTGTCCGAAAGTTTGAGGTATCTACGGTATGGTTTGAACATGCTTGCATTACGGTTTTTTGGTTTGGGTTTTACGGCCCTTTCAAGATTATTTCACTCATATCGAGCCCATCGTTAATCAGAGGTGGGCGATAACCGGAGTACCCTGAGAAAAACCACCTGACCTTCCGTTGCAGAACTTGGCGTCTCACATGTGACCCGAGCGAGGCTCGAACCACAGCGGTGAGAGACCTAATGATCAAGAGTCAGCGCTCTTAACCACTAGGCCACGGAGGCCCGTTATTGCATTACGGTAACACACCCGTGCAACATAATGCATTTTCCACAACTCCAAAATGGCTACTTTTCTGATGAAAATTCGTGTTATTTTTCTTTTTTATACTACAAACATAGGTTGTGGGTGCTCGTTAGAACCGGCTCATTGAGGCGGTTCTAACGAGTACTCACAACCTATGTCTTGGAGCAGCAATACGAAAAATAATGTATACCCCGTTAAACCCAACTTTTTTCTATATCAACTGGGGTTTAGGGGGTGTTCATTTCACGGACGTGTTTATGTAATGCCTGTTTTTTGTTTTGCTACGTATACATGTCATGATAGTCGCTTACCCGTAGCTTCATTATAGTAGACATTTATTCTCTCTAGCTGTGTATCACTGTCGCCATGGTAACTACCGGTGGGGTCTATACCATGTTCGTCGGATATCACCTCCCAAAACTGAAACAAAAACATCATATCAAGTGACTAATTGATTAATTAATTGATTGATTGATTATTAAATTGATTGATTGGTTGGTTGGTTAGTTGGTTGGTTGGTTGATTGATTGATTGATTGATTGATTGATTGATTGATTGATTGATTGATTGATTGATTGGTTGGTTGATTGGTTGATTAATTGATTGGTTGATTGATTGATTGAGAGATTGAGAGATTTTCTGGCTGGTCTGTCTGGCAGCAATCTGTCTGTTTGTCTGACTGAATGTCACTGAATGAATGCATCGCACGAACCTTGAACTTTTCCCATAAATGTAGAGTTCCCGTTTGTTTGTTTTATTTGAGGTTAAACGTCCCGTCAACCCTGTATAGGTCGTTTTGGAGATGTTGCTCCCAATTTTGGTAGAACTTTTACCCGACAATGAGATGAAATGACATCTCAAGTCCTGTAGGCTGTCGCCCAATGAAACCAATAGGATTTATAAGCATGGACTCGCACTTCTTTGCCCGGGCAGCTTAATCCTCTAAGCGGTTTACCAGTACTGGTGTGCGGTCGCTTTCAGCTCTGCGTGGAAGCAGCATGCAGCCGGTCTATTTCTTCAAGCCCTGATGGGCGGGGGCCGGTAGAGATCCCATACATAAATGTAGACATTACAAGGATGAACTGATTTTGACCTGGTAGAACAATATTTATGTATATTTAACTTATTCCAGCTTTTTACAGCTAGAAAACTAGAACATAACAAAGCAACTTCCGTAATTACTGCATTTACAAATGAGCCCCGCCAAGCGAATTTGTGTCTTCGAGCATTCCGTTATGACAAATTTTAACTGCACATGCCCAGCCATTCAGAGGGGCCAGGGATATGGCTTTCTGACCGAAGGTTCCTCTTGATTCACTGCTTGATTCACTCGCCTGAACCTTCGCTGCTCGCATAGGCGATAAGTACCAAAATCGCTTGACGGGGCCCAAATCTTATACAACGAGTGTGCCATTTATTCTAAGTACAGCTTGCAATTAAGAGGAAATGTATGTAATAGTTTTCAAAGCAAGGAAGTAATAATTGAATATAGCACAGCCAAAACTACAATATACTCGTATATATAAATACGAAAAACGCTGAGGTACTCATGTTTGAGAAACAGCGGGCCAACGTCGGACATCAAATCAAACAAAACGTCGGACCGACAATGATACGACGTTGGCACGTCGTATCGCTGTCGTCCCGGCGTTATCCCCGCTAGGATCTCAGAGATAGTTATATTATCGCTCGCCAGTTTCACACACATTTTCATAACGTCTTTTCGGGGTTTCCTATGAACGGACCCTCGCAGAATGAACGAATGGGTCTAGACTAACAGAAAAAAAGAAAGAAAGCCAAGTACATGTAGGCCCGATATGGGGGGGGGGGGGGGGTATTTTTGAAATATGTTCTAGAAAGGGTTATCCTTTCGAAGCAAGGGATGCACCAAATAACTGGAAAATATGGAGTGTACATGTTTTCTGGGCCAGACTAAATCTAGCTAGTTTCGGCCATTTAGGCCTCATCAGTGACCCTCAAATATTTTCAAAATTCTACAATGGTATCAATGACCCCAAAGGACAAGAAAATATAAACTGCACTATAATGTAGGACAGGGAGACTTTTTACGGCCGCCACACATTTTCTACCCTGAGTGAGTATCTGTTCTCCTTTACAACTTATGGGGAATCGATACACTTTCAGGGAAGACAACTCCTTCAAACGTATTTTTGTCTGGCATGTCAATAGGGGTCATCTCTTAAAGGATTCCTTTAAGAGTAGACCCCTTTTTGCCGTGGGAGGGAGTTTATAGAAAAGCGATCAGGAAGTCCCGAAAGTTTTCTCCCTTTGAAGCATAGCGGCAATCCTGCCAGGTGTATCGATTCCCCTTAATCACTCTGCAACCATTGGTGGGGTTAGATAGTGTATCACATAGAATCTTCCTCCCATTAGCTTGAGAAGGGTAAATTTCCATTTTAGGGGTGTTTAATTTGTTGTAAGTTTTACAAAAGAAATCCGGCCTATACATTTAATAAGCAATTAAGCAAACAGTGAGACTCTGATCAGACGCCGCGTGATGCGGCGTCTGATCTGGGTCTGCACTGTCTGCCAATGTCTCATTTTGACGGACGAGGGTATAGTTTAAAAGGCTGTAGGCCCTATGGATGCTGGCATTCCGAACTTGGACGTAATTTTTAGCCACAGCAGTACTAGATGTGAAGGCCTGACAAGATTCCATCACGCATGTGTTACTACTACGAATCTAAATGTGCATTACATACATTTTACAACAAGTATGAAAGTGCAAGTATATTTCATTCACCGGGACTATATTTATCGTTTCCTTGGCAACTGTTTAAAATTACAGAATCCGTCTGGACAAAACATTGATTTTCACTCATCAGCGTGAAGCTCTCTGTCTGTCCTGGAAACGATGTAACTTCTGCAGTGAGTCATAAAGTTTGCAGATGAAATTAATGTGCCGGTGCATTTTTTGTACATTGATGAACAAAATGAATGTTAACATTTGCTCGCCAAGCACGACTGTTGCAAACGTCATTTCAAATGTGTGTGTGTGTTTTTTTTTCTTCTTATTTTTAGAGAATAGAAAAATAAGGCTTTACATTTCATACAAATAGTCTGTATAGATTAAACATGATTTTGCATTTCGCATGAAATGTCAAGTCTGATCTCATCTGAAAAATTAATAAAAGCATCACAAACAGTGTATTATACATGTACCCCACTGCTGGCCAAAAAGATACAGTTTGCATTTAGTTCAGAATGTAGAGTTGTTGTGTTTTGTTTGATTTGAGGTTTAACGTCCCCATCAACACTGTAAAGGTCATTTTGGAGACGTTGCTTCCAATTTTGTGGGACTATTACCCGACATTGAGATGAAATGGCATCTCAAGCCCTGTCGCCCAATGCAACCAATAGGGTTTATTAGCATGGACGGTCCGCCTCGCACCGCGGTTCCTTGACAGGCTTAGATCCTCTAAGCGGTTAACCAGTACTAGTGTGCGAGCCGGATTCAGCTCTGCGTGGAAGCATCGTGCAGTCCATATATTTCTTCAAGCCCCTATGGGCGTTCAGAATGTAGTGACTAAAAAAGTTTCAGGTACATTAGGGGCAGATAACTCAGAAACTTGAATGACGAGAGGCCGCCAGTATTCTATCCATCTTAACCCATTGCATGCGGGAAACCCATAAAGGGGTTCCTTGGCAAACAGTGCAGAATGCGGCATCTGATCAGGGCCTGCACTATTTGCTTACAGAATGTTCCGTTGAAAATATAATAAAAACGAAAAAAATAGGCCCGACACCCCTTATATGACAAATGGACTTGTCCAACATATATTAATCCACCAGTAAACAATGGGTTAAGGGGATTGGGAAAACCTCAAAGAGAGACAACTTTCTGGACTTCCTGTTCGCTTTACTTTACGCCCTGTCCGTCTGAAAAAGGGGTCTAGGAGCAGTTGACCCCTATTGACATGAGAGGCAAAATACTTTTGCAGGTTCCCTCCCTGAAGGTGTATCCATTCCCTTCAAGTTTAAGTTCAAAGCATAGATGAAAAATATACTAGTAGTAGTAGCAGCAGCAGCAGCAGAAGAAGAAGAAGAATAAGAAGAAGAAGAAGAAGAAGAAGAAGAAGAAGAAGAAGAAGAAGAAGAAGTTCTACTACTATGTTTTGTTCAGAAGTGAATAAGTACACAGTAATTACATAATGGATCAAAACTCTGTTTATGACTCACGCATGCTAACTATTTGAAAGTGTTAACAGCTGTTGAATGTCCTGACAGATGTTAATTTGTTATGATGGAGTAAAGTTGTAAATGTAGCAGAACAAAAAAAAAAAAAAAAAAAGATTTTTTTTCGCATCTTTTATATCTGTAGAACTTGCATTTTTCAGATATTTTTTTCTAATTTCAACATCAAACATAGATTATGGTGGTTCAACGAGTACCCATAAGCTATGTTTTGGCTAAATCTAATACCCCGGTCACACCTTTACGTTTCGACCCGCGTAAGCGCCACGTTTCTCAATACGTGGCGAAACGAAAGGTACGCCGCAGGAACGTAGCTCTTACGCCGAGATACGTAGCAGGAACGCCTCTTACGCGAGGCTGCCACGTAAAGAAGTTGCATGCAACTTCTTTACGTCGCACATACGTGGCAGGTTCGAAACGTCGTACATACGTAGCAGAAACGCAGTGCAAACGAAAGGAACGCAGCAGCAGCGTAGCACAAACGCCTCTTACGCCGCACATACGCCACTCAAGACTTACCACGTAAGTGTGGCGTACGACACGTTGTCGCTGCGTAACAGCGACGTTCCTTTCGTATCTACGGCGTATCTGTTACGTTTTAATTTTAAATACGCCGTTTCCACGGCGTATCATAACGTAAGCATGGCGTAAGTACTACGAAGCTGTCGTATGTCCGACGTTATTGCTGCGTATGTACGACGTAGTAAAAATAGCTGTGGCGTTTCAAGTTTACCTGCGGCGCAATAGCGACAATTGTGGCTTTTGTTGAGTTTCAAATGAGGTCAAGTGGCATCGCATAATACATTTTAATCTCGATCAAGTGGTCTCATATATAAATTATATATATACAACAGCAAGCATTCGGGTCCCGCTCTGATCCCTGATCAGTCTGAATATTAACCGCAGGGCTGAGATTAGGCATCGAGCTTCTCTTTGCCCCGGTCTTGCAAGTTGCCTTTCCTCTCTTCCTTGTCATGTTGATACTTCGATGTCACTTGAATGAATGACAACAATACTATTACCACATACGTTTTAAAACGCCGCTGTTACGCAACAGCAACGTCGCAGGTCAGAACGAAACGCAGCTCCTACGTGACAGCAGCGCGATATACGCATTACTTACGTCACGCAAACGCCGCGATACGTGGGTCTTACGCCGCAGCTTCGCAGTAGAAACGTAGCTCATACTCCATGTACACAACAAGACATCTATTTGCATAAAAACGCAGCAGGTTGCGACGTTTGGCCACGTTTTGGGTTTTTGTCAGAAACGTGGTGAAACGTAGCAGAAACGTAAAGGTGTGACCGGGCTTTAACGTGTACCCACAATCTACGTTTCTAAGTACATGAGACAATATGTATACCATATGACGTAAGAATGTTCATTTCATGGCCTTGTTGTACGGAACCCGGGAAGGGACATGATTTTTTATTTTTTATAAGTTGTGCGCACACGATAAATTATCTTGTGCGGACAAGATATTATCTTGTTCGGACAACATATTATCTTGGGCGCACAAGAAATTATCTTGTGCGGACAACATATTATCTTGTTCGCACAACATATTAGTACTCAAATGGTTAACAAGCTGTGGCTATACAGGATCAATCGACTGGACAGTTCTTGGACAGACTTAGATCATCTAAGATGTCAACCAGTACCCAAACAGTAACTGACAACAGCAAAGTCCTTAATCAACCAGTCATCTAGAGTCCTATCCCGAAAAACGGGGCATTAGAAAGGACTGATAGAGATAAAATGAACAAAAAAGCCGCCCCGCAACCACAGTAGGCCCTTGCCCTACTATGTTCCATAGTAGTAAGACACCCAGGCACTGTGAGCTATCAAACACCATGGCCAAGCCCAACACCCCACATTAGGGGACTAAGACCTACAACCCCCAAGTTGAAGAAATATATGGACTGCATGATGCTTCTACGCAGAGCTGAATCTGACCCGCACACTAGTACTGGTAAACCGCTTAGAGGATCTAAGCCTGTCCAGGAACCGCGGTGCAAGGCGGACCGTCCATGCTAATAAACCCTATTGGTTTCATTGGGCGACAGGGCTTGAGATATCATTTCATCTCAATGTCGGGTAAAAGTCCCACAAAATTGGAAGCAACGTCTCCAAAATGACCTTTACAGTGTTGACGGGGACGTTAAACCTCCAATCAAACAAACAAACAAACAAACAAACAAACAAACAACCCCCAAGACGGGTATGGATAGTGTCGATCCTGATGAGACGGTTTATACGGAGCCTTCATATCAGAATCAAGGCTGTTTGATTGGATTCAAAAATCCATTCGCAAAAATGGATTTTATTACGATATCACATTCGTTTGACATAGTGCGTTCTTTAATACCTCCAAAATGGTTACGTTACTTTTTGGTTGAAAATTTGAGGTTTAGAGGGGTGTTAAATGCACGGACCTGTTTACCTGATGCAAAGCATGAAAAGATTAAAAGAAAAATGCAGGTAGAGCCAAAACCACAAAACCTCACGCAAACATGCCTATACACTTTTGACCGCCTTGAACACAACTTTTATGTAGCACAAGGTAAACCTTATTTTTCTTATTTCTGCTCTAAAATATAGATATTGGATACTCGTTAGAATAGCCTAGGCGGTTCTAACGAGTACCCACCATCTATGTTTTGAGCAGAAATATGAAAAATATCAGCATTTTTATCTGAAAAAAAAAAATCAATTTTTGGTGGTAAAATTTTACCAAAATATTTTAATAGGCGTGTTTTCGTAACGATAGCCCATCCTTTTCACCTGGAGAAAGAGAAAAACTCTCTGGGAACCTGGAAACGAACATAGCAACAAGCGCAATCACTTCAGGTGTCAAACTTATTCAAAAAGACAGTTGACTCCCATAAAAAAAAAAAACAACAGGAAACAACTCTTAAACGGATTCACAGGAAATCATGAATGTCGCGTCTCTTGTAAAATGCGTAAAATCCCAATACAGTAGAACTTTGATGGCTCGAACTCTGATGGCTCATTTACCATGGGTGAGTCGAACCCTTTTTTGAGCCTCTAGGGAATTCCTTCAGATACGAAATAGTGAATGGTAGTTTTAGGAAGATTTTCTTCAGAAACTCTTGTCTTGCAAATGAATGCTGCGTGTACTCATTAGAATCGCCTCGACGAGGCGATTCTAATGGGTACACACAACATACATTATATTATGAACACTGAAAAGAAATAAAAAAAATATCCTCATTATGGCACCAGGTCTGGTACTAATAATAACCCTCAGTGGTTCGAACTACCCTTGTCTCGATCAGATCTTCATCATCCGGATCCCAAAAGGATTCGAGCCATCGATGTTCGACCGTATTTACCTGAAATTTAAATATTTACCTAACCCCTGTCCAGTTGAAAAAATTAAAGGGAAGGCAATGGTCAGGAATCGATTTGATTAACCCACAACTCCCAGCAGTGACACCAAAAGGAAAGAAACAAAAAAATGAAATAATTAGACCCTTAGCGGAAAGCCAAAAGGACAGTTACTTTCCCGCAAAATGGCCAACTTGCTATCCAAAACAAAATAATATAAGCGAAACACACACTCAAGGACAAACCATAACAAAAATAAACCGCGACAGAAGAACCGCCTTGGAACGGACAGTGAATTCCACTGGGGAAGGTGGGCGGTAGGGGGTGTGGGTGGGGGGAAGTGTGCTTTAAATCGATTTTACCTAGCTACAAAAAAACTTTGCAAACAGTGCAGATTTAGATCAGATGACTGCTGGAAGCCATCTGATCTTGGTCCTGGCTGTTTGTCTTTCAGGAACCAATCTCATCAAGCAAGTTGATTTGTTGATAGTCAGAAATGGGTGTGGCAAAATTGATTTATTCAGCAGAACATGGGTTATGTTAAATACAGCTTTCAAGTAGACTTGCTACGGTCTTAAACATTGATATGTTATCAATAGTTTCATTTTCAGTGAAATTATTTTTCTTTTATATATACGTAAAAAAATGTCTCTTACTAGCCATATGAATTAGGTTAGCTACCAGAAGATGAACTAGACTTGCAAAAAGGCGTATGATTGAATTAAAAAAATGTCTTAAGGACAGGGGCTCGTCTAGCTTTCAAGAAGGTACGAAAATAGAAAACTTGGAACTATAAGATTATGCAGAATTACTAGGTAATTAAGAAAATTGCTCTTGACATCTGTTATGCCAAGAAGAAGGTTAATGAGCCAGCACACGACAAAATGTACAATACCACATGTGCGACCATTAAAGTCTGTGCTGATTCATGTATATATTCTTAGGACCATTTACAACAGATATATCTCGCCTTACTGGTTGGATATCAGGTAAAAAGTCCATATGACGAACACCCCTCAAAACCGCACTTTATATGGCCAAAAAAAGGGTTTTCAGGGGGTAAACATTGTTTCATATTTCTGCTCCAAGACATATGTTTTGGTTACTAGTTAGAACAGCCTGTTCTAACGAGCACACATTACCTATGTTTGCTCCAAGACATGTTGTGGGTACTCGTTAGAACCGCCTCAATGAGGCGGTTCTAACGAGCACCCACAACCTGTGTTTGGAATCTAAATAAGAAAAAAAATCACACAATTTCATCAGAAAAAAGTAACCATTTCGGAGATATGTAAGGCTGCACTATGTCTGTCACAGGGGTGAGCTACCGTTATGATATTCAGACTGAGTTTTCGCAGGCTCGAACAGCTCTTAATGTAGATTTTGATATGCGCTGGCTCAAACGCCATTAATTCTTATTTCAGGCGGGTCACAGGATGTAAGTAATTTTGTAATTAAAGAAGCAGGAAGAAAAATACATCTATATACATGTATTTTCCTTGACCCGTTGAACTCCGCAAGCAAAATAAAATTATCAAAGCACTTACAACACTGATGGGTCGATTGTCTATGAGACTATGAGTGTAGGTTGTGACAACTGCACTGAACTGGGACTTACGACTGTTTCGTTTAACCCTAAAAGTCCTGCCAGGGCCCTGTACCTTAAGCAAACAGTGCCGATCCTTATCATACGCCGCGTTTTTTGACGAAATATCTGTGGTATATTGCGGCGTCTGATTTAGGTTTACACTGTTCGCCAATGTCCAAGTAATTAGCCTAGTCCATGTTTTACAGTTAACCCTCTTTACACACCTATGTGACGTCATAATGAAAAAGAATAGCACGGCATTAAGTAACATTTGCCTGTATTTCGTACAGACAATGCTTGCGTAGGGGTCGATGGCGGTCACGTGGACATCAGCAACATAACTTCGCATGTCTTTAATTTGATAAACAATCGACCCAAAATTAAGAGCCAAGGCACTTATAAACCTACAACAGGTCCCTGTGATCAGCAAAACGCATTCGCGCATTCTGACCAGTCGCCGCTATTTGTATGACATTTCTTTTGGAATAAACACAATCTTATCCACACTCGTGATCTTGGCACAAAATCTGAACACAAAATATGTCCTGCCAATAAATTTTAAAATGCCAACAATACATTTTAAAATTTAAGAGCAGTACCAAATAGCATTCTCTACTTCATTAACATAACAGGAAAATGTCATATTTATTTGTGTTTTCAAATTTATGCGCATGATGAATTAGCTGAGAATGCAAACCTTTGGGCCTGACTGGACGCACCGACGGTGTTTCTCCTAGGATGTGAAGAACTAGTGACTTTGGAATTGGGGCGATGGTTAGGACGGACATTTGTATCTCCATCCAAGTATATCTCGTAGGATCAAATATACACTTTCACATGTCAGTCAAATGTCACTATTTCACCTTGAAAATCTGATGACACGATAAAATATACAAATGAAGCTAAAACATGGCAAACAATACGAGACAAAAAGGGAGACTTGTGGACCACCAAAGAACGGCAAAGGCGCAGATCAGCTTGCGCATTTTTATATGATTTTACAGCTCTTTAAAGATTGTTTCAATTATTTCCCGCCGATCGTAAGTCGGAGGTGGGCAAAAACAGGAGTTCCGGGAGAAAATCACATTAGCTTCCGTTTCAGAACTTGACGTCTCACATGTGGCCATCGGTAGGCTCGCCAGCGTAGCATCCCGTTGGGTAGTTCCTATATGTGCTGTATACATCGTTTAAAGGTTGCATCACGAAAACACGCCTATATAATTTTGATCCCCTTGAACCCCACATTTATAGAGTAAAACTGGGGTTTATAGGGATAAACATTATTTTTCCTATTTCTGCTCTAAAATATAGATTTTGGGTTCTCGTTAGAACCGCTTCGATGAGGCGGTTCTAACATGTACCCACAATCTACGCGCGTATATTTCGAGCAGAAATAAGAAAAATATTACAATTTTTCCTCTTAAAATTCTCGATTTTTCGGGGGTTAAGTTTACAGTGCATTTATATAGGCGTGTTTTCGTAATAAAAAGAAACTTTGTAACGTTGTATCGACGTTAAACCAATACTGAGTGCCTAGATTTCTGTTAATAATAAAGACTGAGATAAGGCTGCGCAGGTCGCTCAGGTCCCTATATACATGTATAGCTTATTGCCCGAATAATTACAAAATATTTTAAAGGCCTGAAAACTACGGAAATAGCAAAACGTTTTTTTGTTATTATGAGTGAGGGTGTTTGGTTTACGTCTCACCAACAGCTGAGGTCATACGGAGATTCATCCGAAAGTTTGGAAAAGCCCGGGATCGATCCCTGCGATCCTTGATTTACAAGGCGAGTAGCATAACCATTACACCGCAGACGCATCTTTTTTCTTATTATACAAATACATGTAAACTATCTATATTCTGCCCACCTTTAAGACCACTTTTGAACAGTGCAAAAGATAGCCTCTTACGACAGAGGACACACCCAGCAGGCATACGTCGTTGGGGCAACGTCAAATCAACGTCGGCGCAACGTCACGACGTTGCACCGAGGTAGATATAACTTTGCATTACGACATGTGCCTGCTGGGCTGGGTCTACAACCCAGGATGAAGGAAACACTTAAATCTTTCAAATATACATTTAAATTTTAATAAATAATATACCTTCGATCCAATTTGGTTTCCACACTGTCCCGCCTGAATATGCACAATTTCTCTCATTTTTCTTCCTACAATGCCGTTCGTACACTAACTTATGTCTACTGTTCGAAAGAAATTAACATAAAAAGGAACGGCACAACTCATACAGCACTGCGGCTTAAAAAAATAAGATGGTTTTCCGCATGTCAGAATAAGCGGCTGAAAGCTATGTTTTGCTATGCGTTTTCAACAAACAGCTAGAAACCAGCCGTACACTTGTGGCCACAAATTGTACTTCGTATGATCGATTCTGAATCATAATTGGCATGAAATTGACGTAATCAAAGACTATGGGAATGGATGTCTGAGACAGAAGTAAATTTCACAACCTCGTATTTTATTATTAGTCATACTGCCATGTGGCAAATGATGAATAATCAATATTTGTATGTTGCGAAAAAAAAGAACTCTTCTGATTCATAACGTTTTCAATACACACCAAATCTCCATAAAATGAGCGCCCTTGTTATTAAATGTGTTCTAGAAAGGGTTATCCTTTGGAAGCAAGGAATACACCACAGAGCTGGAAAATATGGAGTGTACATGTTTCTGGGCCAGACTAGCTAGTTTCGGCCATTTAGGCTTCAAAATTTCAACAATGGAATCAATGATCCCAAAGGACAAGAAAATATAAACTACACTATGATGTAGGGTAGGGAGACTTTTTTACGGCCACCACGCATTCCCAGACAATAGCTGTAATGACGTTAAATATGTTCTTGAAAGGGTTATCCTTTGAAAGCAAGGAATACACCACAGAGCTGGAAAATATAGAGTGTACATGTTTCTGGGTCAGACTAGCTAGTTTCGGCCATAAAGCCCTCATCAGTGACCCTCAAATATATTCAAAATTCCACAATGGAATCAATGATCCCAAAGGACAAGAAACTATAAACTACACTATGATGTAGGGCAGGGAGACTTTTTACGGCTGGCATCCATTCCCAGACAACAGGTATGTCGATACAAGGGAATCCATTATTTGCCTGTTTTCTGTTCTAAGTCATGGATTGTGGATACCCGTTATGGAGGCGGTTCTAACGAGTATCCACAACCTTTGTATGGAATATAAATTTGGCATATATGACACATATTTTCCCGTATGGGACTTTGAAATTCCACGCCAATCAAGAAAGATATTCCAATAATTTCAAATCCGCATTTCAGAAAAAAAAGTAATACCACTGTTAACACAACTTTTCATTATACTTTCTTGAAATGAAAAAAAAGGAATTATTCCTCATTTTCACCACTACACTTTGATTCAAACAAAACAAATTCCTAACATGCTATTCAAATGACTAATTTCTACGTTTTATTCATAGACCCCGAGAAAAACAGACGTTTTAATATATATTTTAATTATTTTATTTATTTATTATCAATTTCTTGACAACATATATACATACAAACTACATACATATGCATCAAAGGATTGGATGTAGGCTCAGCCTATACGTATCTCTCCTTGATGACCGGTACATATATGATATACATTCATAATCAAAAACATTACTTATATATAAATATCAGAACAGATTTGAAGCTATTATATGAATGCCATTTTACACGTACGTTGTCATGACTAAACATAATCAGACTTTTATGAGCAGACAATTACAGTTAGGAGAGAGAGAGAGAGAGAGAGAGAGAGAGAGAGATAGAGAGAGAGAGAGAGAGAGAGAGAGAGGGCGGGGCACTTGCACTAGAATTAAAACTGCTGGAACACCTTGGAAGTAGTTTAGGCGTAGGACTACCCTAGAAGATATCGTTTGATAAAAGTTAATTATTATCATTATTATTATTATTTATTTATTTATTTAATGTAAGTAATATCGAATGCTACAGATTTATTAGACCTGAATGACTTGTTGAGACCTTTCGCGAAAGTAGGTTCGTTACGCAGCCAAAACGAGTTAACTTTACACATTTTAGGTAAAATTTGTCCCAGATATTTTTTTTACTTTGATTTTAATTTAAATGGTAGTTTCTTGCTTTTATACATACCTGCTTTATATTTTTGCACATTAACAATATTGGCAAGTTTTCAATTCATTGTTTTGAAAGCTCAAACAATACCACCCAAATTTTCTGGTGATTTACGTTACCAAGTACCATTTGGTTATTAAAAAAGGGCTTTGCGTGGTGATAAATAAAACTGCACATGTTTTATTATTTTTACCTTTTAATGAACTCCAAATCACAAAATAAAACTGGTTTCTGAATACTTTCAGAGATAATCACAAGCATACCAGTGACGTAATTATCATAGCATTTTCACAGTTTTGAACTCGTTACGACAAATAAATGTGTGTGAACCAATTTTCGCGCAGATAAAACATCAGCTTCAGAAATTGACACTATAGACAACGTTATACTGTAGTCCAGAGAAGTACCATTTAGAATCAAATCCTGTATAACTATGAATACAACAAACATACATTTTCTAGGAATGCTTATCCATTACCCATCAAGTAACGTAATTCACAAAATTATTCTTAATTCTTATCCAGTGTTTTAATGTAATCTTATGCTGTTTTTGAAGACCAAAACTGTCATACACGCACTTCTTAATCCACAAACAGCTTTGGCATAATTTTAAAATGGGTTTAAATCCCTCATAGGTGTTGTTCTTTGGCACAAAATGTATGTCAGTATGGCGAAATTATGCAAAATTGAAGAAAAAAACTTCCATTGTCACCACACAGTTGATTTTAATGCTAACTTTAATATTCCGTTACGTTAGGACTAGGACAAATATATATAGAAATTAAAAAACGGTTATTTAACCCTGCTCATTTTAATAAACTCCCCAATTACCCTGAGGTAACGTAATTCACAAATTAAGTTCGCAGAGCCTCTCTGCGTTAAATAAAGCTTAATGACTAGTAACTGTAATAAACACTATAAACAATGCCCAACATAAAGCACTTACTGGCACAAACTTTCTTGAACAGTATATTTGAGAGGCAAAACATAAGTTTTCAGCTCCCAATATACACTCATGGAATCAATGCATCTGAATAATTAATGTGAATGCAACCAACTTTGCAGTTTTCATGTTTCAGTAATGTTAAATGGTATTCACGGTTGCTTTTCATTGGTTTTAAACTGATAACATATATCTTTGATGACATGATAGAGCTTGCTCACCTGTTTGATCATTTTGAACTCTAATAAAACAGTAACGTAATTCACATAATAAGGTATACTTTTTGTATCGAAGTTCAACGCTAATTTTCAAACAAATCCAAAATTCTTTCAATATCTGTTTCTAGTAATTTGAACATTTTTCTTTTGCCATATGGTATGGGATCACTAACGGCACACAGAACAGATGAATTTGGTACCCATATTATATCTTCCTGTTCGGGCCATTTGAATGTATGACAAATTTTACTGCTACCAGCTGCCATGAATGAAATATTATATTCCTGATCACCAGGGTCGAAGTCTAGAACTTTTCCTATGAACCATTTTTTGTTGTACACGGCAGCTACATGAGAATCAACTGAATATATATCAGGTGACGGAGTGTCAGCCGAGCTATTCGGATGCACAGAATCCTCGGAAGGGGTCAGTGACTCTTCTACATTCCGTATATCTTCATCCGTTGGTAACGCTTCAACTGATTGTGGTGCTACCTCAACAGTGTCCATCGTAGCAACAATAGCAGGCGTAGATGGAAGACTATATACCCTCCAGCCATCACAGCTAGGATGAAATTCACCATCTTCAAAGCAATTGGGGCAAAAACATGATGTGTTTCTGACTGCGATTTCACCCAGGCTTAGTGTTACGACACTGTGAATGTCAAGAGTACCTTTTATTTGCTTCGTTTTCATACTCAGCAGCTCGTTTCGAGCATCATCACATTTAGATTTAGGCACATAGTCATATTTTATTTGACTTTGTTCCTGGCTTTCTCCCCACTTAAAGAAGTCTTCAGCATTCTGTATTATTACAGTTTGCCTTTTAACAGCAGAATCAGCCAATCTTTTTGTAGTACCACCAACCCCATCACAGGGGCCCTTGCCGTGCCCCGCTTCAAAATATTGCCAAGATGCTCTGACACCGAAGTATGTCTCATGATATGCTGTCATATACATCGTGTACTGGTTTCTGTATTGGGAAGTTGGCGAGTCCGTCACATAATGTATACACTTTACCCCTGGATGTTCACTTTTCACATGATCGGTTATTTGTTTCATGAATGCAAACACTGTTCCAGATGTGTGTGATGGTGTGTCGGAAATATAAACTCTAGATGTATGTTTCAATACTTTATCGGCATCTTTATAATAAGTAACAACTGGATGGAGTGTTACTGACCCTTTGTCAAAATAAGCCGACTGAACTTCATCTGCATGACTGCATGAATAGTTTTCAGCGAAATCCATTTGACACATTACATGGTTTTCAGGAAGTGATTCTTTCAGGAGCTTTATTTGTTCATACTGACATTTAACCCTATCAGTATGCTTTCTAAAATTTATCAGATCTTGTTTGAACATTTCTACAAAGTCCCCATTTGACTTCTCAATATTTTCAATTTGCATCCGTTTTGTCATTTTACCTTTGTGTTCTATTTCTTTTCGTTTCCATTCTGCATACCTAATTGTTTCTGCATTACAATCACTAATCCTTTTGATAATTTCATCATCAGTGTTCTGTCTAGTAAGAATGTCAGGGTTGTTTGTAGTTGTTGCTCCTACTATTTTCAGTGCTTTGACATTCAGAGCCATATTTTGGTGTTTCTGACATAGGCATGTTCTCCTGGAACTGAAATGCACAAGTTTCATGTAGTTTGGTCTGTAACTTGAGAAAGTTGTCAAACTTATTTGTATGCCAGGGTATTCGGCTTTGAACTTCAAATGTAAATTATACAAATAGTCACTCAAGACTCTGGTTTGTAACCCTTTCCGGACTTAGTTGCATCTCTTTTTCCTGGCATACATGCACTGTTGTCATCTCTTTCTAGGAACTGTAAAACAGTCTGTGATACTTGTTTCCGTTCAAGAGTATTTCTCATTTTCTTTATTCCTTCTTTGCCCTTTCGGATTTGGTGATAATTGATTTTAAACTTTTTGACTGCCTTCGACCTCATTCTAGTCTTCTTAATATTGTCACCGCACACAGCGCTGAGAATTTCTCTCTGTTCAGGCCGGCCTCTCATGGGCTCGATACTTGCACTGATATCGTCCACCAAACTATTGTGAAATGCCAGTGTTTTCACCAGTTTTGGGTATTTAGAAGGAGAAATTCCTTCTCTTCTTAATTCTATTTTAGACTTACTTCTAGAGGTTCTCTTCCTCTGTTAATTTTCTCTTCCTGCTTGTGGAAGAGTTATTTCCACTTTGCTCAAGACATTTTCTGTTCGGCGGTGTACTCTTCTCTGATCTCGACTGCTGAATTGAACCTCTATATAAACGCTTTCTAAGAGTCTCATTCCTTTTGGTTAGATTTTTCACTTTGTGTTCTAGTGTTCGAAGTTTCAACTTGGTTTTTGAAATTGTTTTCCCTTTTGAATTTCTCTTCTTCTTAAAGTCTATCTTAACTTGGAGTTTCTGATTGTCTGTACTTGTACTTGCAACTGGAGATATGATGGCACCAGTTGATGTGGAATCACATGGCCCAGGATTGCTATCAATTTCGTCTTGTAGCTCCTGTTGTTCCCAAGTATTGTTTTTAGTTTGACCTTGTAGCTCCAGGTGGTCACTTTGCTGTATATTTTGTGACTCTTCAGTTTGTTTTAGCAGTCTTCGTTTCTTCTGCATACATTCCCTGATTTTTTGCCGCCTAACTTTAAGTTTTTGGGGTGCTATATCAGTTGTAGGCTTATAATATCCTTTAACCCTTTCCGTTTCCTTTTTCAGGTACTTGTGGCCTTCTTTAGCCTTTTTTCTCTCTCTGTAGGCCTTCTGTATCTCTGCCCTTGACTTTGGCATTGTTCTGAAACAATCAATGCACAGTGTGAATTACGTTACTTTTTTGTGAATTACGTTACCATTTGCACCTGCATCCATGCAGAATGCAATTGAAAATTCAAAATTGGCAGCACACTGTATGTTGTAAATGCATATAAACTTTAACATCACAGAAAACGAATCGAATTTTAATACTTTTTATCAATGAAATAGAATAAAGATTGACGTATGACAAATTACATACCTTAATCCAAAAAAAGACAATATTTTACTAATAAGGACTGTCCATTTTGTGTTTACACAAGGCACCGTGAATGGTTAGATGACCCTATAAGACAAAGTGTCCGGTAGTAGTATCCCCGGATATTATTTTGGCGTTTAGGATAAAATGCCAGTAACGTAATTCACAGTAACGTAATTCACAAACTTTTGTATTTAGCATTTTATTTTATTCCAACAACTACTTGTCATGTCCTCTTACTGTTTCATAGATAGACCAGTTGTAGTTCGAAAAGTACCTTTACTTAATACATCGATATCTCTTCTTAGACAAATAAAACACACAGGGTAACGTAATTCACAAATAAAATGTTTTTCGTCACAACTTCAGATGTCTTCTTATTTTCGACAAACAACCAAGTGTTACACCAAATCCTTTATTATATTTGATGCAGATAATAAGACAAATGTCTTAAATACACGATGGTTAGATAAAACATTATTTGGTAATATGGTGCGTGACAGTAAAAATGGTAACGTAATTCACACTTTGGTTTGGGACATTTGAATACTGAGACCAATTTTTTTTTTCGAGTTTTTTTAACCAATGCGAGATATTCAATGATACGTTTAAATGCAAACTATAAAAATATGGAAAGAAAACAGGTGCTCTAGATAACCTCATTTACCTAACATCGTCTTAAAACTGCATACTCTGTTTATGGGACAGCATTTTTCAGTGTTTTTAGCGATTTTCGGTGGTGATAAAATCTAAGACAAAGAACAGTGTCAACTTAGGGTGAATTTTAACTAAATAACAATTTAAAATTAAGTTTTCCCTAAACCAGCAAACCTTTAGTCATGGGGAAAAACCTTGTTTACATTATAAAATTTGACTAGGACATAAACATGTGCGAAATTCTAAAGTTAACTCGTTTTGGCTGTAGTACGTCCTTTTTGGCAGACCAAAGTCTTCACGAACTTCATGCCGGCGAATACTTGTCACATTTCAAGAAGAAAAACCGTTATCTTCTTAAAATATCGGTAAGTTATAGAAGTTACAGTTATATGTGACAGTTATGCATGCCATGTACAGTTTTAAATAATGGGCAAAGGAGCGTGAGAGAAATATGGGCGTATTTATATGGTATGGGAGATAAGTCGTAGGAAACCTCATGCAAATAATAACTAGAAATGGTGTTTGTAAAACGCAATGCCCCAACCTTTGCTTGTCCCTAGATGGCAAAATATTCAACAAATATTGTTAAAGACTCAAAAACATACAACAAGAATTCCCCCGAAGGCTATGTCGCGCCTGTGGGGGCACAGAGTCACCAAACCATGAAATCTAGGTCAAGGTCAAACATGGATGCCTGCATAAAAATTTCACTCCTAGTTGCAAGCATGTACCAAGTATCAGCAATGAAACTCTTAAAAACAGACTCTTACATCAGGGTGAAAGTTAGGGTTGTCACACTATTTTACAAAGTCAGTGAGCCATAAAATGTAGGTCAAGGTCAGAAATGGATACTTGCATTGAAGTTTCAATTCCTAAATGCATGCTTGTACCAAATACAATTAATGAAGCTCTAATAGATCTTGAGAAATGGACTCTTACATTAGGGTGAAAGTCAGTGTGGTCGCAATAATTCACAAAGTCGGTGAACCATGAAATATGGGTCAAAGTCAAATATGGGCGCTTGCGTTGCAGTTGCAATTCCTAGATGCAAGTTTGTACCAACTATAATTTAAAAAGCTTTAATAGTTTTCGAGAAATGGACTCTTGCATTAGGGTGAAAGTCAGGGTGGTCGCAATAATTCACGAAGTCAGTGAACCATGAAATATAGGTCAAGGTCAGATATGGATGCTTGCGTTGAAGTTGCAATGCCTGGATGCAAGTTTGTATCAAGAATGATTAATGAAGCTCTAATAGTTCTCAAGATATGGACTTGCTGACAAGATTTTATTAAAAAAAAAAACCAAAAAACAAGGCATCGCATGCGATACAAATCCCCTCGCACAAGACAACTTCCTGTGTGGAAAACACTGAAATGGCCAAAAAACAACTTGCTTGAGATATTATCATATGCAACATTTGTGTAAAGTTTGTTTAAAGATCCATCCATAAATGTAGGTTCTACAGTGATGACAATATTTCTCTAAAAATAGTCATAGGGACCTTGATTTGAGGCCATGGCCGCGAAGTAGATCTTGCTCAAGATATTATCATAAGCATCTTTTGTGTGAAGTTAGATTAAAATCATAAATGTAGGCGGTAGAGCAATGACAAAGTTTTTTCTAAAAATAGCTACAGTGACCTTGACCTTGAGGTCATGACCTTGAAAGTCAAAGCAACTCGAGATATTACCATAAGAAACATTTGTGTGAAGTTCTGTTAACATCCATCAATAAATGTAGGCACTAGTGCGATGACAAAGTTTTTCTAAAAATAGCCACAGTGACCTTGACCTTGAAAGTCGAAATACCTCGAGATATTGTCATAAGGAACATTTGTGTGAAGTTATACTGAAATCGGTGAGGAAATGTAAGCTCAAGAGCCATGACAAAGTTTTTCTAAAAATAGCCACAGCGACCTTGACCTTGAAAGTCAAACTCACTCGAGGTATTGTCATAAGGATCATTTGTGTGAAGTTATATTAAAATCGGTGAAGAAATGTAGGCGCTGGAGCGATGACAAAGTTTTTCTAAAAATAGCCATAATTGTGACCTTGACCTTGAAAGTTGAACTCGCTACAGACATTGTCAAAAGGAACATTTGTGGGAATCGATTTTGAAATTGGTGAAAAAATGTAAGCGCTAGAGCAATGACAAAGTTTTTCTAAAAATAGCCACAGTGACCTTGACCTTGAAAGTCGATCTCTTTCGAGGTATTGTCATAAGGATCATTTGTGTGAAGTAATACTAAAATCGGTGAAGAAATGTAGGCGCTGGAGCGATGACAAAGTTGTTCTAGAAATAGCCATTGTGACCTTGACCTTGAAAGTCGAAATGGCTTGAGATATTGTCATAAGGAACATTTGTGTGAAGTTATATTGAAATCGGTGAAGAAATGTAAGCGCTAGAGCGATGACAAAATTTTTCTAAAAATAGCTATAGTGACCTTAACCTTGAGGTCATGACCCTGAAAGTCGAACTCGCTCGAAATATAGTCATAAGGAACATTTGTGTGAAGTTATATTGAAATCAGTGAAGAAATGTAGGCGCTAGAGCAATGACAAAAATTTTCTAAAAATAGCCACAGTGACCTAGACCTTGAGGTCATGACCTTGAAAGTCGAACTCGCTCAAAATATTGTCATAAGGAACATTTGTGTGAAGTTATATCGAAATCAGTGAAGAAATGTAGGCGCTAGAGCGATGACAATGTTTTTCTTAAAATAGCCACAGTGACCTTGACCTTGAGGTCATGACCATGAAAGTTGAACTCGCTGAGATATTGTCATAAGAAACATTTGTGTGAAGTTATATTGAAATCAGTGAAGAAATGTAGGCGCTAGAGCGATGACAAAGTTTTTCTAAAAATAGCCATAGTGACCTTGACCTTGAGGTCATGACCTTGAAAGTCGAACTCACTCGAGATATTGTCATGAGAAACATTTTTGTGAAGTTATATTGAAATCAGTGGAGAATTGTAGGCGCTAGAGCTATGACAATTTTTTTTTTCTAAAAAAAGCCACAGTGACCTTGACCTTGAGGCCATCATCTTGAAAGTCGAACTCGCTCGAGATATTGTTATAAGGAACATTTGTGTGAAGTTATATTGAAATTGGTGAAGAAATGGAGGCGCTAGAGCGATGACAAAGTTTTTCTAAAAATAGCCACAGTGACCTTGGCATTGAGGTCATGACCTTGAAAGTCGGACTCGCTTGAGATTTTTTTATAAGAAACATTTGTGTGAAGTTATATTGAAATTGGTGAAGAAATATAGGCGCTAGAGCGATGACAATTTTTTTTTAAAAATAGCCACAGTGACCTTGACCTTGAGGCCATGACCTTGATAGTCGAACTCGCTCGAGATTTTTTTATAAGGAACATTTGTGTGAAGTTATATTGAAATTGGTGAAGAAATTTAGGCGCTAGAGCGATGACAAAGTTTTTCTAAAAATAGCCACAGTGACCTTGACCTTGAGGTCATGACCTTGAAAGTCAAACTCGCTTGAGATTTTTTATAAGAAACATTTGTGTGAAGTTATATTGAAATTGGTGAAGAAATGTAGGTGCTAAAGCGACGACAAAGTTTTTCTAAAAATAGCCACAGTGACCTTGACCTTGAGGTCATGACCTTGAAAGTCGAACTCGCTCGAGATTTTTTTATAGGGAACATTTCTGTGAAGTAATATTAAAATCGGTCAAGAAATGTAGGCGCTAGAGCGAGGACAAAAGTACGTACGTACGGGACAAATGCTATATCCCCCTCACAACTATGTTGTGCGAGGGGATAATTAAAAAAATTTCAAAGGGCAATAACTCTTGAAAGGGGCATAATCCAGATGAGAAAAAAAAATACGCGTCAGCTTATTTTCCATTGGGAATGCATATGTGAAATTTCAAAACCATAGCATACACAGTTCTAAAGTTATGCTATGCATCACTTTTAGCATTCATTACAATGGGCACAAACCAAAATGACAAAGGGCCATAACTCACAAAGTATTTTTCGGAATTTTGTCAAAAGTTAATCAGTTCATATACTCATCACCACTAATATACTCAACAACTTTCAAGGCTCTAGCTCCAATAATGTTTGAGATATTTTGCTGACAAGATTTTATTAAAAACATTTCAAAGGACAATAACTCTTGAAAGGGGCATAATCTGGACGAGAAAAAAAATACGTGTCAGCTAATTTTCCATGGGGAATCCATATATAAATTTCAAAACCCTAGCATACACGGTTCTAAAGTTATGTTATGCATCACTTTTAGCATACATTACAATGGGCCAAAATATCCAAAATGACAAAGGGCCATAACTCACAATTATTTTTCAGAATTTTGCCAAAAGTTAATCAGTTCAACTACTCATCACCACCAATATATTTACCAACTTTCAAGGCTCTAGCTCCAATAATGTTTGAGATATCTTGCTGACAAGATTTTATTAAAAAAATTTCAAAGGGCAATAACTCTTGAAAGGGGCATAATCCTGACGAGACAAAAATACGCGTCAGCTTATTTTCCATCAGAAATGCATATTTGAAATTTCAAAACTATAGCATACACGGTTCTAAAGCCATGCTATGCATCACTTTTAGCATACATTACAATGGGCACAAATTACCAAAATGACAAAGGGCCATAACTAATAAAGTGTTTTTCGGAATTTTGTCATAAGATAATCAGTTCATCTACTCATCACCACCAATCTATTCACCAAATTTCAAGGCTCTAGCTCCAATAGTTTATGAGATATCTTGCTGATAAGATTTTATTAAAAAGTTTTTTAAGGGCAATAACTCTTAAAAGGGGCATAATTCGGGACGAGAAAAAAAAAATATATGTCAGCTAATTTTCCATGAAGAATCCATATATGAAATTTCAAAACCCTAGCATACACGGTTCTAAATTTATGCTATGCATCACTTTTAGCATTCATTACAATGGGCACAAATTACCAAAATGACAAAAGGCCATAACTCACAAAGTATTTTTCGGAATTAGGTCAAAAGTAAATCAGTTCATCTACTCATCAACACCAATATATTCACCAATTTTCAAGGCTCTAGCTCCAATAGTTTTTGAGATATCTTGCTGACAAGATTTTATTAAAAAAAATCAAAGGGCAATAACTCTTAAAAGGGGCATAATCCGGACGAGAAAAAAATATGTGTCAGCTAATTTTCCATGAGGAATCCATATATGAAATTTCAAAACCCTAGCTTACACGGTTCTAAAGTTATGCTATGCATCACTTTTAGCATACATTACAATGGGCACAAATTACCAAAATGACAAAGGGCCATAACTCACAAAGTATTTTTCGGAATTTTGTCAAAAGTTAATCAGTTCATCTACACATCACCACCAATATATTCACCAACTTTCAAGGCTCTAGCTCTAAAAGTTTTTTAGATAACTTGCTGACAAGATTTTATTTAAAAAATTTCAAAGGGCAATAACTCTTGAAAGGGGCATAATCCGGACGAGAAAAAAAATAAGTTTCAGCTAATTTTCCGTGAGGAATCCATATATGAAATTTCACAACCCTAGCGTACACGGTTCTTTAGTTATGGTATGCATCAAAAGCGTAACGGACGGACGAACGGACGAACGGATTAACGGACGAACGGACGAACGGACGAACGAACCAGAACCAATATGCCCCTCCAACTTTTTCAAAGTTGGGGGCATAATTATTGGTTTATAACAGCCCTACTTATTTGTTTGTTTGCTTTGAGGTCCAACGCCCCCGTCGACACTGCATAGGTCATTTTGGAGACGTTGTTCCCAGTTCTATGGGACCTTTACCTGACATTGTGATGAAATGACATCTCAAGCCCTATCATTCAATGAGACCAATAGGTTTTATAATCATAGACAGTCCGTCACGCGTTGCCTGATCAGGCTTAAAAATTGATTTCAGTAAATGTAGAGATGAAATCGCTGCTTCCTTGAATGAATTCGGTAATCGATGGTGTAAGCGAGAGTATGTTGAGCATAAAGCCCTTAAGGACTGGAAACTTAGCATTTTAAAACTAGTGAATAAACGCATTTCTTTCTATTCTCAAAATACTAACTTATTACCTCCTAAGCCCAAGACGTCTTTACGTCATCTTAAACTAGGTATTCAAGAATTTCATAAGAAGTTTGTTTTGGCCCCTGCAGACAAGGCCGCTAACAACGTCGTCGTTGTGTGACGGCTCCACTATGTTAACACGCTTAAGCAGGAGCTTGGTGGTACTAAGGCCTATGAACTTCAGCCTTTAGCTGAAGAGAGAGAGCTATAGTAGATAAACATGTTTGTCTTTCAGCCACCAAGTTTGCTGTGTGAGTTAACGAAGGCCAAGACAAGCTTCCTACGCTATACTGGTTACCAAAACTTTCATAAAAAACCTTACAAAGCACGGTTTATTGCAAATTCTAGCTCTTGCACTACCACTGAACTTTCTAAATTATTAACTTCCTGTCTTACTGCTATTAAAACGCATGTAATTAAATATTGTGATAAAGTCTTTGAAAGATCAGGGAGAAATCTGTTTTGGTCTATAAAAAATTCGAATGAGGTTTTAAATGAATTGAAATCTAGACATTTTCGTGCTTCTAGTCTGTCAACCTACGATTTTTCCACTCTTTACACTACACTTCCTCATAATCTTATAAAAGAAAAGCTTAATGATTTAATTGAATGGGCTTTTTACAGAGAAGATTCTCTCTATCTTGCATGTAATGTCAGAAATGCATTTTTCACTTCTAAAGAGCATAAGAATTATACACTTTGGTCATGTCAGAAAGTGTGTGATGCCCTTACCTTTCTACTTGACAATATTTATATTAGATTATGTACTAAGTTATTTAGACAAATTGTGGGTATTCCGATGGGTACTAATTGCGCACCTCTTGTGGCTGATCTGTTCTTGTATTGTTATGAAAGAGACTTCATTTTGTCGCTTTCCATTGATAACCAATCTGAAATTATTGAAGCTTTTAGCTCTACTTCTAGATATTTAGATGATTTATTAAATATTGATAATACCTATTTTGATGGTTTGATCAGTCAGATTTACCCCCTAGAACTTCAGTTAAATAAAGCAAATTCTTCTGATACCGAGGCCCCGTTTTTGGATTTACATCTATCTATTGTAGATGGATTTGTTTCGTGCAAAATTTATGATAAACGCGATGACTTTGATTTTGAGATTGTAAATTTTCCTTTTTTGGATGGTGGTGTTCCTCGTGCGCCATCCTATGGCGTTTATATTTCGCAATTAATTCGATTTGCTAGAGTGTGTAGTCATGTAACTGACTTCAACACTCGTAATAAATTATTAACGGCTAAACTTCTTAATCAGGGTTATCGGTACCATAAACTACGCAAAGCCTTTTCAAAATTTTATAGACGCCATTCTGATTTAATTTCAAAATTCAATATTGGACTTAAATCTCTTCTGCAACAAGGTCTATCGGAACCCGAATTTTATGGTGGCTTAGTATATAAATTCAGAAAAAATATATAACCGCAATGACTTCAGCACCCAATTTCGTAAAATCATTCTTCGATATAAAAAGATTGGGTACAACATGGATATTATACGACAGACTGCATGCATGGTAGTTAACCCAATCACGGTTGGCAACTTTGCTTCCCTCTTTAATTGCACGCCGGTGGGTCAGGCCTCAGACTCTATGACGGCTCCAACGTAAAGGCTTATTGAAAATTAGAGAGATAATGTTGGTTGGTGCCTGATGCTCTGTCTCTGGTCGGGCTCATCGGAGTCTAACTGTTGGTTTTCTTTTGCTCCAGCATTTCAGTACTTTCTTGCTGTCGAGTCCTCACCGTTGTCTCACCTCTGTGGTTCTTTGATTTTTGTGTTCACGGAGATGTTGCACTGATGAGTTAGGAGGCCTTCATGCGGACTGAACAAATTATTTGTCTAAATCGCGACGGAAGTAAGGGCGAGGATTGTGGCCACGTAAAATCGATTTAAGCCCCCCAGTGGAAATCTTCCACTGACCGTTCCAAGGCGGCTCTTCTGTGGCGATTTAGTTATGTTGTTGTTTGTTACTTACTGTGTGTATCACTTGTGTCTTTTGGTTTTGGATGGCCATATGGCCATTTTGTGGGAAAGTAACTGTCCTTATGGCCTTCCTTTGTTTAGGTTTCCATTATGGTCTGGTCGCTTAATGTTCGTATATCTTTCCCTTTGGTGTCTTTTATGGGTGGAGTAAGTTAATTGTATCAATTCCTGATCTTTGTTTTACTACTATTTAGATCGTCTAAGTGGTTTACCAGCACTCGTGTGCTGTCGGCTTCAGCCCTGCTTGGAAGCAACATGCAGGCAATCTATTTCTGCAAGCCCTGATGGGCGGGGGCTGTGCAGCCCTTCTTATGCAAAGAGTGTAAATTCAAATTAAACAGCATTTTATCTGATCAAAATCTACACTGTTTGGATCTCGGTTGACCTGTAAGAGCATCAAGCAATCCACCCAGCTGAATATCAGAAGTGGGTGTGGCTAATCAAACGATTCAGTAGGAAAAAAAATAGTTTTTTTTCTTTTTGTTGTTTTTGATTTGTGTGTGTGTGTGGGGGGGGGGGGGTGTAGGGGACCTCAAGGATTTGTTTATTGGCTTAAGTCATAATGAGCTGCTCATTTCGGGTGGACAAAAATTTGAGCACCCAAGCAAAAATTGCATGACCCTCTGCTGGAAACTGACGACTGGAGCCAGACCTGACTGAATCCGCTGCGGTATTAAGGAGAGACCTTACGATTATAGTTAGCACTCTTATCATTGTAATAATTAGGTGTTGAATAAATATATAAATTTAAAAGCAGGAGAATGCAGGTACCTTAGGTTTGACATCATTGAATGGGGTTACCATATAGGGCTGGCAACATTGTTTCAGCGTTGGGTAATGCATTTACAATTAGGCATTTGCTGAGTACACACTTGGGACTATCCAAATCGTCCAGACTGATAGATAAATGCTATGATAATTTTAGTAAGTCTCTCATTTTCCTCACATGATATGTCTGTTACTCCACTAAGCAAGTTTTTGGCATCAATTAAGGGGATTGTGCTGTAAATTGTAGGAGAAAAAAATGAGAGAATTTATCATTTCAATTCTCCCTAAGTGAAAACTTGTACATTCAAAAAATAATGTTGACATGTTTCATAGGACCCAGAGTTACACATTGTGCAACAAGGATATTCTGCAAGGTGATCACAATATAAGTCGTTATTTAGCTGACTCTTGGAGTTTCTTAATTGACATAAGATTATATTATATTTTCTTTGTCCATATGCATAGTGTTTTGGTGGTTTAGCTAATGATTTATTTGGTATCATTTTAAATGAGTATAGCGCGGTTGCATTAGAAAGCTCTGGAGGGAGTTCGTTCCAAAGGTCAATTGTTGAAATAAAATAACTATCTTGGAAAGCTTTAGTTCTTGGCGTGGGATGTTTAAGTTTATTTGACCGCGTGTTATAAGCAGACTGGTGTAGGTTATAATTGACTAGGATATTATCTATGTTTGTAGGGACTTCATTATTTAGGACTTTGTAGAAGTATATTAGTTTATGATGTTTCCTTCTTTCAGACAGTGGACAAAGACCTAATTCATTATAAAAAGTAGAAGTAAAACAAAGATCAGGAATTGATACAATTAACTTACTCCATCCATAAAAGACACCAAAGGGAAAGAAATACAAACATTAAGCGACCAGACCATAATGGAAACCTAAACAAAGGAAGGCCATATGGACAGTTACTTTCCCAACCAACATTATCTCTTTAATTTTCAATAAGCCTTTACGTTGGAGCCATCATAGAATCTGAGGCCTGACCCACCGGCGTGCAATTAAAGAGGGAAGCAAAGTTGCCAACCGTGATTGGGTTAACTACCATGCATGCAGTCTGTCGTATAACATCCATGTTGTACCCAATCTTTTTATATCGAAGAATGATTTTACGAAATTGGGTGCTGAAGTCATTGCGGTTATATATTTTTCTGAATTTATATACTAAGTCACCATAAAATTCGGGTTCCGATAGACCTTGTTGCAGAAGAGATTTAAGTCCAATATTGAATTTTGAAATTAAATCAGAATGGCGTCTATAAAATTAGATTAGTTAGATGGGTCCTGGTCATTTCCTTTCCCTTTGAAGATAGCTGAAATGTTTGCCATTTTCCACTGGTTGGGTACCTGGCCAAGTTCAAGGGATCTACTGAAAAGAGAGGTAAGGGGTTCATAAATGTAGTTAGAAATAAGCTTTATGAATTTGGGCATTATATCGTCCCGACCGGCTGGTTTGGAAATATTTAGTTTGTGGAGTTAATCTTTTACATCTTGAACTGTTACATGTATAGTTCTCAGGTTGAAATTTGGAGGTATTGGTTCATCAGGTAGAGGAGGCTCATTTTCAGTCCTGGAAATATCTGCAAAGTACTTATTTAAAGTTTCTGCCTTGTCAAATGGATGTAAATTAATAATGTTGTCTTTGATCAGAGGAGGAGGTGGGTTTTGTTTATTTTTAAGTTTAGTTATGTCATTTACTATTCGATACCATGACTTCTGAGGCAGATTGGAATCAGAAAGAGAGGTTTTAAGCTTCTTTTTATAATCCTGTTTAGCTTGTCTGACTAAGTCTACCACTTCATTTCTTTTGTTATCCCCACGTTTTTCAACGAAAAGTGGGGATATTGTTATCGCCTCCGTCCGTCTGTCCGTCCGTCCGTCCGTCTGTCTGTCCGTCTGTCCGTCTGTCTGTCCGGCTATCTTTTTTAAATTTTTGCCAGTGTATGGATGAACTACTTAACTTTGCTTTATGATACAATCTGTTCCTTTGTCTCATGTTTTTTCTGATAATGGTTGTCATCCAAGGCTTGTCGTTAGGTCGTACAGTGAATGGTTTTTTTTTCGGAATATGATTTTCTGCAGTTTTACATAGGATTTCTTCGAATTGTTCTGTTATTATATTAATAGTATTTGTACTTTGTATGAAGGACCAGTCGGTAGAGCTTAGGTGATTTTCAATAGAGGCGACATCAGCTTCTTCAAATCTCCAAACAGTTTTCCTATAAGACTGGGCTTTATAAACTTTAGATGATATTTCAGCTGTAACTGTACAATGGTCACTATCGAATGGAGCTTAAATTTCAGAGTTAATTATTGTCGAAACATGATTAGACATTATCAAATCAATACATGTTTGTGTGTTTTCTGTAATTCTTGTTGCATTGTTAATAATGTGTTGCAGGTTAAATTTGGGCATTATTCTATTCAGTTTTCCAATGCTGCGATATTTCAAAATATCATAATTGAAATCTCCAAGAACCAGGAGGTCAAGGTTATGGTCAGAAGCGTCTTCTAGGGTTTCTTTAAAATAATCCCAAAAAATCACTAGCACTGTTTGGGGGTCTGTAAAATAGTCCTAATAAGGACTTATTTTTATGGGAGTGAATCTCTATCCATATTGATTCAATATTATTATTTTCTAAGTCTAATCTTCTTGAGAAAAAATGTTGTTTTTTAGGTAAATTGCCAAACCACCTCCACTATTTGTGACCCGGTCTTTACGTATTGGTTCCATATAACCATCGATTAGGGTTTGGCTTGCTGGAATCGACGCATTAAGTTTAGTTTCTGAAACGCATATAATGTCATAATCTGATAGTTCTGCACTGATATACTCAATTTTGTTTCGAATGCTGTTAATATTTGTATGTGCATATTTTATTGAAGATAGACTAGCACTCTCAGTATTGGTATTTGGTCTAGAATCACACTAAGTTCTGTCAGCAGTTGTGTCGGGTTTTGTCTTTCTTTTTAAATATAGTTTGCTCCCATCAGGATTTTGAACACTAGACATTATTACCTGTTACTTGAATGCTTGTGTACATGTAAGGACATATATAGTTTGTAACTTTGAATAATTCTGACTTAGTGCACCCAGGAATAGTTAAAGGGAATAAACATAGATAGAATACAGAAGAACACATACAAGGAAGAAAAAAGAAAGAGGAACAAAAAAGAAAAAGTTGATTAACAAAGAGAATAGGCATTTTAACAAAACAAGTTTGTTTAGCCATAACTTCCAGTAATGGCGCTATGTCTTTGGGATACAATTATGAACTAGTTAAAGAGAAGATCCAACTCTAATCAAGACGCCTAATAGAACAGAAAGAATGATGTTCTGTTATTAAAATGAATTGACCATCATGCAATCAGCTCAGCAGTAACAACCCTCCAAGACCCATTTCATAATGAGAACTGGGGCTTATAGTGTTGTCCATTATTTTTCCTGTGTTTTTTTTTTGTTTGTTTTGTTTTTCTCCTTTCCCACGTTTCCAAAACAAAACCTGCATTGGATGGTTTGAGCTGCTTTAAAGAGGCAGTTCCAATGTGGAGCTCAGCTCGTGTTCAAATATACAGCCGAAGCAAAATAACACATTTTTTTTCCTTTTTTGGCAGGAAACTGAGAATTTTGAGATATGATTTTTAGCACTTTCGTTTAATGAACACCCCAACTTCATTTCATATAGGTAAAACAGGGTATATATGAGTATACATCTGTACATTACTTCAAAATTAATTTAATTTACGTCTTAAGACACAGACTGCAGACACCCATCAGATTCATCTTGATGAGGTGTCTCTAATGGGTGCCCACAACACGTGTTGCACAAAAAAGTCCAAAATTTTCATCAAAAAATTAACCATTTTCAAGATGTTATGGAGACATTATGTCAAGTGCACATGTAATGTTATTGAAAAGTAAGAAGTTCTTTGCTCATCATGAAAAACATGCCTGTATAATGTTGACCCCCCAAGCCCAACCTTTATATAATAAGACCGGAGTTCACAGGGGTAAACACTATTTCTCTTATATCTGCCCAAAAAAGCATGGACTGAGGGTACTCGATGGAACTGCCTCTTTGAAGCGGCTCTAGCGAGCCCCCCGCAATCCACACCCGGAGCAGAAATAACAAAAATGTCACAATTTGTTTCTTTTTCTTTCTTTTTTTTTGTTTTTCTCCAATTATTAGACAATGTATTCGTATAGATATGCTTTCATAATCATGATAATGTCATGTACTTTCAAAATAAACATACACATTCTTACACATTGAGGTAGTACACACATGTACTTGGTTATGTTACAACTAGAGAACATGCCATGCTTAAATATAGTCTAGTACAGACATATTATATATATACAAGCAGAAGAATGAAATGGGTGACTTTGCATTTCAACAGCCATAGATAAGGATGGGTATCCACATATTATTGTTCATATTTCCTCCAGAACATCCAGCAGGCCCCCACCAGAAGCACCTTAAGTACTGACGCACTTCTAATGAGTACCAACAACTTGTCCACCTGCAGAAACAAAACAACAACAAAAAAATGAGTTATTTCCAAATCCAGATGAAGAATATGTCATATCTGGAGCTATACATTGCAAATAACTATACAGGGAACAAATTTTGCTAGATTAATCAGACTTGATGAGGCTTTATTAGCCGAAACTACGTAGTATGACCCATCTTCTTTCTTATGAATGTTTTCATTGCTCTTAAAGGGACTCATATTTGATTTTTATTTGCCTTCACTGCAGCTGGTGTTGTGCCGTGTGGCGGCCGTAAAACGTCTCCCCGTACATCAACCATAGTGTACTTTATATTTTACTTTTGGTCCTTTGAGATCAGTGTGAATATTCTGAGAAATCAGAAATAAATTATTAGTTTAGACTCATATTCTAGACAGGTTGTTATTTATTTGGACCCTATTTTGATTTATATCAGTCTTTGAATCGACTGCCTATTCGAAATTCGTAAAATTGCAGTATGTTTCCTCTGGCTTTCTTTGCCGGATCATTACAGGGTCACTGCTGAGGCTTTATTAGCCGAAACTACGTAGTATGACCCATCTTCTTTCTTATGAATGTTTTCATTGCTCTTAAAGGGACTCATATTTGATTTTTATTTGATGATCACCAAAAAACCATGGCCCCCAGAGTTTTGGTTCTTGTGTATGACACGCCCTCTCAGTCTTGTGAAAAATTGTGCCAGCTGCCATCAATATGTCTCAAAGGGTATTGGAGTTACGGCCATCACAAGGTAGTCATTCTATTTTGTTGGAAGGGAAATAACTAACTAATAAAATGGCACTCAGAGTGGTGGTTCTTGCGCATGACACGCCGTCTCAACCTTCTGAATATTATCAATATATCTCAAAGGATATTAGAGTTATAACCATCACAAGGTAGTCACTATATTTTAGTTGAAAGGGAGATAATTAAAAACCCATGGTACCCAGAGGGTTCTTGTGCATGACACGCCGCCTCAGCCTTGTGAAAAATTGCACCATGTTCCATCAAAGGGTATCGGAGTTATGGCCATCACAAGATGGTCATTCTATTCTATTTGAAAAGGGAGATAACTCAAAAACTATTATATCCAGAGTTGTGGCTCATGCGCAAGAAACGTCGTCTCAGACTTGTGAACAATTGAGCCAAGTACCATCAATGTATCTCAAAGGATACTGGAGTTTGAGCCATCACAAGGTTTCGTCTTCGGGCGGACGGTGTATGGACAGAGGGACAACAGGCTGATCGCTATATCCATCGAAACTATTCGCTCGGGGTTTAAAAACTGATAGCAAAACTAGAGAAGTCCGGTCGGCACGCGACCTCAACATTGAAATTATTTCAAGGGAACATTATTTCTTATCATATGTCGTCGCGTCTGATAGTGTTATAACGCCTTGTAATAACTAGTGGATTAAATATGTAAATTAGTTAGATACGCGTCGTAACGTTACACGTACTACGTCCTTTACAACGTTGCGTTTACTAATAGCGAAATATTGACATTTTTTTTGTAAACAAATCGTGAATAAAATGCGTTATAAATGTCATATGATAAATAGAATCTTGCATTCGTGCTCATGAGGAAAATGGATAAAATGCTCGGCAAAGCCTGGTATTTTATCACTTTTCCTCAATTCGTTTAATAAATTCAATAATACAGGAACACTGATGTAAGAGCCTCTATATAACCTACAGCACCAAGCAAAAGTATGCTTATTCATTCATGAGAGGTTACTCTAAGAGAGAAACAGGAACATACACGAAATAAAATTGCATAAATAAAGAGCACATTCATGTGACAGCCGTAAAGGTCTTCCTGTCCTTCACCAGAGTATAAATTATATGTTCTAGACCCATAGGACCTTTGATTTCATTGTGGAATATTTCAGGGTCGCTGATGAGGCCTAATTCACCGAAACTACATACGTACCTAGTCTGACACATAAAGACTTGAACACTCTTCAGTTATCAATTATGTTGTCCAAGCGATTACCGATGATCTTTTAGAACATTTAACTTCTCTACAGCTGATGTTCAAGAAATATGTAGCGGCCGTAAAAGTCTCCCTGTCCTTCATCATAATGATAATTAATATTTCGTGACCTTTGGAATCGTTGGGTCTATTTGTTGAATTTTGAAAGGAACTAAGGGTCACTGATGAGGCCTAATTGAACGAAACTAGCTACTCTGGCCCAGAAAAACTTGTAACCTCTTCAATTTTTAGTTTTGTTTTGTATTACTTACTTCCAGAGGATAACCGTTTTCGAACATTTGGACCGGAGGATGCTTTTGCCCGCGGTTTTCAATAAATTATCCTCTTCATGTCGTCTCTTATTATGCTTAATATTAACTACTGTGAAATTCTTATATTAAGACCACCTTTGGGACTTTAAGACCACTTTTGAACAGTCCAAAATGTGGTCTCTGACCAGAGGACACTGTATGAAGACAAAGAGAGAATAAATATATGATATTGTCGGGTCTTTCGTGGCTGTAGGACGGGCGTTTTACAGATGATAATTTATGACGTATTTCTTATTTCTGCTTCTCACAAAGATCTTTGGTGCTCTACAGAAACTCCTCAATGAGTGGTTCTTACGAGTCAGGAAAATTCAGAAATGATTGAAATATTTGTCATCAGTTAGAGGATCTGAGCCTGCCCAGGCAAAACAGTGCGAGTCGAACCTTACATGCATTTAAACCCTGTTGGTTTCATTGGGCGACAGGGCTTGAGATGTCATTTTATCTCAATGAAAGTTCCACAAAATTGCAAGCAACGTCTCCAAAATGACATATACAGTGTTAACGGGAACGTTAAACCTCAAATCAGTCAATCAATCAATCAACAGCTATGGATAAATCGCCTAGTGTGAAGACTGTAATAGTAAATTAAATTAAGATAAAGTAAAGGAAGTTTAAGTAAAGTGAAATTAAGTTATTTAAGCAATAAGTTAAGTTAAGTAAAGTGAGTAGAGCTCGGAAAATTTAAATATAGGGTAGAGCAGAGTGGAGAAGAAAGCAAGTGCTGTTACCAAAGCTGACTCACTCTGGCTTTGACTCCAACCGTGGCAGTGAAGAAGCATCGTATAGGAGCTCCCCAATATTTTGAATGTATTTTCGTGGAATCAAAAGATTCGGTCCCGCGATCTAGCTACATATGCCATAGGCAACTGACGTTTCAGCGAAAGTTGTGGCCATCCTGGGTCATTTGGTGATCAGAAAACAAGTAAAGCCCTAGTCTTACTGTTGCGTATTGAAGGCTAGGTTTTACAGCGTTCCCCATCCCTACGTTTTGCCAAAATTTTGCCCTGTTTTGTAGAGATGTGCAGTTTACTCCGGTTATATGTCACGTGTTCAATGAATACGTTCAACTAGGTGCATTCAAAGTGTCGATATGCTTTACTAAGTGCCTGTTACGTTTCGACACGTTTTCTTACGATTCAGTAGCGGACTGAACTAAGTATTTGTCTAAATCGCGACAGAAGTAAGGGCGAGGATTGTGGCCACGTAAAATCTATTTAAGCCCCCCAGTGGAATTCGTTTCCGCTGACCGTTCCAAGGCGGTTCTTCTGTCGCGGTTTATTTTTGTTATGATTTGTCTTTGGGTGTTTGTGTCGCTTATGATATTTTATTTTGGATAGCCTATTGGCCATTTTGCGGGAAAGTAACTGTCCTTTTGGCTTTCCGCTGTTGGTGTTTCCATTAGGGTCTGTTGTTTCATGTTTGTGTGTCTTTTCCTTTGGTGTCTCTGATGGGAGCTGTGGGTTGATTGTATCGATTCCTGATCATTGCCACCACTTCTATTTTAAAGGGGAATACGAGGCAGTGTCCGGGATGGATAATTACTTGGTCGAAAATACCTGTGACGAAATAATTCGAAAATGCTGTTTTGACCAGTGCATGCATGAATAATTGTCATCTTAGCCAGTGTTCAAACTCGCCCAAATGTTTATCCCCGATCTACTTTTATGTAAGTTTCAGAAAGTTCCAATCAAACTGATGTTCGTATGCTAATGACAAGGTCGAAAATAGTCATTTTCATCAACCATGGGGATATTTAGGAAATGAAATTTATTTTTCTGCAGTTCATTGAGAGTATGACTGCAGTGGGGCGCGTGCAAAGTAAATGAACCCCGAAGGGGTTAATGTAAACTTTGCTAGTGACCCACTGTCGTTCATACTTACATGAAAAGCAGAAAAATCAAGTTTATTTTTTATATTAACATTATTTGCCCCTCATCACTGGGCGAAAAAATGCTTGTAGGACAAACTTTTAGAGCTGAAAAACATCTATATGCTGTTTTCCTATAAAGAGCAGAGCAGCGTTGACGTCATCAACGCCCGTAAAGAACAATGGTTTAGAATGACGTCATTTATCGTCACTGAAAATCACGTGATTCGATACGTTCATGGAAGTATGACCGCAATTGTTTTCTATAGGTTTACATTAGACCTTACTCTGAAAATGTAAATATAAGTATATGACTGAAAGGCTGACCTTACCAGTTCACGTGAACAATGCCGTGAAATGAACACCCCCTTAAGCCCCACTTTATATAAAGAAAATTTGGGTTAACAGGGGTAGACATTATTTTTCTTATCTCTGCTCCAAGACATAGGTTGTGGGTATTCATTAGAACCGTCTCAACGAGGCGGTTTCAAGGAGCACCAACAACCTATGTTTGTAGTATAAATAAGAATAATATCATGGATTTTCATCAGAAAAGTAGCCATTTTGGAGATGTGTAAAAATGCAGTTTGTCGCACGGGTGTGTTATCGCTATGTTTACGTCGAAGTGGAAGGAAAAGGAGCAAGATAGACACAAAAAGTTGACTACTAGAGACTGCACCAGCACCCATACAACCAGGTTCTCCTCCTTCTCTTGCCTTTCTGCCACATGTACAGAACATTCTATTTTGCATTATATTAATGTTTAGAGCATCCATTAATTGCAGCTGATCTACATCCAGTGTTGTCAGAATCTATACATGAATGAAGTGATAGTAAATATTGGCATTTAGCTCATGATACCACCGTAACCAAACTAAGTGAAATTTAGCTACTCGATTGTCTGATCAGGGCCTTCACTGGTTGCTAAAGTTCAGTCATTTTCCATATATATATTTTGAAGAAAACACAACCTGACACCTCTAAGTTTTGAGGTGGACTACAGCTATATAAATAGGAAGATTCCATTTGGTAGATCAAGGGTTAATACGATGTGATACATACATGTAGCAATACCTACACGTAAGAACTAAAATAGCTGTGTTTCCGCTAACCCGAACGACTCTGATTTTTTTCCAAAATAGAAGTGAAGGTAATGATCAGGAATGGATACAATTAACCCACAGCTCCCATCAGAGACGCCAACACTGCATTTTTTTATTGCCATCCAGATAAAAAAATAAAAAGATTTTCTTAACTACCGACCCATACCCGTTTCAGGTATGTTAGTGGAAGCACAACTCTTTCTTTTGGCATATTAATAAAACGTAGAATAAAGCGTCACAAAACGTAGTAAGACGTAAGGAACCATAACTAAGGCGCGGTAATAAGTTGATGATCTACAGGTGTATTGCTTTATTGAATACAATGTACGTCTCGGCTACATGTTAGTAGGTTTTACAACGTTTAACAACGTTTTTGCCAGGTATATGCTACGTATATCGAAACGCCATGTGTATTCTGAAAAATTCCAAACAAACGTAGCTTAGTCACTTACTATGCAGCCACAAAAAACGAAAGGGATACAGCTGGGTGGTCACTGGCAATTCTTTTCTCCTTTTTATCAGCAGTGGCACTAGCATAGAAAGTAATGATCTCTAGGAAGCACAATGAAAGACCGCTTTTTGGACAGGAACAGTAACCCAGCAAGCACATGGCGTAACTAATGATTTTACGTTGCCCTAGCGACGTGTGCCTGCTGGCGAAGCCATTTAAGTTGTCAACATTGCGAAAAAAAAATTGCCAATACTTATTAAAGTCGATTTTTTATCTTTTCTTTTTTTTGCAGCGTTTTTCGGCGATAAATTCTTTATTTTTTATTTTTGATCAACACATCCAGCGGGAAAGTTGTACAGAACAAGCTCCGCCAACTTCTCAAAAAGGTTTCATAGTCCCTAAGTTATCTAAGAAAAACTGAAATCAAATGGAGATTTCTGCGATTTCATCTTCCTGTCAAATTTTCTGTTTCCACAACTCCTGCCTGGATATTTGTCGTCTGTTCAGCGCTTGACTGATGGAATAGTATGAGGGTCATTCAAATATCCTGCAGGTTTATAATGTGCACAATGGTGAGTGAAACAAAAAATCGCAATTACTGGTGTAGTATTTTTAATATTTGAACAACATAGATGAAATGCGCAGGTCGGTTTTGTCTCTTATACGCGTTTTCTGAATAAAACGACGTATTTCATGTTTTTGACTGTCTACACCCCAATGCTTTGCACAACAACCCTTCAGTTGGACGCTTCGTTGGGTGCACGGGATTTAGCATTTCAATAAGGCTAGTCTTTTGTGTACATTTCAATAGTGTGAGTGACAGAATTGGACTTATTTTTATCGAAAAATTCAAAAAATGTATAAAGTGAATCTGATTAGAGCAAAAAGTATACCATTCCGGAGACTGAGTCCTTAACGAGAAGTTGGCGGAGCTTCTCCTCCACGATTCTCTCCCTGGATATATTGATCAACAAGTTGGCTGCTTTCAAAAAGCATCCAATAGGTTTGGTCTTGTCAGCTCACGGTCTACATTCTGGTTTGAGCCAGCTGATATCATTATCCCACTTTTAGTCCGGGATTTGAGACCAGATTTCGAAAAATTTAATGCACCCAAAATTCTCACGCTTCATTGGTGCCGTTTCATTGAGATAGATGCCTAACCAATATGACGTGATTATTTAGCAAATCTGGTGGGGAAAAGGGGTTGAAAATTCTATGAGTTTACACCCACCCCATTGGAATGGTGTAGTTGGATTAAGTTTAGTTATGTGTAGCTTCCGCTTACAAATGAATGTTGATTTATTGTATCAGCCAAAATATTTGCCAATACTCGAAGACACCAAAATTCATGAAATGACGTAACTACCTCCGGTGCTACCATAAATTTTGACCATTGAAATTTGACCCCACAAATTAAGTAAATTTTACATTATTTTCGCGCTAAATGATTTTTAGTACTTATTGAAATAATTTCTTTTTCGTCAGTATGCAGGATGGTTATTTTTGCAAGCGCATGTGAAACTTGATGGCTCTGTCTCAATCCGAGCATGAACAAGGGACTCCGATTCCTATGGACCCTTTTACTGCTTTTTCCTGTTGTGTCACAGATCGTGATAAAAATCCATATTAAAACAAACACAAAATATATTATTTTACTGGCTGGTCATATGTTTCATAACAGGGACCAATAGATTTATTTTTGAAAAGTTACTGATGGCCAGTTCCTTCCGGTGAATATACATCACCGCGGGTGAAATATCAAGTGATTCTCTTAACTGGTGACTTGAAGTAAACCTTGTATATTTCAAGAATCATTGTCCAAAGTTTCCGGTTTGTGCTGAAGGCTCCCCAAGTAACATCAACATTATTATATTTTAATCACGTAAATGTTAATGGCCACTACAAGGTCTCTATTGAAATCTTAGTTGGTACCTTATTTTCTATTAAGTCAAACGACTAAAAATAAATGATACCCGAGCTTTAATGTAACGTAAAGTCACCCCTTAAACATTCTTCTATCTTCCCTTTTCCCAGAGTTGTGGTATAACCTATAAACGTGCATCTTAAGATGTCAACTACACTTACTTTCTACCATTTCGTTGGGCAACCTGCCTTCGATAGCGTTGTCCCACTATTCACCATTATCTCTTAATTATTCTGTGTCTCTTGTCACACACTGATTAATCTGGTCTTCATCTCCTTTTTTCTACTTCCTTTTACTGATATTTGACCCCATATATTGACTGTTTTGGGTTAAAAGGCACGTTAACCCTTGTTGGTAATTTTGTGTCCTCTCCCCCAAAGAAAGGGAGCAAGGCGATAGAAGTATAGTTGAGAGAAGAAAGTTAGGGAGAAAGGGGGAAAATGGAAAAACAGAAACAGAAAAAAATAACAGTATTCCCCCTCTACCCGTAACTGCTGCGAGAATAGCAGTTCTTGTCCAGCTGTAAGCCAATATCAGTTGGACGCCCTATTGACGCAAGGTACACGTCGCCTTTGCCTCACCCAACCACCCGAATTGGCCCATGCAGATTGGCCAAAAAGGCCTTCAATGACAAAATAGAAGTAGAGGCAATGATCAGGAATCGATACAATTAACTCACAGCTCCTATCAGAGACACCAACAGGGAAGAAACACAAACATGAAGCAACAGACCCCAAGGGAAACACCAACAGCGGAAAGCCAAAAGGACAGTTACATTCCCACAAAATGGCCAAAAGGCTATCCAAAATAAAATAATGTAAGCGAAACAAACACCCAAAGACAAACCATAACAAAAATAAACCGCGACAGAAGAACTGACTTGAAACGGTTAGCGGCAACGAATTCCACCGGGGGGCTTAAATCGATTTTACGTGACAACAATCCTCGCCCTTACTTCCGTCGCGATAAAGACAAATAATTTGTCCAGTCCGCCTGAAGGCATCAGGAGTTATCACGTTTGAAAAACAGAGTGTAGGCTATGAGCTGGAATCTATATAAAATATCACGCACCTCTCATTCGAAACACCAAAATGAAAACGTCACGAATGGAAAGCCGGAAGGACAATTATCTCCCCACATGGCCAAACGGCTATCCAAAATGAAAAGGCATTAGCAATACATACATCTTAAGGACTAACTATAATAATAATAAAACACAAAAAAGAACCGCCTTGGAACGGGGTCAACTAGAAGTTTTTCTGGGGTGGGGTGGACACTTTAATTGATTTTAGGTGGCCACAATACTCGCCCTTGAATGTCTTGGTTAAAACCGATGGAGTTCTAGCCCATCAGTGTAACATCTCCGAGAACAGAAAATCAAAAGAATAAAGAGATGAAACAACGATGGGGGCTCGACAGCATGAAATAGCTAGAATGCTGCAGCAAAGGAATCCAAACATTTAGGCTCCTTTTAGCCCTACCAGAGACAGAGCATCAGACACCTCAGGCGTACTGGCGGAAATGCTTTCGTACATATGAAAGGAACTAGGCGGGCGGGTTAATTATTTGAGGTTGCAGCCTGATATGTCAGATGTATTGAACAGTGAACATGGCCAGTGTTTTGCATAATAAATGTTACGATTCCTACGTAAATCAAACTTTTTCTATACACCTTTGTCAAGAAAGGTGGGAACATCGGGTTCAACACAGACTCTCGACCGACCTTTTCTGCATCTTCATGTAACTAAGTGACCTCAATTTGTGCATGTTTGCCAGAAGATCGACCAAAACCAGAGTCATTCAATCAGCAAATAAGCTTGAGTATATTAAGTTTAGATTCTGATATTTTAATTTAGTAGAGTATCTTTTTCTGCAGCAAATTGAAGGTAAAAACCAAAAAACATTTATGTAAAGGCGTTCCACCAAATACTACATAATGTTTCTTTTTGTTTGCAGTAAACTTTTGCAGACCTTCAGTGAAAAGGAGGCTGGATTGTTCAGAGGCATAAACTCATTAAAATACGTTTTTCTTTCGATTATGAAATACTGGACAAAATCTACCAACCCTTTGAAAAAAGACTGAAATAGGGCCGCGCTGTTATCGTCACTGAACATTGTCGTCTTTCAGGGGTATTGCTGTCATGGTAACTTCCACCCCCGTCGCCCGCTTGGTGGCCATTTATTTTAACAGACTATAATGGTTTAGTAGAGGCCAATCCCATATCCATTGCTGCCAAATTATTTTGAAATCAATCATTGTTTTTTGTTGTCGTCGCATACATTATGGTCAGCTTTGAACAATAGTAGCAGGGCAGAGTCCAAAATGCTGCATATCAAGTCTTGCATTTCTTGTGATACAGAATTTAAAATCATTTTTGGTCATATATTGGTAAGACGATCACACAGATCACTCTAACAAACTTTGATTTCTCGACCACACTGATACAGTATATGTACTAGCCCAGTAGTTTTAGAAAAAAAAAATTTAATCTTATGGCTCCAGGATTATTAAGCTGTTTGCAAATACCAACCTTGATGTCATAAGCTGCAAGAGAACCATAAAATCCTGTCTTGTCCATACAAAATCCTAAGTGACCGAATGTGACCTTGAAGTAAGAAAGGTTAAGGTCAACGAAATGTCATCAGTTGAACAAATTTGATAGGGCCCGGGTCCCCAATATTGTATACCAAGTTTCAAGGTCATCGGTCGATTGGTTCCTGAGAAGGCGATTTTCAAAGGTTTTTACCATATAGGGGCATGGTGGACATTTAGGTCATGTGACCAGGACATTCAGTATATATGTTTGTTCTTACATCCTGTGGCAGCTTAACGTATAATTTGGTTCCAATTGGCCTTGCAGTTTCAGAGGAGATGTCGTTTGGAATTGTTTGGATGCTTAAATGAGAAAAGAGGGTAGGAACATTTCTCTCCCCTTTTTATGTATCTTTCCCCACTTTTTTGGATTTTCTAACTCCATTTTCAAGATGCTGATGCATCATAAATTCTTATCATGGTTAAGTGTGAGAAAGTAAGGTGCTTTAAACTCCTTAAATACGGGTGATACGAATTTCAAATCCCCGACTATTAATGCATTTTTTTAATAAAAAACGTGTATGTAAAATTTGAAGTCTGTGACCTTGGTATCAGGAGGGGTAGGTAGTGATGAGTATTCTGTGGTAAATTGTTTAACGCCATGGCAAGTATAAACTAAATGTAACTTACATATGGTTTACACATGTAAAGCACAAAACTTAACCAAACGAAAATGTAAACCGAATTTTTCAAAGGGTCATAACTCTGTTAATATTTGGTGGACAGTAATTCTCGAAACTTAAGGCAAATCTTCTCATCTTAGCCTTACAACATACACATTTTAGGCTTGATCGGATAAAAACTATATAGTAGGAGTTATACGGAAACGAAAAAAAAGTTTACGAACGGACGGACGGACACTAACCCCATAACTTAATACGACCGTTTTTTTGTTTGTTTTTTTTTTGTTGTTGTTATTGTTTTTCAAACGGGCATATAAAAAGATTTTTCCTAAGTCATCAGGCCTTCTATAGGGCCTTGGTTATCTACGTCCCTTTTAACACTGTATGAGTCTTTTTTGCGACTATGAGTCTTTTTTGAGACATTGCTTCCAATTTTGTGGGACTTTTACTCAGTACTGAGATAAAACGGGCAGATAAATCTCCATCTCAAACCCTGTCGCCCAAAGAAACTAAATGGTTGAAATGCATGAACGGTTCGACTCGAGCCAATTTTCCTGGGCAGGCTTAGAACTTCTAGGCGATTTAACACTACTCATGTGCGGCCGGAATCAGCTCTGCGTGGAAGCATCATGCAGCCCAATCTATTTCTTCGGGTCGATCAGACCTTGGGACAATATATTGGACTGCATGAGCTGAAACCGACCGAACTTTGAGGTATTGCTGAACCGCCTAGGAAGATCTAAGCCTGCCCAGACAACGTGCTGCGAATCAGACTGTATCTTAAACCTCGGCAGTTTCTTTGAGCGGTACCTCCGCCAAAACCTGAAATTTGCAATCCTTTTGTATATTTTTCTGGATCACAATTTAATTGTAAAAGAAACTGATTAGTAATACGTCAAGTATTGAGTGAAAATAAAGAACACCACTCTCGGCTTATCAGATACAATAGCTCCCATCGAAAGCGCCAAAAAGTCTTTTAACAACTCAGTCTGTAACTGGTGGCAGGTCACGTAGTAGTCATGAAGTTTTTCAACAGAAACTATTGCTATCTGTGCTGGGCTCAAGAACAATAAACAACGACCCATCAACGTTATGACTTTGTTCGCTCCCTAAACATCTTATATGTTTGGAAAAGTTAGAACCTTCGACCTTGGCACTGACGTTAATTCTAGTAGCAAAGACATGGAAATGTTTTTACACACCCAGCGATCTTTTTTATGCTTTGGTTTTACGATCCTTTCAAGATTATTTCACTCACATCAAGCCGATCGTTAATCAGAGGCGAGCGAAAACTGGAGTACCCGATGAAAAACCTCCTGACCTTCCGTTGCAGAACTTCTCATTATGTGACCTGAGCCATGCTCAAACCTACAGCGTTGAGAGATCTAATGATTAAGAGTCAGAACTCTTATCCACTACGCCACGGAGGCCCGTTACACCCAGCGATCTTTATAAATGAGGAAAAATAACGTTCTCTGTCTTTCCAACATTTACATATACCTATTATTAGAGCTATCAGCGTGCCGAAAGATGTTCAGAATATATACAAAGCTGTTCCTATCTGTGTGATGTAAACTTTGCAAGTTTTGTTTATTTGTATTTAACGGCCCCGTCAACACTGATTTGGGTCATGTTTGGGCCTGTCAGTGTACCTATCCACGCGTTTCCTGAGCAGGCTTATCCTTAAGCGGTTTACCAGTTCAGTGCACATTCTGTCGCCAAAAACTGACCCCTGCCTTTCCTGAATCAGAGGAAGGGAGAGAATGACGATAGAAAAGATTTCATAATCAATCTCCACGAAAGAATGTTGCCGACCCCGGTAGGTATCGAACCCGAGTCTTCCTTATCACCAGTCACACTGCATCCGACTGAGCTACCGCAGCCAGCCACACTTTGTGAGTAGTAGTAGTTATGTTCTGTTGTTTTTCGTTTCCATGGCTCCATAATGGCATTGCAAGACGTAAAATTTGCAAAAATGACTGCGCCTGTTATAAGTTCCCCAGAAGGGAAATAGATACGCCTTAAGGGGGTGGGGCTACTCCTGCAAAAGTAGTTTCTCGTTGGATATGTCTAAAGGGTATACTCTTAAAGGAAAGAATTTGCTCCTAAGGAGCAAATTCTTCCCTTTTAGAGTAGACCCCTTGAGGAGCAAATTCTTCCCCTTTTAGAGTAGAACCCTTTTTCAGTTGGACAGAGCCAACAGAGTAGCAACCATAAGGTCCTTAAAGTTGTATTTCCATCACGAAATCATGCCTATAGAATTGTGATCCCTTTAATATGTTCTATAAAAGGGTTATCATTTGGAAGCAAGGAATACACCACAGAACTGAAAAATATGGTGTGAACATGTTTTCTGGGCCAGACTACCTAGTTTCGGCTGATTATGCTTCATCAGTGACCCTAAGATATTTTCAAAATTCCACAATGGAATCATTGATCCAAAAGGACAAGAAAATATAATCTACACTATGATGTAGGGCAGGGAGACGTTTTACCGCCGCCACACATTCCCACACACCAGCTGTAGGGACGTTAAATATGTTCTATAAAAGGGCTATCCTTTGGAAGCAAGGAATACACCACAGACCTGAAAAATATTGAGTGAACATGTTTTCTGGGCCAGACTAGCTAGCTCATTAGTGACCCTCAGATATTTTCAAAATTCCACAATGGAATCAATGATCCCAAATGACAAGAAAATATAATCTACACTTTTATAGAGTAAAGCTCGGGTTTGCAGGGGTATACATTACTTTCCGTATTCATGCTCTGAGACAATAAATTGTCGGTATTCGATAGAATCGCCTCGTCGAGGCGTTTCTGTCGACTCCCCGCAATCTATGTTTTGAGCAAAAAAGGCAAATATTCCAATTTTTAAAAAGGCTTTTTCTTTGGCCAAAAAACTGACAATGTATTTGTATAGGTGTGTTTCAAAATACGGTAAAAATGGTAGACAAACTGCCGCACCTGCCAGGAGTATCCATTTCCATTAAGATATTTATTGTTGGAGTTGAAACGCTTGCTTTTCGGTCTGTTTCGCTATTCAGACAGGCTGTTTCCTGTAATTGCAGTATAGTATTGCATCAGCGTTAAAGCTGATTGGTTGATCGCGTCACTTGTCCCTCCATGGAACAGTTACAATCTGGTCATTAGACCCGGTTTGCCCGCCTCATGGCGACCAAACCAAAAATCAAAGATAAAATTATCGCCGAAAAACGCGGCAAAAAAGATAAAAATTAGGCTTTAGGTTCACGTTCTGTTGAAGGGAGTTAAGAGGCAATGACATTTGATCGTTTGCTCTTTTTACTACCTCCCCTGAAGGATAGTTTCCTCAGCTTTGATTCACTGATGCTCGGAAAACTGGGTTAGCTTTTGAAAACATCATAAAGACACCTGATCATATAAATGTAAGGCGCTCCAGTTCATCGGGGCTTGGAGAAATAGATTGGGCTACAACAGCAATGATACCCTTCTTTTGAGTATGAACTACTGGTCATCAACTCAGTCTTCCAGCTGAAGACTTTAAGGATGCGCCCTGTCTCCAAACTCTTGACACCTAACTGACTATGTCATAGTACGGAGGAAGCAGAATTACAACAATAGTTGTCAGAAGAATATAACACACCATGAGGATATGAGGGTAAGGAATTAAAAATAAAATTTCAATTCTATCAGTCTATACCTCTTACAATACGTTTAAACCCCAAAGGGGACGTACTACTTGTTCCGGCGAACCAAGTGTTGATGCGAGTTAGCTGAAATAAAAGGAAAGGAAATTTGGTGTAATGAGTTTCTGCAATGCGAAGAGAGTGTTAGAATAGTTAAAAGATAAAACAGAAATTGGTCTTCTAAGGACAAGCACGAACACCAGGCTAACAGCACTGCTAAACTGCACCAGAGTGGGTAGTGTTACAACATAGGCAGGCTGAGCATTCCAGTAAATAATAGTCCTGGGAGAGAAAGTGTACATTTTCAGGTGTAAAGGAGCTAAACAGACTGTAGCAATTAAAAGAGAACCAACCCGTACCCCTAAGAACAACTGAACAAGAAATCTTATTTAAATTGTTTATGTTTGAACATTTACGCACAAAAACTTGTGAAATGCCATAGGGGAGGGGGGTACTCTGAACTTTGCCTGCTACATAGGCTGAGACTATTTTTGTTTTGGTTCATTTTTTTTTTATTTTAGTATTTTCTTGGGTTTTAGGAAGAAGCTTGTATTTTTATGGGTGTGGACATTTAGCAGATATTTTCATTTTGGGTCACTCATCAGGTTAACACGCCTGTGAAATGAACACCCCTATAAACCCTAGTTTATATAGCGAAAATTGGGGTTTACAGGGGTATACATAATTTTGCTTATTTCTGCTCCAAGACATAGGTTGTGGTTACTCGTTAGAACCGCCTCAATGACCTATGTTTCGAGTATAAATAAGAAAAATATCACAAATTTCCATCGGAAACGAAGTTATTTTGGAGATATGAAAGAATGCATTATGTCACTCGGGTGTGTTATCGTAATGCTTCTTAACCTGAATATTTTTGGGGACTATCAAATATTTTTGCTTCAAATGCTTAAAGCGTATTGTTGGCATATTATCAGGTCTAAGAATTTTTTTTAAAGACTGTCTCTAAATTTAAAGACTGTCTCTGAATTTAAAGACTGTCTCTGAATTTAAAGACTTTTCAGTCTTTAGATTTAAAGACTAAACATAAGGAAATCATGAAAATGATAACACACGAAACAATCGCATTCTCATACGCAGCCTCAGTCTTCATCTCATTAAAATACGTGCGTTGCTAAAGACTGCATGCATTTTATTGTCTAAATATAGAATATAGAATTAATTAAGAAATAAAACGACACGGTTCCTTCCCTTAGACCACAAATGCCGCTAAACTCAACAGAAAGGGAGGAAATATCTATCAAAGGTCGAACATAAGATGAGTTTCGCGCTGACATCATTTCGTTTGCGGACATTTTACTGTTGTAGTCAGTCTGAAACGAGCGATCGGTATGTTGACAAAATGATAAAAGCATTGTAGCGGCTTGGAATATCGATTTTGCCTAGCATTCACTAATATTTTACTATACTTTACTACTACGGAATAAATCGAATTCCTAACTCCAGACTCCAAGCCAACTTCATACACTTACATAGAGTATAATTAAATATTCCAATTCCTATAAATAGCAAAGTGCGATTTTTCCGTTTTACACCATTTTCATGATTTCATTTGTGTCAGTCTTTTCATTTACAGACTAAAAATTCTTTAAATTTAGAGACAGTCATTGAATTTATAGACAGTCTTTAAATAAACAACTTTCTTAGACCTGATTATATCACTATATCTTTCAAAACGCAGTGAGACTTGACTGCACTTTTAATTTTGGACTAGTCCGTGTTTTAGGTAAGTCGCCTTCAGTTGGGATTTTACATTGGAGATTCGTACTGCATCATACTAACTTGGCCACGACTTCTACATAATGGCATTATCAAAGAAACTTATTTATAATTTTAAAATCCTGTGAAAAAAGAAATCCGAAACCTGCTTCCCCTAAAACATGGAATAGTCTTGTCACGCTTGAACGTTGAACTCTCAAATGTCGTTGACTACTATAGCAGCTGATTTAATTGTTGTATTTGTTGTTGTTGTTCTTCTTCTTTCTTTTTTCTTCTTCTTCTTCTTCTTCTTCTTCTTCTTCTTCTTCTTCTGCTTCCTCTTATTATTATTATTATTATTATTATTTTCCTTGCTGCACAACAATTCCGCGGTTTTATAGTAATTACAGAGCTACGAGGGATGTTCGAAATGAATTGCTTAGTGTCCTCTAGCTCGATATCCACGTGAGACACGATACCTGTAATGGGTAATTCAATACCTACACAACGGTTTAGTGTAAATGTACATGTTAGAGTAAGTGTGAGACATAAAATTTGCTTTTCGACTGCACGCAATCATTGCCCCTACAGTAAAAATGATTGGTAGAAGCGTCGACAAGAATGATGAAATACGGTCTTACATCAAAGCTCGCTCAAAACTTGGCTGTTCTTTGAAGCGGCTGATGACTGAAATTTCTACTGCTTGTGGCCCTTCTTGTGTGTCTTATGACACAGTTCGGCCGCGGAAAAAGAAATTTGAGTCTGGTGTAGAGTCCATAAAAATGCACCGAAATCTGGTAGGCCACAATCTGAATCTCGTAAAGAAATCGTATCCAAAATGAAGGAAATCATTGCAGGAGATGCCAGATTTACAGCTGGTGATATTGCACGAAAGGAATGCACACCACTGTCAACGATTCACGGGTAAAATATGTTCTATGAAAGGGTTATCCTTTGGAATCAATGAATACACAACAGAACTGGAAAATATGAAGTCGCCAAAAGGCTGCTTCAAATGTTTCCAAAATATGACAAAAAGCAGTTTGCCGTCACATGTAATGAAACCTGGGTCCATTATTTTGAACCCGTCAGAAAGGTCAAAGCACAATAATTGCCAAACGTTCTTCGAGTACAAAGAAGGTTAGTTTATACTAATTTATTTTAGTTCGATTGCGATGAAAGCTTATTGAATCGCTCTCGAACACTCATTCCGGGTGTTTTCACGCGCGCGCGAGATAGAGGCAGTGGCTACACCACTGCTACACATTTACACCTGGGTGGAGTGGGGCAGTGTCATTACGTGTCTTGCCCAAGGACACATCTCCATACCGGTGGCCGGAATCGAACGCATGATCTCTCGATCATACGTCGAACGCGTTAACCACTGCGCTATCGAGGCTGACAAGAAGGTTTTGTATGCAGTCTGGAGTCATAATAAAAATGCCGGTGAAAAAAGGGCAAAAACATCACCGGAAAGTACTACAAGGGCGTAGCACAGAAGACACTGAAACAGTATTATCAGATACGACGCCCTGCCACTGTTTTCAAACATGTCCGTCTTCTATATGACAATGCCCCAGCTCATACCTCCGCAATAGTTACGGCGTTTTTTTTTTTTTGAAGAAAGAAAAAAGTAACTGTTTTTCCTCACCCCCCGTATTCCCTTGACATTGTCCCATGTGATTTATTTTTGTTTCCGAATTTGAAATCATTCCTTGCTGGGCGGAAATACCAGTCCCGACAAGCACTTGCATCTGCCATTCATCAGTACCTTATTACTGTGCCCAAATCAGCATACCGTGACGCCTAGAAGAAGTGGATACATCGGCTGAAACTTTGCATTTCTTGCCTCGGGGAGTACTTCGAGGGCATGGAATGAGCACTTGAAATTTGAAATCTCCAGCTAGAAATAAGCAGTTCATTTCGAACATCCCTCGTATACTGCTAGAAACTGTTTAAAGCTCTGTTGTTACCAAAATACAATTATTATAGGCAGAAATTAGTTGAAACACATTTTGGTTTCTTTACAGAAGACAAGCCAGTATAATTTGGGAATATATTTGGGGGTATGCTAAATTTGCAGATATTTTTCGGGGTCTGATGATATACTGGATATTTTGGGGGGTGCACTGTCAATCTTGGTATTTTTGGGGGTGCTCGGGTCCCAGGCAATGGAGCAGACAAAATTAAGAGTTCAGAGTGCCAGCCCCCCCACCCCACTACCCACACCACTGGGGTGAAATGGTGTAAGAAAGAATATATAAAATATTTTCTTTTTCCTGTTGTAAAGTTAACTTTTATTTATTAACATAGGGAAATAAGGGAGGTAATACAGAGGCCTCTAGAGTGTTAACAAGGTTTTTCTGTGATTTGACCTACTGACCTACTCTTTAACCTGACATGACCCATATTCGAACGTCACCTAGGTAATGTCATGATGAATATTCTGACCACGTTTGATGATGATTGGACCAAAACTGTTAACACGAAATTTTTACCTTCGGTCAGGTGAGCTAAAACGTTATAGTACCGATACCCTTGTTGTTAAAGTTTGGCCGTTAAATATTAATTAAGAGCATTTAAATCAACCAAATGACTACCCAGCTAACAAAAAAGCGTTTTGAAAACGTTGGCGCAACGTTGTATTTGGTTGTGAAACCGTTGCGATTTAGCGTTTTGGCGACGTTATATTGGGAAGTTTTTTTTTCAGTGTTTGCAAAACGTTTTTGTTCAACGTTGCCAAAAACCTTACTCCGACCTTTCCAAAACCTCTCTACAACCTTTCTACAACATTCAAATAACCTGTTCGCAGCCTAAAAAACATCCCAATTATAATTCAGACGGTTGCTATACTTTTTTGGTATGTACAAAATCCGTGTAAAACCTTGCCGTGCTTTAAACTTCGATTCATATGTACCCGACTGATAAATCAGTTTTAATAAGCTCTTCAAACTTTGTATAAACACGGTTCCTTTGGTATTTCTGACATGATAAACAACTATTTCACAATCAAAGTATTATGAAACCATTTTAGTTGGTAAAACCTTGGAAATATGTTTAATTTAAGCCCCCCCCCCCCACCCCAACCATACCCCCCCCCCCCCCCCCAAAAAAAAAGACTGGGATCAAACAAACGTAACTATGACGTTTGCAATACGTTGCGGAACAGTTATGTTGAAACCAACCTTAAGCAAACGTTGTTGGAATGATTGTCAACATACAAAAACATATGCAAATCTAACATGCTCTCAAATTCAAAATGCGTAAAAGGATTCTTTGCAATGTTTCCTTGTTTTATTATAGCTAAATGTTACTTGATAACGTTTTAACAGCGTTTCGGTACAACATAATTTAACGTTGACTTTCATGCACAGGTTCGTATTCCGTTTTCTCTATTTTTTCTGTCGGTGAAATTTTTTCTAGGTCAGTGATTAATATTGAAACGATTTGAATGGTGATGATCGGCCTACTTGTGTAGGCTGTGATCAGCCTTTCCCTGTTCAACATATCTTAATTGAGTGTGTTGACTTTTCACCGTCACGTAACTTATATTTTAAAGCTGACACTTTGCAGCAATTGTTTCAAGATGTACCTGTTGATAAAATTATTTTATTCTTAAAAGAAATTGGACTTTTTCATAAGATTTAATTATTCTCAGATTTTTATGCATTATCATTCTGACCTTTTTTACCTTTAATATCCTCATACTTCTACATACCTTTTGGTCATTAACCGATTGACGCTTATGACCCACAAAGAGGGTTGACGCTTCGTTAAACACGAAATCATCATCGTCATCATATCATCATCATCACCATCGTCATCATCATCATCATTTATGCATATAAACTCAGAAAAATATATGCTTGTAATGATTTCAGTACACAATTTCGTAAATCGTTGTCCGATATAAAGAGATTGGGTACAACATAAAAACGTATTATACGACAGACTGCATGCAAGGCAGTTAACCCAATCACGATTGATAACTTTGCTTCCCTCTTTAATTGCACGCCGGCGGGTCGTGCCTCAGACTCTATGACAGCTCCAGCCTTAAGTCTTACTAAAAACTTTAAGTACTGTCTGTTGGTACCTGATGCTCTGTCTCTGGTCGGGCCCATCGGAGTCCAACTGTCAGTTTTCTTTTGCGCTAGCATTTCAGTTATTTCATGCTGTCGAGTCCTCATCGTTGATTTATCTCTGTATTCGTTTTAGTTTTACGTTCTTGGAGATGTTGCACTGATGAGTTAGAAATCCTTCATGCGGACTGAATAAATTATTTGTCTAAACCACGATAGAACCCAGGGCGAGGATTGTGGCAATGTAAAATAGATTTAAGAACCCCCCCCACCCCCCCCCCCCCCCACACACACACACACAGTAAAAAACCTTTTTAGTGGTCGTTTCAAGGTAGTTCGTCCATTGTGGTTTATTATTGTTATAGTTCGTCTTTCCATGTATGTATTGCTTATATCTTTCTTGTTTGGATAGCCGTTCGGTCATTTTATGGGAAGTAACTCTCTGTTTGGCTTTCCGTCAGTGACGTTTTCATTCTAGCGAAGTTGTTTTATATTTGTGCTGCTTCCTTTTGGTGTCTTGGATGGGGGTGTTAAGTAATTGTATTGATTCCTGATTATTGTCGTTGATTGTGTTTTCTACCAGAAAGCCGACGAGGATTCAAAAATGACATAAGAGCAATCGGCCTGGCAGCTTCAAACAAAAATACCGCTTCATGGTGCTTCCACGCAAAGCTGAAACTGCCCACACACACATGGTAAACCGCTACGAAGGACTAAGCCTGCCCTGGTAAAGTGGTGTGAGTGGCCCAGTGCATATAAAGCTTTTGGTATCAATAGGCGACAGGCTTTAGAAGTTATTTCATCTCAGTGTCGGGTAAAAGTCCCACAAAATTGGAAGCAGCGTCTCCAAATGACCTAAATAATGTTGACGGGGTCGTTAAACCTCAATTGAAACAAAAATCAAACAAAAAATACCTGGAGCAGGATTTCGACCTCTTCATGACCTTATCAAAGCATGTTACAGAGTTAGGCTTGAGAGACTAGTGAAAATTATAACAACGTTTGGCCGTCCGACCAAGCTTATAGCAGTGATGCGGCTGTTCTTCGGTGGAATTCTTGTACGGGTCCAAAACGATTGCGAGCTTCCTTATCCATTCCCTGTGACAGACGGAGTTAAGCAAGGCCGTGCTATATCGGTATGATGTGTCATGCTCACAGATGCTCTGCAGAATGGTCAATGGTGTATTTGTTAAGCATCGTCTGGATTGGAAGCTTTTCAACCTTAAAGTTCACAAGCTAAATCCGAACCGAGTTTATCTTTACTAATGACATGACAAAGGGTGCTCCAACAACAGAAAAGAAAACGTTAAAGGGTGTATATCAAGTATCTGAATCATGTGACTGTCAGCATCAAAAAGACTGGGGTGGTATATTAGCCTATGTTTGTTATAGTTTGTCTTTGGGTATGGGTATGACATGTTTTGTTTTGGATAGCCAGTTTGCCATTTTGTGGGAAAGTGACTATCCTTTTCGCTTTCCGCTGTTGCTGTTTCCATTAGTGTCTAGTTGTTTCATGTTTGTCTTCATTTCCCTTTGGTGTCTCTGATGGAAATGTGGGTTAATTGCATCGATTCCTGATCATTGCCTTCACTTCTATTTTGCACGTGAAAACCCTTATAAGGAATCTACCATCACATTAAAAAGTGGTAGGTAAGTTCAACCTACCTTGGAAGCACAGTGTCACAAGTTTTCTACATTGATGATGAAGTCAATGCCAGGAATGCCAAAGCTACGGCAGCATTTGGCCTTCTACGTGGAAGTGTTTGGGATCGAAATAGAATCAAACTTGACACAACGCTGAACGTCGCCAAAGCTGTGTTGCTGCCAACACTAGTATATGTATGTGAAACTTGGACAGTTTACAAACAACATACCAACAGACGGAAAAACTTCCATACAAGCTCTGTTCGAAATCTTCTGAAGATTATTTAGGAAGACCGGATTCCAGACCAAGAAGTCCTGAAACAGGCAGTAATGCTGAGTGTACATACTCTCCTGAAACTGGCACAATTAAGGAGGACAGACCCTGTTTCCAGAATGCCTAATAAACGTTCGTCAGAAACATTTCTCCATAGAGAACCACAAATGGAAGAATAGAGAACCACGGTGGTCAGGAGAAACGACATAATGACACCTAAAATCCTCCCTTAGGATCTTCTTCCTAAGGAATCTCAACATAACAACAAAGTCTTGGGAAAAACTGCACAGGACCAAGCAAAGTGGCGGGCTTTCATCAAAAGGAGCACTGGGGAATATGGGGCAAAAAGAATCAGAAACAAGCTCACCAGAAGTCATGTGGTTTATACCATATACAAGCATGGTGCGGATCTTGCTCTTGTGACAACGATCCCAGAAGGAACTTTTCATTGCCTGATCCCATAGGGGCTTTCATGTAATTTGGTTTCAATCAGCACAGCATTTTTAGTGGAGAAGAAGATAAAAAATACTGAATCTGAGCAATCAAAGACACAGTTCAGTAATGACCTTGACCTTTGGAATTCATTCACTTCCATTTAGCTGATTGAAAATTATTTCTGAGGTGATAGCCTTCCATTCAATCAGTAAAATCCTCTATCTTGCCCTTTTTCCCATACAAATGTCCAAATGACCAAAATCGACCTTGACGTAAAACAGGTCAAGGTCAACCAAAGGTCATCATTTTGAACAAATTTTGTAGAACCCGAGTCCCGACCGTTTGGTTCCTGAGAAGAAAATGTTTTGAATTTTTACCATATACGGGCATGGCGGTCCTATTGGCCATGTGACCCAGTCTTTATGTAAAAAAAAAATCATCCCCGGCTCCACATGTAATTTGTTTTCAATCAACCCAGCAGTTTAAAAGAAGAGGAAGATAAAAATACTGAATCTGAGCCATCCAGGACAAAAGTCAGTAAATGATCTTGACCTTTTGAATTGATAAACTTCCATTCAGCTGATTGAAAGTATCATTTCTGATGCCACTAGCTACCATGCAATTAAAATATCCTCTCTTTTGCCTTTTTTCCATACAAATGTCTAAGCGACCAAATTAACCAGGTCATGGTCAACCAAAGGTCATCATGTAAAAAAACTTTATAGGGCCCGAGTCCTTGATGCTGCATACCAAGTTTCAAGGTCATCGGCCGTTCGGTTCCTGAGAAACGTTTTAAAAAATTTTACTATATATGGGCATGCCGGCCATATTGGTCATGTGATCCAGTCCTCACAAACAAACTTTCGTTCCACCTTCTCATAGAGGCATCACATGTAATTTGGTTTCAATTAGCCATGTAGGAGGAGAAGTCATTTGAAACTATTGACGACACAGACGCAGACGACGACGACGACGACGGACGATGGTCGATGGACGACGGACCACTGCCTATACTAGAAGCTCCCCCGGAGCCTTCGGCTCTGCTTAAAAAACGAACAGCAGCTTGCTGAACGCAAAGACAAGGCTGAGGTTTTCTTCCTCAGATCTGCAATAGGCAAATCATAGCTAAGATTTGTCTCATGAGCCATATTTTCTTATATAGTAGTTTAAGTAATAATAATCAGTTATAAAGTTATTTGTCTACTTACAACTGACGGAGTGACGTCAAAAATAATAAAAAAACTGCTTTTCTTGTCACGCTCATCTGTCTGAATAAATCTAAATAGGTCCTTTGCGTTGCCTATCATTGTATATAGGTGTGTTGTGTTAGAATTTTTATTTATGCGTTCCTTAATGTTAATGTCACTTTATATTCCTTTGGTGGTTAGAGGTGGCTGGGCTGTTTTCCTTGATTGTGGCTTTTCCCTTATTACCGTTTACACATGATAGCCTATTAACTGATGCCATTTCTCAGACATGCATCACGAAAACACGCCTGTATAATTTTGACCCCTTTGAATCCCCGTTTTATATAGTAAAAGTGGTGGTTACATGGATATACCTTATTTTTCTTATGTCTGCTCTAAAATATAGATTGTGGGTACTCGTAAGAACCACCTCGATGAGGCGGTTCTAACGAGTACCCACAATCTATATTATTTTAAGCAGAAATAAAAAATAAGAGGGCCATGATGGCCCTGGGTCGATCACCTGATCCATAGGGTAACAAGTGGGTCCCGGGGAGAGCCATCATTGACCCCATGGCTCTAAGTAGTGGTCTAAAAGGTCAAGCTTCATACCAAATATCAAAGAACAGAGCCTTCTAGTTTCAGACAATAAGTAGTATTCACAATGGGGTTTCTAGGACAACCCCCCACCCCACACTGTGGGGCCGACCACCCCCCCCCGGTCGGCCCCACCGAGTGGGGATGCCGAGGACATTTTTTTTTTCATCCCCGCAACACTGTTGGCCCCACCCCCACCCCCGGGTCGGTCCCACCGAGAGGGGATGCAATAGAATAAAATATTTGTTTGCCTGCCATATCGCATGGCCAACACGTGACTAGCCTGCGCTCGCCAACAGCCCTACCGGGCGGGGTGTGTTTGTATTAGAGAAATATAGTACCTAAACATACAGCACAAAATGAACAAGTGTCCTTGGATTCCTGTGGGGAAGAGAGAACCCTGCAACAATAATTGCCGCGGAGAATTCTGTGGGCGACACAATAGTGTCAGTAAGAGGGTAGGAAGAACGGAACCACTACTATGCACAAACTGTGGAGTGTCGGTGAAAACACACCATCTACTTTGTATGCAATGTGGTGTTAAATCAGTTATTACCATAAATTACATAAACAGGAATCGAAGGACTCAAAAAGAGTTCAGACGACTATCTGCCATTTCTATCTAGTATGGTTAAAAAAGAGTTTAGATGGTTATATTCTAATTTATTTTCTATTAGAGAATTGTTAGTATATAGGTTAAGTCCAACAAAAATGCGGAAAGATTTTCTACAATATTTCCTGTTAGAGAATTGTTAGTATATAGGTAAAGTAAAAGAAAATGCGGAAAGATTTTCTGCTGTATTTCCTATTAGAGAATTGTTAGTATATAGGAAAAAGAAAAGATAAATGCTGAAAGATTTTCTACTGTATTTCCTATTAGAGAATTGTTAGTATATAGGAAAAAGAAAAGATACAGTAACATGGCTACTGTGGATGAATACATAGAGCAGTTACTGGCAGAAATACCTGATAATAATTCGACTCACCATCATGTGGTTCAAAACATTTTGGATGAGCCTATCCCAGACTCTGTCAAAGGGCGCCTGTTAAAACCCTTACAGCCTGAAAAATATCGACCTACCCCACCACCACGCAAAAAGAAGGCCGCCAAAAGAAAAACCATCGAAGAGGAATTTGACCCTATCTCCCGCGAGAAAGTCCTGAGATCCGTCAAGGAATATCAAGATGAGATCCTAGATTTGTTAACATCTGCTGAGCAACAGCTAGTCTTCAGGCAGACCCCATGGGTAATTGGCGACTTCTTGAGGGGTTGGCAGATGGACGTGCCTGCCAATAATCCTCATAGTGCCGACCCCAGGACTTTCCTCGAGGCTGTAGTGCCCCAGATCAGTAGCAAGTTCGAGGAAGAGATCGAGGCGCTGGGTGGTGTGAAGTTCCAGTTGGCTCTCAAGATTCAGCTTCGGAAGGACAACCCAGATGGTAGTGAGGAGTACACAACCCCCGTGCTGCGCCACAAACAGGAGGCCCTTCTCCAGGCCAGCGAAATCAAGGGAGCTCTCGATAAAACCTTCCCACAAATCCAAGAAACACTCGAAAAGTGGACGCAGAGAGGGTCTGGCTGGGTTGTAGATCAGGTACAGACCCTTTGGCTGGACATTGCCAGATATCAACCTATTCGGGGTAAGTCCTACATTCCACTCCCAGCAGAATTAAGATATAAGAAGGCGCTGGTTAACATAAAGAACAAGGACCAAGACTGCTTTCGATGGACGCTCCGAGCGGCTCGGGCAAATCCATCACCACCACATCATACAGAGAGACCAAGTTGGTATCCTACCAATGATGGTATGAACTTCGAAGGGATTGATAGTCCCACACCCATCTCACAGATACCAAAATTTGAGCGGCAGAACAACCTAGCCATCAATTTCTTTGGCTTGGGCAAGGGCATCACTGTCCTTCGTCTCAGCACACAACAAAAAGAGATACCAAGGATCAATATGCTGCTGATCAGTGCGAAGGAAAATGGCTTCCACTAGACCTGGATAAAGAACTTCAACCGCCTCCTCTACAACCAAAGCAAGCACCGTGAGCGCAAGCATTTCTGTGAGCGCTGTCTTCATGGCTACACGAGAGAAGACCTGCGGACGGCTGTCCGGGTGGAGATGCCAGAGGAGGGTAAGAACAAGCTCACCTTCTTGAACCACCACAAGCAGCAACCAACCCCATTCGTCATCTATGCAGACTTTGAGGCTGTCACCACCAAGATCGAGGGCCCCTAACGCGATCCTACAAAAAGTAACACCCAACAAACACAACAACATGAGGCTTGCCGCTACTGTTTTATCGTGGTGCGGTGTGATGGAACGACAAATAAAAATCAAAAATGAGTTCCTTAAAGAGCAATGAAAAAATTCATAAGAAAGAAGATGGGTCATACTACGTAGTTTCGAGTATCGCGGCCCAGATGCAACAGAGCACTTCTTAGAATCACTCCAGGAGGAGGAGCGCGAGATTAAGAGCGTGCTAGCCAAGCCTAAAAACATAAGGATGACACGAAAGGACTATCAGGCCCATAACAATGCCGCGAATGGCTATATATGCGAAAAACCGCTAAACGGTGACTCTGTCCGCGACCACTGCCATATCACGGGTAAATATCGAGGGGCAGCTCACAACGCCTGCAACCTTAAGCTGAGGCTAAGCCCAAAGACCACCGTTATTCCCGTGGTGTTCCACAACCTCAGATGGTACGACTCCCACCTGCTCATGCAGGCCATCTCGAGGGTCGAAGGCAGAGCATCCCCAATAACACAGAACAATACATCTCCTTCTCTCTCGGGCAGCTGCTTTTCATCGATAGCGCCCAGTTCCTGCTCGCTTCCCTCGACAAACTGGTGGCGTCAAACCAGCCAGAGTCTTTCAAGATCACATCCCAATACGAATCAAACCGTCAGAGGCTCCAGCTCTTGACCCGGAAGGGCGTCTACCCCTACGAGTATATGGACTCCTGGGACCGTTTCGCCGAGACCAAGCTCCCTCCGAAAGAGGTTTTCTACAGCAAGCTCACCGACGAGCACATCAGCGACGACGACTACGCCCACGCGCATAGAGTATGTGAGTCTGTGGGTGTAAGACCCTGGGGGACTACCATGACCTCTACAATCGCACAGATTTTTTCCTGCCTGCAGATGTCTTTGAGGAATTCCGAAAGACATCCCTGACGCAGTACGGTTTAGACCCAGGGCACTACTACACAAGTCCCGGGCTTTCATGGGACGCCCTCCTAAAAAGACAGGAGTGGAGCTCGAGCTGCTTACAGCGTACGACCAACACCTGTTTGTCGAGAAGGGGATGCGCGGAGGTATCTCGATGGTATCAAAACGGTATGCCAAGGCCAACAATCCTCAGGTCGAGGATTATGACACAGAAAAACCCAGTAGCCACATCCTATACCTCGATGCGAACAATCTCTATGGATGGGCTATGAGCCAGGCCCTCCCCATCAGAGACTTCCAGTGGGTCGATGTATCGGACTCGCAGAAACCATTGCAGAAAAACCCGCAGACAGTGAAGAGGGCAATATCCTAGAGGTAGATATGGAATAATCAGCAGAGCTGCACAAGGCGCACAATGCCTATCCGCTAGCACCAGAGCGCCTAGTGGTCAAGAAGGAGTGGATGTCGGAGTACCAGCGCGAAGTTCTCGATGGAGCTTTGGGGGGAGCACCTACAGAGGTTGAGAAGTTGGTACCCAACCTTCGCAACAAAGACCGTTACGTGCTCCACTATCGGAATCTCCAGCTGTACATATCTCTGGGTATGCGTCTGACCAAGATTCATCGTGCCCTCCGGTTCCAGCAGAGCCCCTGGATGGAGCCCTACATCCGGATGAATACTGAGCTCCAGAAGAAGGCCACCAGTGACTTTGAGAAGGATCTCTACAAGCTCATGAACAATTCGGTCGGTCTTCGGCAAGACGATGGAGAACCTCCGCAGGCGTGTCGACGTCAAGCTGGTCCGCGCCAACGAGGAAGATAAACTCAGGCGTCTCATCGCCAGCCCAGCCTTGGCCAGAGCCAACATCTTCGACGATGATCTTGCAGCAGTCCAGATGCAAAAGAGCCGTCTAGTGCTCAATCGTCCGATTTACGTAGGTATGAGCATTCATGACCTTTCAAAAAACCCTGATGTACGATTTCTATTACAAACGGCTCCAGAGTCAGTACAAAGACCGCTGCCAGTTCCTCTATACGGACACCGACAGCCTGCTCCTGAAAATCGAGACAGAGGATGTCTACGAGGACATAGCCAAGCACCAGGGCCTCTACGACACGTCCGACTACCCGAAAGACCACTCGCTGCACAGCACAGACAACAAGAAGGTTCTTGGAAAGATGAAGGACGAGTGCGCCGGGCAGTCAATCGCCGAATATGTGGGCCTGCGGCCGAAGATGTACTCCATCCTCCAGGCATCCAGAAAGAACATAAAGAGGAACAAGGGTGTGAGAAAAGCAACTGTCAAGAAGCGCATCAGGCACGAGCAGATCAAAGAGGATCTCTTTGAGAAGCATACCTTCCACCATGGCATGGAAGTTCTTAGGTCGGAGCGTCACCGCATCTACGGGCAGCATCTCAACAAGGTGTCGCTGTCGCCCTTCGATTCCAAGCGTTGGATCGCAGAAAACGGAGTTGACACACAAGCTTTTGGTTACAAAGATTATTACATCACACAACAAGAGATGGACGCGTTCGTTGAGGAACTGGGGCGGTCCATCTAGAGAACTCTGAAATCATAGGATAAACGATTGCTCCCAAGAGTGTTCTAACCCAGGAGGAGATCCAGGAAATCAAGGCCCTGCGAGGTAAGGCGCCTGTGAGTAGGGTAAAGAAGCAGTTCGGCGTCGGCGCTGCGAGAGTTCAGATGCTCTGGGCAGAGGAGGAGACACCCAATGCCGCAACAGAGGAGAGACACCCAATACCGCAACAGAGAAGGCAGAAAGAGAGGAGAGTGTCGTCGACGATCTACGATTGTTGCTACGCGAAGCATCGGCCAAGCCAAGTCGGTAAATGGGCCGACCACCAATGAATTCTATGAGCTTCTAAAGAAAAGCCTGAGTCGGTTTGAAACCACCACAGAGAAGGTGTCGATTTCGTTGACGGAGATAATTGCCTCTCTGAAGCGGCGCGAGGCGGCGAGCGGAGGCAATGAGAATATTGGAAAATCCATCAGAGCCGTCTATACCCTGCTGTACGACAACCTAAAGTCGCTCGAATCTCTCACAGAGCAGGCCGCAGATGTGTTGGTGGGTGTGACTTCCGCTACAGACGGATATGAGGACGAGCCACCGAACCCCTCGGTAGTAGAGAAACTGGTGGATATGGCTGAAAGATGGGTATACTTGTCTCTCTCCATAGCAATTTTCTGTTGGGTGTTCGCTACGCCAGACCCCCCAGAACCTCGAGATACTGCAGACGAAAGTTCCGAGACCAAGGACCACTGAAGTAGGACGTAAACCAAACGGATAAATTATCACCCCGGTGGATGGATTCGAGCTCAGCGCTTGAGAACCCCATCCGGAGGAAGCTGAGTGTCCGGTGGCACAATAAGGAGTTCTTCGCGCACAAAACCGCGCTGAGGTCCATCCTGCAAGTAATACACCACGGGCTCGTCGGGCTTGGTGACTGTGCGCCCGAGCCGGTGCACATCCAGGGACCGTATGGGATCAGTCGCTCGCCGGCGCCCCCCTTCAAGTTCGCCAGGCTGGTACAAATAACAAACGCCGACGCCGGTGGGGATCATTGTCTCCTCGAGACCAACAGGACGACCAGGAACTACAGAGGAGGGCTTTTGTGACACCGATCGCGCCCTTATGACCTCAGAGGGCTTTTTGCCGGTCAGTCGGGTGACCTCACCATTCAAAGCTGTCATAACGGCAGGCAACCTTTTCACCCACTCAATCGACCTTTGACCAGAAGTGAGTCGCATCTCTTGAGCGTATTGGTGTCCGAAGAGCCGCTTTGCGAGGGTCCGGTTCCAGCGTTCTACGATCCCTTGGTCCCGATGGATGTCAACCCGACCGCGCCGAACCCGGACAGAGTGCTTTGCCAACAGCTGGCTGACAGAGCCCATGAACTCACGACCGGGGTCGACCTGGAGCAATTTGGGCCACCTCAACTGGCCTCGCCTGTAGATGCGAGACAAAGCTTCAGCAACCTCTTAAGCTTCTTTAGTGGCCAGAGGCTCAGCTTCTTTGAAGCGTGAGGCTACATCAACCACGGTAAGGGCGTATTTGTACGTGCGCTTGCGAACAAGGTCGTGTGGCAGAAAGAGCAGGTCAGCTTGATGGACCTCGTTCGGCTTGGTGATGTCGAATTTGGGTCGTGGAACGTGCTGCGGGGCGGCGAGGTAGATCCGCCAGATGGCCTGCTTCTTCAACCAAGCTCGGACCACATCTTCTGAGGTCTTAGCCGCAGAAGCCAGCTTCTTTATGGCCTCAAGACCCCTCCAGTAACCCAGTAACCCTAAGGGCTGTACTAAATATGCGCAAGGCGCCGATCCATGTATTTATTGTTGCATTAAGTCTCTAACGAAACAACTGCTTGTCTAGGCAGCCTGCACTCTTTTAAGCTCGCCAGCAAGAAATATTCAGATGCCACTGTGACCAGATTTGTCCAACTCTTCCAACAGCTTGGTACGGGCCGTCATTAACGCCTCATCTCTCGCTGAAACAACTTCTTTTTTTCCTCCTCCGACAAACCAACAGTATGTTTCTTGCGCTGACGAATTGCTTCTTTCATCTGATCGAACTTGTCGATTTCACACAGAATCAGGCGAAATTCTGTTTCAGATATATCATCGTCGTTCAGCGCGATAGAAATGCGGTCGGCGATTGAGTTTAGCTTCGACTCAGCCAAGATACGTATCTCGTCGTGTTTTATGGCTTTTGTTTGGAGTTTTCGTCCAATACATTTTTCGCTAACGCCAAGCAACCCACACACAATCGCCCCAGCTCCAAGGCCAATGGCGACAGGCGTCGCGATGATAGCTGACAACAGCCCGACGCCAGAAGTAGCCAGCCCTACGCTAGTCGCAGTAAGCGCGGTATCAATCCCATCAACAACATTAGCCCCGCGTCTGTATTTCTTGTACAGCGAGGCTCTGAAGTCTCGTTCTTTATCGAGACGGAATTTGACCTCGGCCACGTGCTGAAGGCGTTGTTTGTCTCCGGTTTCAAGTCCTGGGTAGAGGCCCATCGTGTACTACCCCTCGAGCTGGGTGGGTTTAAATAGACTACTGGCTTATAATGAATATAGCTTGGTCTCTTGTGAGCGCACCTGGCGTAAATCGTCTTGGTGCGGCCTCCTTCCAAGTAATGGCCATTGTTATTGATCAGCGTCACGGGACGGGGTTTGAAAGTATTGTCGGAAAAGCCCGAGATATTACATGTAGCTAAATCGCGATCCATTGTTATAACTTCTCCGGGCTTTACCGTTTATTGCAGTAGACCAGAGGGTTCATCTAGAGCGAGTTCGGCGCCCAATCGTTGAAACACCTTTTCGTTCAACTCACAGACGTTATAATACCCGTCAGGTATTATTTTTTCAGTCTTTTTATTTGAGACCTTATTGTTCCTTTTCGCCGTGCATATGCTGTACCACCAGTGATAATGCGTCAACTCGCAGAGAGCAATCTCTCGCTCACCCGCAGACAGGGTCCTGGCAAGATTGATTGGCACATCGTTTTGAACGTCAGTGAGTGTGATATACATGATAATCACCTAAGTGGGTATGGATACAAAGGCGTTTACGTTTAATAACTCGGCAAAATATCAGGTAGGCGGCCATTTCAAATATAAGGATTTAGGGACAGGGGAGCCCATCCTAGTCATAATGGTCGACGATAAGGGAAGTCACTTCCTTGCCAAGTACCCGGACATCTTCGCCGAATATCAAAACCCTCCGCTTACCGGGGACGTCACTATGGCAAACAAGGCGTGGGACACCTGGCAGCACGCTCCGTTCAGCTGGTGGCAGTGCCAACTGAACTTTGCGGTTCAGTGCGCAACCGCCGGATGTGGTGTTTCATTCCAGAGCCATCTCCAATCGGATGAGCCCCTTCTTGCAAGCCTGTATTGCTTTCATGTCTATTATACGACGAGGCGTCTGCTTTATGAGCTAAAAGTCGCCCTCCCTGGGGACGAGTCCAATTCATGGTTCGATAACCAATATGACTCCAGGGTTTACAAGTGGCTTTGCGAGGAGTTCGCCGTTTCGCCTGATACGGATTGGAGGCAAAAGCTTGACCACGGGTGTCAAGGCCTCGGATATTTCAGAAACTTCACTGGGAGAAGGTGGGTTACCTTCCAGATGACCCCTTGGGTGAAATATCACAACACCGATGGCCCCTTCTTTCACCCGAAGGACGTCATACGCCATAAGCGGGATATTTCAAAGGCGTGGACGATGTTCATTCTCGATAAATCAGATGGCTTCACGCAAGCGGGTGTCGTGCGCCTCAAAGACTCGATTCGGACTTACGTTTGGGCCATCTTAGGAGCGCAAGCCCAGACGCGGTCAAATATTCTCAAGGCTGGAACGGGATTCGACGCTCAAAAGCATTTTACGGCGAATCTCGAAGACGCGATTGCCTCGCCCGTTGACATCTCCAGCAGCATCGATCGCTATCAAAAGACGCTGCAATATGCATCCACACCACTGGATTACGTCTGCAGAAGAGGGCTCTACTTGATGCCGAGCGACATGGCACTCCATCCCGGCAATGTCCAAGGTTATAATAACCAAATCCGAATAGCGGGGTAAGACGCTGTCATCGGCCACAACCCAGAAATAAACAAGGCAGCACTGATTCAACCTGTCTCTAAAGTCGATAGGACATTCCAGGGGAAAACTGCCGCAACAGTCGGGACCGATCCATGAGTACTCGCAGGGCCACCGCCCGAAGGGTCGCCTACGTCTGCCGCGGTTGCTCCGGAAGCAGACTGGAAATCCAATCTCGACCATGAAGAAGAGAAAACAGCTCTCATAGTCGCAGGGATTGCACTCGGCCTAGTGGCGCTTTGGTTGGTTGAGCGCTAGCCAGTCCCGTGCAGCCACGAGAAGAAGGGCCCCCCACGCCGATGACCAAGGCCGACAAATTATCTGCGAGCCACGAAGCGGCCTTCCCTAGCGTGCTCAAGAGCCAAGAGACGATGGACCCGATGATTCCGGGCAGGGCAGCCGCGGCCTTGCCGGCCAAATTGGTCAGGGCACGCCCGAGGGACTGTAGGTGTTTTTTTACCCACTCCTTGGTCCCGCCCTTGCCGGGTGGCTTTGGAGCGGGAGCCGGTACACTCCCTCGCCACCGGTGAGCGCAAGCACTAGGGTCGAAATTGCCATCCCAACCGCTGTAAGGATGCTCACGATCGTTATCCCCTGTTTGCGGAAGAGTGTCCGTATTCGCTCAGCCAGCGTCTTGTCTTCATGAAGGAGCCGCCTGAATGTCTCACAGATTCTGTTAACCTGGGACCGGAGAGCTTCTTTGTTCGTAGAGAGGGCTTCGAGCCTCGACTGTCTTTCGATTTCGAAATCATAGAGCTCGCCCTCCAGTTTTCTGATTCGGTCTTGAATCTCCTGCTGCATCCCGGGGTCGTCCGTTTCCGTCAGTTCCCGCCGCTCCCTGGCCAAGCGTTTTTCAACTTGGGATTTCCCCTCGTCGACCTTTGACAGCTTCGCCAGGTTGTTCGCCAACTCATCTCGGGTTCGAGTCATGGCCTTTTCAAGCCCAATGAGCTCTCTTTTGGCCTGGGTGACCCACGCGGTGTCGATAGGCTGATCATCAATTGTCTTCAATGCGGTCTCGACATCTCCTGTTGTTTTAATAACGTCGTGGGCTACGCCGGGGAGATCTGTCATCTCGACGGATTCAATGTTTTTGGGAGGGTTTCCTCTGCTTTTTGGAGTGTATCCACAGCGTCTTTGTGGAGACGCGGCATATATGATTTATAGTCAGTGAGCCCCAGTGATTGACGAATTGCATTTACGACCCCTGTTCCATATATCGAGGCCAATGTGGACAGAGCCAGAAGCCGGAATCCTCCCCTTGTCGCAGCGATAGGAATCTTTTTGTCGCCGGGGTTCCAATAGAGTGTTTTACAATCGTCATCTATCCCAAACTGGTCATAGTCGATACTGCCTTCGAGGCGCAACCCTTTATAGGCACGGCTCACTTCTTTGTAGAAAGTATCGACCAGACGCCTCTTCTGGTCAGAAAGTGCTGTCCGTCTTAACTCGCCTCGGAGGTTCTGAAGATTGTCCCGGGCCGCGCGTAGTCCTTGCTCTACGTCCGGTAGTGGGTCCATAACAGCGTCTGGCAGGTTGGACACATCAAAGTCGGCGTCATCATAGTCGGCGTCATCATAAGGGTCGGGCCCGTCGGGGTCGACCGTTGGGTTTTCGAAATCAAAGTCAGCCATATTTATGTAACAAGTATGTTCATTTGAAGGCTGTCGCGCATCTTTAAAACAGACTTTGTCGAGTGTCAACGAAGCTGACACCATGTCATCAAGTAAGTACGGACGAAAGCTTGACCCCTACCGGTGCCTCCGCGAACCCCTTGGGGTGAATGGGGTGAGGCAATCGGTGTCGATAACTAACAAACCCAGCACGATCGGTCCGAACCAGCAGCTTCTCGTTCGATTCCCCAACCTCGGCCAACATGATGTGATCGTCCCCGGGACCGCGAGGTTGGCCTTCGCGATAAAGCTGCACAGCGAAGATGCCAATCGGATCTTGGTTCAGGACCTAGGCCGCGCCCTCGTGAAAAAGACCGTCATTAAAATTTCGGGGAACGAGGTCCTCAGCATCGACGATAGTGATGTGTACCACTGCTACCGCGATCTCTGGAGGACGGCTTCAGAGAGGAAAAATGGCCAGTACCAAGGCATTGATACGTCGGAAAACCAAAATACGACGAGGATCCGAATCAATGCTGGGAACAAAGATGAGTCCGTTCTAGCGGACAAAGCCGTCGCCGATGCTTTCGGCAATCGTTTCTACATCCCACTGGACTTCGAGCTACTCGAGAGCCACATGCCATTCTACCAGAGCGCGCTGGGCGACCGACCGGAGTATGAGCTCACGTTCAACGACTACAACCGTGTGATCCAGGCCACAGGCAGAGGTGCCTCCTTCGACATTGAAAACATCTGTCTTGAGTATGACATGGTCACCCTGCCAGAGTTGTCCTAAATGATCAACAACCAGTACAGAAGCCGCATTTCGATACTGTACGACAGGGTACTGTGGCACCGCAAAATCGGTAAAGACAAGAGCGACACCCTCTGGAATATCAATCTCAACGTGCCCGCCCGCAGCATGAAGGGCATCCTGATGCTCTTTGAGGATAAAGCCGCGCAACAGCCCTTCGCTCGCGACACAGAGGCCTTCTATAACCCGAGGGGATCCCCAACCAACTCTTCAGCAAGGGATGCGCTCTTACCAGATGTTTGATGAAGCGAGTAAGCTCTTCGCAGCCGGTAGCAGGCGACATCCTGAAGTGGCAACGGTCGAAAAAGACCTTGCCCTAGCCGACGTCAGCCTTGCAGAATACCTCACCAGCAAGTACGCGCTGTGGCTTGACCTCAGGACAAGCGACGACGACCGGCTTCATGGCTCCGGCAAGCGGATAGAGAATGCTAGCGAAGTTGTGACCATCAAGATAACGAAAAGAGCCGAGGCTGCTGGCGCATTGAACAACTACCTCTACGTCATCATGCATGCACAGCTTAACATCGAAAATGGCCGGTTCGTCTCAGCGGTCTATTAATGTTCCTGAGGAACGATTAATAAATCTCCTACCGCGCACGGCCCATTCGGCGACAATATGCGGGCAAACGGGATGCGGAAAACCCGTTTTTATGCTCGATCTGCTCGAAGGCCCCTACCGGGAGTTCTTTAGGCACATCGTGGTCCTCTGCCCCATCATAAAGTATAATAAAACATACCAGCGCCCCTGGATCTGGACCGACCCTGAGGTATACGTTCTAGACCCCGGCGAGCGCCTTCACGATTACCTGCGAGCGTTTTACCAGGTGTTTATGGGCGAGCCTACCATATATATCATCGATGACTGCTCGGACACGAAGGCTTTGACGAAAAAGAAAGACATGTTGTCAGAGCTAGCGTTCTCGGGCCGACACGCCGACCAGAGCGTCTGGGTCCTCACCTAAAAGTACAACTCCGTCCTGAAGGACTTGTGCGAGCAGACGCGCTGGGTCTGTTTATTTCACTGCAAGGATCGTGATTCATTCGAAGACTGGTTGCACGAGAAGGACGTGATCTCAACACGAGAACAGCGGGCGTCGGTGAGGCAGCAGTTAGCCGAGACAAAGCATGCTAAGCTTTTATTAAAGACAGACCAACCAGCTGCTTATATGGTGTTAAGTTATGTACGAAGTAACTGAAGGACTGCTAATTACAGTGCTTTGCGCGCAGCTGGTACTGCTGTTCTTTATTGCCAGGCAGTATGTTTAAATTACTCGGAGGTGTGTTAACACACACGCACGCTTCTGTCAGCGCTTTCGACACTATATTAGACTGGTCCGCCAACTCGCAATGAATCTCAAAGCAATAGCTATGGACTGTGACGGGCTGATCGATGAGCTGATAGGAACGACAGAGTAAAGGCAGAACGCTGAAGTCCCTACCGCGGAAGGAACGGCAGCGACGTCAGACAGCCTCGAGGAGCCGCTCCTCGAGGACCGGGTGCAAAAATACCGTGAAAGGCTCGCCGCATTGGGAGTGGGAGGCCAAGCCAAGCAGGATGGACTAGTTGTGCATGGGAAGATTCTCACCGCAGAACAGATCGACGCTCTGGACAATAGCGAAATCGAAAGCTTTACGCCCGATATGAAACACGGCTTGGGGCAGCGATGACGAAGACGCTGTGGTCTACAGCGCTACAGTTTTATTCGGGGCTAGCATCTATGTTTCTCCCGATACCGGCCGAAAACCAACCCGGTCTTATTACTGACCTCGAGGGCGACCCGTTTGTCGGACACGCACTCAGCAGTCCTACCTGCGAGCTCTACCATCTCTATGTCATGTACTTGGTGTCGCTAACTGCCGTGCTTACTACTGTGAAGCACTGTCGATTTGGACATCAATGCCCTATTACCATCTACGACATAAACGATGTTGGAGAACGAGCAGATTGTTGCGGAGCAACAGGAGAACCGAGAGCCAGCACAGAGTCCGGCAGAGTTACGACCCCCAAGCCTTTGCGAAGCAACACGGTTAAGGATCCGAAAAAAGTGGCGGCCGGGCGTGCTGGAGCTGCTGCCAGAAAGGCCAAACAGGAACGGCTGCTCGAACAGCTTCGGACGGCCAAAGACTCATTTCGTCCACCAGTCTGCGCAGCTGATGTCAGTATTCCTCCAAAGGAAACGGTCTCAAAGGAACCGTCACGCAGTGGTGCAGCACACAACCATGGACTAACCCCATGGATCATTGGGGCTTGTCTTACGGGCGGTGCATTCATGTTTCTTCTGCGCTTGCGCGCCACACAGGCGGCACAAACGCCACAAGTGGCACCCCACGTTGACTCATCGACAGCGTCGATGCCCAAGCGGCTTGTTGTTTCGCAGCAACCACAATTAAAGACAAGCCCAGACCCATTCTATTTGGCAAGATGGCGATAGGGGGTAGCCCCCCGAAACTAGACTTCATACCCCGCGATGTGGGCATGGCTATAGTTTACGTCGCTGTCGCCATGGCAACCAAAGACATGCTAATTAAACAGGGGCTGATACCTGCTGATATCATGAAGTAATGGCAAGTATTGCTATGCTCGTTGGCGGTGCCCTGGTGAACGCTCTGGCGTTCTCGGGATCGAACTACTTGTTCTCCATGTTGAAAAAATCTGGCGTGGACGAAGAACGCAAGCGTCACGATAAAGTTGTCGAAGAATTGCAGGCTGAACAGGCAGAATGGTCTCGAAAACGGACCGAGCGTATTGATTTCATCACTGAGGAACTCCGCCGCCAGGGGCACGCCGTTCGAACATTCAAAGACGTCGATGAAGCGATGCGCCTGTATGCGCAGGTCACCGGGAAAAATGTCAGCCTTGCTGATCTGGGGCCCGAACCCCAACTCTCCGACTTTTACCAACCGAGTGACGACCAGAAAGACCGCGAGATTGCCTTCATCATCTTGGGAATGGGTGTGACAGCCTTCGCGGTATACAAACTGGCCTCATTCCGATAATGAGTTTTGTCTTTAGGACGAAATGGGCACAACAGAGTGGTTAGTACGGAATGGGCACAATCAATTGGCTGATCAGTGTGAAATGTGTTACAACCGACTATGTAGGACCACAGCTGGCTGGTTACATCTGATCCGGTGTCTTTAGGACGAAATGGGTACTTGTTAGTACCGAATGGGTAAACAGGCTGGTCTGCGTCTTTAGGATGAAATGGGTACTGGTTAGGACCGAATGGGCACAACTGGCTAGTCGGTGTCTTTAGGATAAAATAGGTACAACTGACTAGTTAGAATCGAATAAGCCTCACTCGCTTGTAAGCGATCAATTACTTAGTCAAGATTACTATTTTGAAACAAACCGTCTGTTGTATTCAGTAAAACATTGACAAAACATTTTTACCTTGACAAAACTTTTCTGTCTTGACTAAAATAGAAATATCTGGTCAATAGTAAACAACATTGACAGTAAAATAAAATTTCTGTCAAAGTTTGTTCACACTGACAGTGAAAATATACTGCTCTAAATATACTGCTCTACAAAATGAATGTATTGATTTTACAATAACAATAAGGAGCAAATTCTTTCCTTTAAGGATAGTGTGCGTGTGTGTGTGTGAAATCGGGTTTAACGTCGTTTCAACAATTTTTCAGTCATATCACGACGGTGTCTGGTTGCGACAGGGAGCTCAATGCTCACCTTTATAGTGCTGCCTCACTGAAGTATCATGTCCCAGACACATTACATGATACCACACCCAGTCAAATTATCCTGACACTGGGTCGACCAGTCCTAGCTCTACCCCGTTAATCTGAGTGCCAAGCGAGGAGCAGCTAGTACCATTTTTAACGACCCGGGATCGAACCCGTGACCTCCCGTTCCCCGGAGCGGACATTCTACCAACTGAGCTATCGGGGCCGGTATTTGTTTTATTGTAGCAGACAACTTATACGCACACCAAGAAAAGCAACCCCTTATTTACTTGTCCTTTGAACTTTTAGAAAACTAGGTAGTAGGAAAGTTATGTCGGCTAACGTAGGATTCAGCTCAGAACTAGCGGGGTTTGATAGGTGTTTGGCCTTCATTTATTGATATACATTTCCAGATTCAATTAAGTCGGAACTTAAGAACTTCGTAACTTGGGGTGAATTTAATATACTCGATCACGAGCCATGCGTACTCATCAACATATTGGAGAGGTTTGCGCTCCTTAACGTGGTGGCCTACATGACTGAGGTGGGGATGTGTCAGAGCTGCCTGCAAGAAGTTGAGCAGCATCTGAAGGAGATCTCAAACCACTTGATCTCTGACCTTTCGTATGGGGCTGACGCGCTAACGAGGCCATCGACCTTGTATATGCGCTGCCTTAAGAGTATCGTCCTTCGTAACCAGGGGATCCCACAGGCGACCGTCAATGACAGGTCGGTACCACGCCTTATGCGCTTCCATATAAACTACTATAGGAAATTGCACATTCACCTGGAAATGTTTAAGATTGAGCAGTCAGATCTACTGTGGGAGGTCATTGAAGACATATACATCCTTAAGGATCTGAATGATTTGGGAAAAGCGGAGTCTCCCATGAGCCTCTACGAGATCCTTGAAAGAGGGGTGGTTTATGACGTAGTCCATCGACTAAGATGGGAGGGGGTGGGGGGGGGGTACTGCTGAAAATTTCATAAATTAGTGGACATGAAATACAGATGGGTTAGGAGAAGTCTCATAGAGATCCACTTCGGATACGATCTCCTTCGCGACGAGAGACCGGATTTCTTCGAAAGGTCCCTGCATGAGGAACATACCAATGCCTTGTGACTTTACGGAAATGGCTGCCCGACTGCGCCGCATAATTACATTCCATCAGGAATATTATGAGGACATATTCGCGTTGGCTTAAGGCCTAGTAGTGACCGATGACCTATTTTCGGGGTCATTTTCATAGAAACCGATCATTCCCGACCACCATTACAGGTCGTACTAGTAATGACAGTGGGCCCCACAGTGCGGGGATGAAAAATAATTTTTTGTCTTCGGCATCCCCACTCTTCATACCAAATATTAAAGAACTGAGCTTTCTGGTTTCAGACAAGAAGATTTATATAGATTTTCCCTATATAAGTCAATGTAAAACCAGTGGGCCCCGGGGAAGGGGGCATTTTTGACCCAAGGGCTATAATTTTAATAATCCTGATACAGGCCCACTCGATGAAGCTTCATACGTAATATCAAAGACAGGAAACTTCTGGTTTCAGACAAGAAGATTTTTAAAGATTTTCCCTATATAAGTCAAAGTAAAACCAATGGACCCCGGGCCGGGAGCAGTTTTTGCCCAAGGGCTATAATTTGAACAATCTTGGCAAATGTCCACTAGATGAAGCTACACACCAAATATCAAAGACCTGGGCCTTGCGGATTTAGAGAAGAAATATTTTAAAGATATTCCCTACATAAGCCTATGTTAAACCAAAGGGCTCCAGGGCGGTGCATTTTGGCCCTAGGGCTATAATGTAAACAATCTTAATAGAGGTATACTAGATGAAGCTTCACACCAAATATCAAAGACCTGGGCCTTGCGATTTCAGAGAAGAAGAATTATAAAGATATTCCCTATATAAGCCTGTGTAAAACCAAAGGGCCCCGGAGCGGGGGCATGTTTGGCACCAGGGCTATAATTTGAACAATCTTGGTAGAGGTCCACTAGATGAAGCTTCATGCCAAACATCAAAGACCTGGGCTTTGCGGTTTTAGAGAAGAAGATTCCCTAGAGCTATAATTTAAACAATCTTGATAGAGGTCCATTAGATGAAGCTTCACACCAAATATCAAAGACCTGGGCCTTGCGGTTTCAGAGAAGAAGATTTATAAAGATTTTCCCTATAATAATAGAAGTGGAGGCAATGATCAGGAATTGATACAATTAACCCACAGCTCCCATCAGAGACACCAAAGGGAAACAAACACAAACATGAAACAACAGACCCCAACGGATACACCAACAGCGGAAAGCCAAAAGAAAAGTTACTTCCCCACAAAATGGCCAATAGGCTATCCAAAATAAAATAATATAAGCGACAAAAACACCCAAAGACAAACCATAACAAAAATAAACAGCGACAGAAGAACCGCCTTGGAACGGTCAGCGGAAACGAATTCCACTTGGGGCCTATATAAAACCAAAGAGCCCCGGGCGGGGGCATTTTTGGCCCCAGTGCTATAATTTGTAAATATCTTGGTAGAGGTCCACTAGATGAAGCTGCATACCAACTATCAAAAACCTGGGCCTTGCGGTTTCAGAGAAGAAGATTTTTAAAGATGTTCCCGATATAAGCCTTTGTAAAACCAAAGCGCCCCGGCGCGGGGTCATTTTTGGCCCCAGGGATATAACTTGAACAATCTCGATAGAGGTCCACTAGATGAAGCTTCACACCAAATATCAAACAACTGGGCCTTCTGGTTTCAGAGATACACCATAGAACTTGAAAATATGAGGGTGTACATGTTTTCTGGACCAGAATAGCTAGTTTCGGCCAATTAGGCCTCATCAGTGACCCTCAAATATTTTCAAAATTCAACAATGGAATCAATGATTCAAAAGGACAAAAAAAAATATAAACTGCACTATTATGTATGGCAGGAAGACTTTATACGGCCGCCACACATTCCCAGACACCAGCTGTTGTGACGTTAAATATGTTCTAGAAAGGGTTATCATTTGGAAGCAAGGAATACACCATAGAACTAGAAAATATGAAGTGTACAGGTTTTCTGGGTCAGGCTAGGTAGTTTTGGCCAATTAGGCCTCATAAGCCTATGTTAAACCAAAGGGCACCAGGGCGGGTGCATTTTGGGCCCTAGGGCTATATTTTAAACAATCTTGATAGAGGTCAACTAGTTGAAGCTTCACACAAAATATCAAAGACCTGGGCCTTGCGGTTTCAGAGAAGAAGATGTATAAAGATTTTCCTTATATAAGCCTACGTAATACCAAAGGGCCCCAGGGCTATAATTTGAACAATCTTGGTAGAGGTCCACTAGATGAAGCTTCATACCAAATATCAAAGACCTGGGCCTTGCGGTTTCAGAGAAGAAGATTTTTAAAGATTTTCCATATATAAGTCTAGGTAATACCAAAGAGCCCCGGTGCAGGGGCATTTTTGGCCACAGAGCTATAATTTGAACAATTTTGGTAGAGGTCCACTAGATAAAGCTTCATACCAAATATCAAAGACCTGGGCCTTGCGGTTTCAGAGAAGAAGATTTTTAAAGAGTTTCGCTATATATGCCTATGTAAACCCAAAGGGCCCCGGGGCGGGGGCATTTTTGGACACAGGGCTATAGTTTGAACAATCTTGGTAGAGGTTCACTTGATGAAGCTTCATACCAAATATCAAAGACCTGTTCCTTGCTGTTTCAGAGAAGAAGATTTTTAAAGAGTTTCGCTATATATGCCTATGTAAACCCAAAGGGCCCCGGGGCGGGGGCATTTTTGGACACAGGGCTATAGTTTGAACAATCTTGGTAGAGGTTCACTTGATGAAGCTTCATACCAAATATCAAAGACCTGTGCCTTGCTGTTTCAGAGAAGAAGATTTTTCAAGTTTTCATTTAAAAATCTATTTTTAGCTCCTGTGACCTAGATTTGCAAGGGACTGGAAGCATTTGAACAACTTTGAAAAGGGTCCAGCTAAGGATCATTCCTGTGAAGTTTGAAAAAGATCTGGGCAATGCGGTTTCAGAGAAGAAGATTTTTAAAGATTTTCCATATATAAGTCTAGGTAAAACCAAAGAGCCCCGGCGCAGGTCCATTTTTGGCCACAGAGCTATAATTTGAACATTTTTTGTAGAGGTCCACTAGATTAAGCTTCATTCCAAATATCAAAGACCTGGACCATGCGGTTTCAGAGAAGAAGATTTTTAAAGATTTTCCCTATAAGCCTATGCAAAACAAAAGGGTCCCTGGGCGGGGGCATTTTTGGACCCAGGGCTATAATTTGAACAATCTTGGTAGAGGTCGACTGGATGAAGCTTCATACCAAATATCAAAGACCTGGGCCTTGCGGTTTCAGAGACGAAGATTTTTTAAGATTTTCCCTATGTAAGGCTATGTCAAACCAAAGGGCCCCGGGGCGGGGGCATTTTTGGCCCCAGGGCTATAATTTGAACAAGAGGTTCACTAGATGGAGCTGCATTCCAAATATCGAAGACCTGGGCCTTTCTGTTTCAGAGAAGAAGATTGTTCAAGTTTTCATTTAAAAAATCTATTTTTAGCTCCTGTGACCTAGATGTGCAAAGGACTGGAAGCATTTGAACAACTTTGAAAAGGGTCATGCTAAGGATCATTCCTGTGAACTTTGATCAAAATCCGATCAGTGGTTTAGGAGGAGATGTCGTTTGAAGAATTGTTTACGGACGCACGCACGTCCGCTCCCATGAGAGGGTAGTTGTGAGTTGATTCATATGTACTGGCCGGACTTGTGGGGAAAAATCTACTTGTGAGTTGCACCACATAAGTCGATATTTTCTAATTACTTCCAGGGGGTAGAGTGGGGTATAGGTGTTATTCCCAAACATCATATACGCACAAGTTCGGACACAATGTCCATGGTTGACCATCACTTGTGGGGCTGAACGAGTTCTGAGTTGCACAAACCCCGGTAGTAGGGTCTGTACCAATGTGTCATTCTGGGTTGCAAATTTGTCCGAATTTGTGCTGTGCAACCCACAACTTATCCCTCAATGGACGCACTGACGACGGACGAAAAGTGATCACAAGGGCTCACCTTGTCACTATACGACAGGTGGGCTAAAAACATCACATTTTTTCATCTTAAACTTTTCGTTTTTTTTTTTGTTTTTTTTTCGGCGGTAAAGTTTACAATGTTTTTGTATAGGCGTGTTTTCGTATTATGTCAGTACGGTTCCTGATACTTAAAATTCGTCTACCTCGATGGTTATCAACAACATTTATAATATTTTAAAACAATAAATCATTACATGTATGTATACTGTACATTCATTTAACTTCCTGCTCTAAATTAAAACTTACCTGTGCATAACATCAGGAAACCTTTGTGAGACACAGCTTCCTATATTAAGACCACCTTCGGGACTGTTCTGAAGTGGTCTTTAAGATTTAAATCTGTTCGAAAGTGATCCTTAAGACTACTTAGAACAGTCACAAAGGTGGTCTCTTACTTGGGGAGATTTGGTGCAGAAAACAAAAAGAAAGAAACAATGAAACCTTATAATACGTGTATGTTGAAAATTTCCTACTTCAGCTGCAAAAATAGACTGTGGGTGCTCGTTAGAACCGCCCCATTGTGGCGGTTCTAACGAACACCCACAATCTATGTTTTGAAGCAAATTCAAGAAAATAATCTTGTAAGCCCCAAAGAGTAGGTCATTAAACGGACTTGTTTCTTGATGTTTTTTTTTTTTTTTTTGTTGTTGTTGTTGTCGTTATTGTAGTTTTTTTAAACAAACAACAAAACAAGATCAATTTTTATCAATAGAAAGATTTGGTGTGGATTTTAGACTAGAGTAGCAGGTATGTACGCCAAATTATCTTTTTAGTCGTAGTGAGAATAATTTATGTTTGCGTTTCAAATGAAGCCTTTCTCTCGAATCGCCAGTAAGTAAGAATATGGATTCATAATTGACCAGCCACAAGCGGATTGAGGACAGCGATGAATATGGACTTATGACTGACCGGCGACAAGTGGAATGGCCCTTCAGGCATGTGCGGACAGCGAATACTCAGATCAGCCTCTGATCTGAGTCTTTACTGTGCGCTACGTGCAAACGCGGTCACACAAAACATCACGAAAATACGCCTATATAATTTTGACTCCCTTGGACCCCCATCACGAAAACAGGCCTATATAATTTTGACCCCCTTGAATCCCACTTTTATATAGGAAAACTGGGGTTTCCGGGAGTATACCTTATTTTTCTTATTTCTGCTCAAAATATAGATTGTGGGAACTCGTTAGAACCGCCTCATCGTACCTTATTTTTCTTATTTCTGCTCTAAATATAGATTGTGGGTACTCGTTAGAACCGCCTCGAGTATCACAATTTTTTTCATCTTAAAATTTTCATTTTTTCGGCGATAAAGGTGGCAATGTATTTGTATAGGCGTGTTTGCGAAATGTCACTTTTATATAGTAAAACTGGGGTTTACGGGGGTAAACCTTATCGATGAGGCGGTTCTAACGAGTACTCACAATCTATATTTTGAGCAGAAATAAGTAAAATATCAGAATTTTTCATCTTAAAATTTTCGTGTTTTTTTTTTCGCGGAAAAGTTTACAATGAACATGTATTTGTATAGGCGTGTTTTCGTAATGAATACCATCAAATTAACAAGTAGAGAAAAGTGGGGTTTACCAGCGTGTTTAATTGGTTTTCTTATTTCTGCTCCTAAACATAGTTTGTGGGTATTCGTTAGAACAGCCTCAATGAGGCGGTTCTGACTAGCACCCACAACCTATGTTTGTTGCAGAAATACGAAAACATATATTGCGGGTATTCGTAAGAACCACCTCTATGAGCCCCACAAGCTATGTTTGTAACAGAAATGAAAGAAATATCAGACATTTTCATCAGAAACATGTCAGTCTTGGATCCAGGCAAGAATGCACTCTGCCACGTGAATGTGTTATCCCGATGTTCTGAGAGGATATGTAGGCTGGTCTGAATGTTACCTGAGCGCACAGTCAAGAATACCCATTTTCCTTTGTTGAAGCCAAGTTTTGGCATTTGTAGCTTTTCCATCTGCTAGGTTGACAAGGGAAACAAATCTACCGCAAACCATGGCTGCATGTAAACACTCATCATCGTGCGTCAGTCAACCTGTTTGAAGACTTTGCTGGCGTCACTGGTTAATGGGTGTGTTTGTTTGTTTGATTTGATGTTTAACGTCCCCGTCAACACTGTATAGGTCATTTTGGAGACGTTGCTTCCAATTTTGTGGGACTTTTACCCGACATTGAGATGAAATGACATCTCAAGCCCTGTCGTCCATTGAAAGCAATAGGGTCTATAAGCATGGACGGTCCAACTCGCACGCTGTGACTGGGCAGGTTTACCAGTGCTCCTGTGCGGTCGGTTTCAGCTCTGTGTGGGAGCATCATACAGCCCATATATTTTTCAAGCCCCGATGGGCGGGGGCCACCGTTAATGGGTGTTTGGAAAATGACAAGTAGCATTCGCCCGCAACGTCTGATGTAACTTTGTAGTTTTTCTTCTTTTGTATACTAAAACAATAGGTTGCGGATGCCCTTTAAAACTTTGATCAGCAGAAATAAGAAAAATAACCTCTAAGACGCCGAGAAAAACTACATCTGAAAATGTCGTCGGCCTGTGTCGTCTGCTGAATATTTTACAAACTTTTTAGCTCACCTGAGCCTTTAGGCTCATAGGTGAGCTTATAGTATAGCCATGGTCCGTCGTCCGTCCGTCCGTCGTCCGTCCACCATTTTCAAAGATCTTCTTCTCCTATACTGCAGGGCCAATCAAAGCCAAATTTCATATGGAGCCTCAGTGGGATGGGGGAACGAAAGTTTGTTCGCGGGGTCTGGATCACATGACCAAGATGGCCGCCATGCCAATATATGGCAAAAAGCCTTCAAAAATCTTCTTCTCCAGAACCATAAGGCCAGTGGCCTTGAAACTTGGCATGTAGCATATGGTACTCGGGCCCATCATGGTTTGTACAAATGGTGACCCTGGGTTGACCTTGACCTATTTTACAGCAATGTCAAATTTGTCGACTTAGGCTTTTGCATGGGGCAAAGTGAAAATAATGGATTTATAGGAAACCATTGAAGACAGTGTCACCAAAATTTGTAGATCAGGTAAAGTAACTGAATACATGAATGTATATGGATCAGAAAGGTCAAGGTCATTCATTGGCCTTGTTCGCGGGTCTGGATCTATGGGTCAGAAAGGTCAAGGTCATTCATTGGCCTTAGACCAAGGTCATTCAGGATCCATATTTCAAACATTTTTTTCTCCAAAACTGCTGAGCCAATTTAAGTAAAATTTAATATGGAGCCTTTGTGAGTTGAACAAATGAAAAAATGCCAATACGGTCTAGATCACATGACCAAAATGGCCGTCACGCCCATATATGGTAAAAAGCCTTAAAAATTATTCTCCTCCAGAACCGTAAGGCCAATGGCCTTGAAACTTGGCATGTAGCATATGGTACTCAGGCCCATCATAGTTTGTACAAATGGTGACCCTGAGTTGACCTTGACCTATTTTACAGCAATGTCAAATTTGCCGACTTAGGCTTTTGCATGGGAAAAAGTGAAAATAATGGATTTTTAGGAAACCATTGAAGACACTGTCACCAAACTTAGTAGATTAGGTAAAGTAGCTGAATACATGAAGATCTATGTGTAAGAAAGGTCAAGGTCATTAATTGACCTTAGACCAAGGTCACGCAGGTTCCATATTTCAAACATTTTTTTCTCAGAAACTACTGAGCCAATTGAAGTGAAATTCAATATGGAGCCTTTGGGAGTTGAACAAATGAAAAGCTGCCAATATGGTCTAGATCACATGACCAAGATGGCCACCACGCCCATATATGGTAAAAACACTTCGAAATTCTTCTTCTTAAGAACCGTAAGGCGCATGGCCTTGAAACTTGGCATGTAGCATATGGTACTCGGGCCTATCATAATTTGTTCAAATGGTGACCCTGGGTTGAACTTGACCTATTTTACAGTAATGTCAAATATGCTGACTTAGGCTTTTGCATAGGAAAAAGTGAAAATAATGGATTTTTAGCTCACCTGAGCCTTTAGGCTCTTGGTGAGCTAATAGTATAGCCATGGTCCGTCGTCCGTCTGTCCGTCCGTCCGTCGTCCGTCCGTCCGTCGTCCGTCCGTCCGTCCACCATTTTCAAATATCTTCTTCTCCTATACTGCAGGGCCAATCAAAGCCAAATTTCATATGGAGCCTCAGTGGGATGGGGGAACGAAAGTTTGTTCGCGGGGTCTGGATCACATGACCAAGATGGCCGCCATGCCAATATATGGTAAAAAGCCTTCAAAAATCTTCTTCTCCAGAACCATAAGGCCAGTGGCCTTGAAACTTGGCATGTAGCATATGGTACTCAGGCCCATCATGGTTTGTACAAATGGTGACCCTGGATTGACCTTGACCTATTTTACAGCAATGTCAAATTTGCCGACTTAGGCTTTTGCATGGGGCAAAGTGAAAATTATGGATTTATAGGAAACCATTGAAGACAGTGTCACCAAAATTTGTAGATCAGGTAAAGTAACTGAATACATGAAGATCTATGGGTGATAAAGGTCAAGGTCATTCATTGGCCTTAGACCCAAGATGGCCGCCATGCCCATATATGGTAAAAAACCTTCAAAAATCTTCTTCTCCAGAACCACAAGGCCATTGGCCTTGAAACTTGGCATGTAGCATATGGTACTCGGGCCCATCATGGTATTTACAAATGGTGACCCTGGGTTGACCTTGACCGATTTTACAGCAATGTCAAATTTGCCGACTTAGGCTTTTGCATGGGGAAAAGTGAAAACAATGGATTTATAGGAAACCATTGAAAACAGTGTCACCAAAATTGGTAGATCAGGTAAAGTAACTGAATACATGAAGATCTGTGGGTGAGAAAGGTCAAGGTCATTCATTGGCCTTAGACCCAAGATGGCCGCCATGCCTATTTATGGTAAAAAGCCTTCAAAAATCTTCTTCTCCAGAACCATAACGCCAGTGGCCTTGAAACTTGGCATGTAGCATATGGTACTCGGGCCCATCATGGTTTGTACAACTAGTAACCCTGGGTTGACCTTGACCTATTTTACAGCAATGTCAAATTTGCCGACTTAGGCTTTTGCATGGGGCAAAGTGAAAATAATGGATTTTTTAGGAAACCATTGAAGACCGTGTCACCAAAATTTGTAGATCAGGTAAAGTAACTGAATACATGAAGATCTATGGGTGAGAAAGGTCAAGGTCATTCATTGGCCCTAGACCAAGGTCATTCAGGATCCATATTTCAGATATTTTTTTCTCCAAAACTGCTGAGCCAATTTAAGTGAAATTAAGTAGGAAAATTGTCACCAGACAGGTGAGCGGTTCAGGACCACTGGTCCTCTGTTTTAAAATTAATTTTGCATACATGCAAACAGTGAGGACCAAGATCAGACTGCTCCTGGAGTCTGATCTGGGTCCAAGCTGTTTGCAAAATTAACTATTAAAGTACCAGCAAACGACAAAGCAGGCGACAATTGTCGTGATTGGCATTTTATCCCTGTAAACCAAGTTGTATCCGTATAAAAGGGAGTTTACACGGGCGTTCATTTGACGTTTTTGAGTTATAAGTTAATGGAACCGTAGGCTCGGCTGGCATTCATAAGACAGCAGAATATATTTTATGACTACCATCAATAAAACAAAGGCTGTTGCCAGACCTAAGAATCGAACGCTTGACTGCCTTAACCCCCCCCCCCCACACACACACACACGCACACACACTGAAGCATAAAAAAGTATAAGAAAGCCTCCATCGCAAAAATGAAAAGAACCATTATTTATTATATTGTTCCAGCGATTATGAACGGCCCCCGCCCATAGGGGCTTGAAGAAATATATGGGCTGAATGGTGCTTCCACGCAGAGCTGATTCCGGCCTGCACACTAGTACTGGTAAACCGCTTAGAGGATCAAAGCCTGTCCAGGAACCACGGTTCGAGGCTATGCTAATAAACCCTATTGGTTTCATTGGGCGACAGGGCTAGAGATGTCATTTCATCTCAATGTCGGGTTAAAGTCCCACACAATTGGAAGCAACGTCTCCAAAATGACCTTCACAGTGTTGACGGGGACGTTGAACCTCAAATCAAACAAACAAAACCAGCGATAATGAAAGCAAAGACAGCACTGGTTGGTCGATTGTCTCTGAGTGTGTCCGTTGAACGGGGACAGACTGTTCCTGTACTTTAAGCAAACATTATCAGACGCTGGGTCTATACTATCTGCCAAAGTCAACACAGGACTCCAGTCCAGACTCCTCTAAAGCAACACTCTGACTGAATAGCGCGGCTATTTCTTATAAACAACCGTTACCTAGATACGTGATAGTCACGTGATCATCAGCTTGAAGAGATGCGTTTAGACCCAAAAAGTTAAATGATAAAGATGTTTGAACCCTCGGCCCACTTATTTTGGTAGTGGGGAAATCAAGCCGCACCCTGTCGTGGCCACGAAATATGAATGGTGAGGACCAGCTACATTTTAACAATAGCATTTCACTGTCGGATAGACAAAGAAAATTCCCAGACCCGACGCTCTAGATAACCCGCCACTGAAGTCATCGCTATAGCCATTTGACAAAGATGATTCTGTCGGCCGCGGCATATCCCGAAAAGAACACCCTGTAAATACATGTATATAAATAGATAAATAATGTAAAATAACAAAATTTATCATATGACGTCGCGTCTGAGAGTGTAATAACGCCATGTAATATTTTCGATAATCCACTAGTGTATTTAATATGCAAATTAGTTAGATACGCCTCGTAACGTTACATGTACGACGTCCTTAACGACGTCGCGTTTATTAATGGCGGAAAATTGACATTTTTGTACAACAGTCGTGAATAAAACGCGTTTTTAATGTCATATGATAAATAGAATCTTACATTCGTGCTCATGAATTATTGAATTTATTAAACTCGTTAAGCAAAAGGGATAAAATGCTCGGCACAGCTGCGCATTTTATCCATTTTCCTCAACTCGATTAATAAATTCAATAATACATGAGCACTCATGTAAGATCCTCTATATATTCATTTTCAGCAGATAGTTTCACAGCGCAAAGCTTACTGGAAACTGACATGGCGTTCATCGGACGTTACATGTATCTGATATCTGGCTTTTACATGTGGTATGTATGCGTATTGGTTTCGACCCAGTCTATATTTATAACCAACAACGCAACAGCAGAAAAAGGACAGGATGTACAGTTAACGTGCCAGCTTGAGTTGGCACCTGGTTCTTGGACCTCCAATGTTTACATTTATCGATCGGAAAATCTAACCTCTATGGGCGAGCTGACATCACCTGTTGTAGCATGTCACGAATTAGAGTGTATACGATTTCATTCGCGATATACAGCCGCATCTGATGGGTACAATGTCTACATCAACATTACGCAGCTAGACAGGAGCGAGGATGAGGGGTTCTGGACATGCAGAAACGTCAACACATCAGTAGAAATGTTTCTAACGGTATATACCACTCCGGCTTCTGCGATTCTTACTTCTTCCTTTACAGATTTTAGCATGTTGTCAGAAGATTCAGCCTCATTGATTTGTAGAACAGACAGGTGTACATACAAAGAACCCGTATTCAAATGGTATGTTATACTGCCTAATGGAAGTCAGCATGAGTTCAAGATAGGCAATATTTCTTCTTGGAGTTCTGATGAAGCTTGTAACGACTCTGAAAAGATTTATTACAGCCAACTGACTCTGCAACAAAATTTGACATTTTCCGATAACAGTGATATAAGTGTCCAATTTATTTGTGGCATACTATTTCCGACACTCGTTGACGCCTTTGTATCTTCTCCTACTGGCAATGTTAGTTTTGCCGTCAAATTAACAAGCGTACAACTGTATGATGACAATCAAGAAATGTTAACAGGAAATGTTATAACAGTTATGGAGAATGTTTCACATAGTGTGACATGTAAGCCAGGACCAGCGAGACCACCTCCTATATACAGGTTTTACCTGGGAAGAAATAAGATGTCTGAGTCTACAAACAACACTTAAACGTTCATTCCAAACATAAATAATCATGATGATGAGATTTATTGTAAAGCTTACAACCTCCAAGAGCCCGAAAACGCTACGGTGTCCAACAAGCCACGAATATACGTTGCCATCCCAATAACTAGCGTGGCTTTGTACGATGATACTCTGATGCCTGACACTTATACTTTCATTAACACGACTGAAGGTTCCCCCAAAACTTTAAGATGTGTTAGTGGCGAGAGCAGACCTTTGCCTATATTTGCTTGGTTTATAGACGACAACGTGTATCAAAATCATAGTAACAATTTGTTCACTTTTATTCCACAAATGAACGACCATAACAAGCATGTATATTGTAAAGCATACAATTTGCCCGGTATTAAAGCAGTGGAATCATGGAAGCCTAAGCTATACGTCACTGGTAGGCCTGTTGAACCTCGAACTTTCTTGTTCACTGGATCAGCTGGTGCAAACACCACGTTTTACTGGATAGCAGGATTCGATGGTGGATCACGACAATCGTTTGTTCTTCAATACAAAAAGTCTGAAACGAATAAATGGATAAACAAAACACAGTTCATTGACAAGCTGAATGGAGCTGACGAGACACTACCAGAATATTTTGCTCACATAAGTACGAGTAACTTAACAGCAGGCAACTATCAAGCCAGACTTATTGCTAGAAACAGACATGGTGAATCCGCGCCCGTCTACGTGAGGGATTCTACCTTCCAAATACATGCACCGTCAGTTGAGTGTGACTGTGCATTATCAACTCAATCTTCGACATCAACAGTTGTAATTACTGGAGCAACTTTGGGCAGTGTGATCCTGTTGCTTTTAGGATTGATCATATGGCGGTTGGTTCCTTTTGGTAAAAGGAAGAATGAGAAAGGGGTCACAACAACAGATATAACATTAGCAGAAATGACAAACACACCAGCTCCGATAGGAAGTACATACGAGGAGCTACAAACTATCTCTCAATTGTCTAGATCAATGTATGATACTTTGGCATGTTCGGACATCCACAACAGAGGTGATAAATATAAAGCTGCGGATACATCGTGAAGTCGCTCAATCTGACATCACGTTAACACGTCCGTGAGACATAGTTTATTATTTCATATAAAAATATCAATAGTTTTCTAACTAAATCTGTGATATTTTTTCTAATTTATACATCAAACATAGGTTGTAGGTGCTCTGTAGAACCGCCTCATTGAGGCAGTTCTAACGACTACCCACAATCTATGTTCTTGAGCATTAATGAGGAAAATAATGAATACCCCTTTAATAAGTTCTGATTACTTTTCTCTGTATAAAGTGGGGTTTATAGGTATGTTCATTACACGGACTTGTTATTACCTGATGTTCAATCCAAATATTAGGCTAACACACCCATGTGGCTTGACATTTTCTTTGATCGAGCCTATTTCAGGTCTTGGAAATTATAACGAGTTTCACTGATGATGCCTAATTGGCTGAAACTAGCTAGTCAGGCCCAGAAAACTTGGATTCTTGATTTTTATTCAAGTGTATGCGTCCTTTAGTTACAAAGGCAACTTTCATAGCTTTACTTCATGGTTGAAAATGTCATCTTTTGTTGAGCATTGGTGATTTGCTCTTGAAATGGCATCTTTTCACGAACATTAAAATTTGTGATATGCTCTGACCTATATAAGATTATCAAAATCTTTCGACTAACAGCTTTGGGTAGAACCATGTCGAATTTTAAGGGTGTCTGGTTTGTTTCATTCGTTGCAAGTATATCCAAATTATTGTGACTGTATGCAGACCCCGATCAGATCCTGGGGTCTCTGGTCAGGGGCTTCAATGTTTGCTTGTGTTTCTAACATGGGGTTCTTGGTATATATGGGTAAAAGATAAATTGTGGCTAACCAGTTTAGATCTTGGAACACGGATAAGAAAACTATTTTACGACGGCGAGTCAATAAAAAACCAGCCTTGTTTCTGGTTGAGGTCGATCTCTTCTTCGACCAACGCTGTTCCAGTGCCATCAGCCCAGAACTGAAGAAGCCAGGGTCCTTGTCTCCGACCCACTCCTGTACTGCTACCACGACTTCTTCGTTGGACCGGAAATGTCGTCCACAGATATTCTTTTTATCCCCCGACTGAATAGGTTCGGGGGATATAGCGATCAGCCTGACGTCCGTCCGTCCGTAGACGCAACCTTGTGATGACCATAACTCCTATACCCTTTGAGATTCATTGACGGTTCTTGGCACAGTTGTTCACAAGGCTGAGACGGCGTGTCATGCGCAAGAACCAGAACTCTGAATGACATACTTTTTTAGTTATCTCCCCTTTTAGTAAAATAGAATGACTACTTTGTGATGGCCATACCTCCAATACCCTTTGAGATATATTGATGGTACCTGGCACAGTTGTTCACAAGGCTGAGACGGCGTGCCATGCACAAGAACCACAACTCTGGTTGCCATGGTTTTTGAGTTATCCCCCCTTCCAATAAAATAGAGTGACTACCTTGTGATGACCATAACTCCAATACGCTTTAAGATATATTGATGATACCTTGCACAGTTGTTCACAAGGCCGAGATGGTGTGTCATGCACAAGAACTACAAGTCTGGGAGCCAAGGTTTTTGAGTTATCTCCCCTTCCAATAAAATAGAATCACTACCTTGTGATGGCCACATCTCCAATACTCTTTGAGATATATTGATGGTACCTGGTACAGTTGTACATGAAGTTAAGCAGGTGCGTCACGTGCAAGAACCACGACTTTGGGTGCCCTGGTTTGTTAATCATCTCCCCTGACAATGTAACCTTGTGATGGTCATAACTCCCATACCCTTTGAGATATATTGATGGTACTTGGCACAATTGTATACAAGGTTGAGCCGGCACTTCATGCCGAAGAGCTACAACTCTGGGTGCTATGGTATTTGAGTTATCTCCCCTTCCAATAAAACTGTATGACCACCTTGTGATCACCGTACCTCCAATACCCTTTAGACATATTGATGATACTTGATGCAGATGTACATGAGGTTAAGCGGTGTGTCATGCTCAAGAATTACAACTCTAGGTGCTTTGGATTTTGAGTTATCTTCCCTGACAATATATCCTTGTGATGGCCATACCTCAAATACCCTTTGAGATATATTGAAGGAACTTGGTGCAATTGTATACAAGGTACAGAAGGAGTGTCATATGCAAGAACCACAACTGTTGGTGCTGTGGTATTTGAGTTATCTACCCTTCCAATATAACATTATGACCAGCTAGTGATCACCATATCTCCAATACCCTTTGAGACATATTGATGGTACTTCGTACAGAACTACATGAGCTTAAGCATGTATGTCATGCGCAAGAACCACAATTCTCAGTGCCTTGTTTTTGAGCTATCTCCCCTGACGGTATAATCTTGTGATGGCCATAACTCCAATACGTTTGTGATATATTGCTGGTTTAATTGGTGAACAATCTATTGAAGGCCATATTGGCTTTTGGTGGGGGGAATTTGCCATCTCTTCCGATGGCTATTTTTCAAGTTTGGGAATAGTAAATAGTCACAGGGAGCTAAGTCAGTGGGCGGGTTGCCGTATTAGCTCGTACCCATTCCGCTCAACAGCATCCATGGAAATTTTGCAAGTGTGGACTCTTGCATTGTTCTGTTAGAGCAGAATCCCTTTGGAGAGTTTGCCTCGGAGTTTATCACGTATCGCAGTCCTTAGTTGGTTCTCCCACCTTAATACACCAGATCCCATACTTTGTTACACATTCCGTTATCGGTTGCATCTGGCGGGCGTCCAGTTTGTTTCAAAATGTTTGATTTGAGATTTAACGTCCCCGTCGTCTTCTTAAGACCTTCTACCGCGTTTGAATTCCCCAACCCAGAATTTAACTTGTGCATACGTTGGTGCAGAAGACCCATAAATATTGGTCAACTCCATAAACATCATCTCGCAATGTATTTCCTGACCTGTTTTCCCTTTCAAATACAAGTACCGAATTACAGGACGGTGCGCAACTTTTGACGAAAAGCTTGCTTTTGCATCGCTAGCAATATAATACGAGTGAATGACACGATAAGGGTGTAATTTTGCCCTCATGATCAAAACATGTATTGAAACGCGGCATTTTCTCGCTCAATTAGAAATGGGATAGGCTGGTTACTTATTTACTTCCCCTGGTATCAAGGTGTTCTCATTACGAAAACACACCCGTGCAACATAGTGCGTTTTTCAGATCTCCAAAATGGCTACTTTTCTGATGAAAATATCCGTGATATTTTTCTTATTTATACTTCAAACATAGGTTGTTTGTGTTCGTTAGAACCGCCTAACGAGAACCCACAACCTATGTGTTGGAGCAGAAAAACGAAAAATAATCTATACCCCCGTAAACCCCAGTTTTCTCTGTATAAAGTGGGCTCTAGGGGTGATTATATCACGGACTTGTTCATGTGATGTTACAATGAGTTATAAACGTGATGATATGGGGTCAAATTACACAAAGGCAAATGGCATTAGAGAAGTCAGTCTAAGATGGTTGTGAGCTTGAAAGTTTCTAATACCTCCTAAGAAAATAACTGACGAAGATTAAAAAGCACTATGTTCTTGGAAGCCATGCTTCTGGTGGCCCTACTTAACATAACCATTATTACAAACCATTACGTTAATTAAAACCAAACAATAAAAATAAATAAGAGAAGAGCGTCCCACAAGAAATTAGTAAAACACACATCATGAAAACGCGCCGATATAATTCTGATCCCCGTGAACCCTACTTTTATATACTAAAAATGGGGATTACAGGGGTAAACCTTATTTTTCTTATTTCTGCTCAAATATATAGATTTTGGGTACTCTTAAGAACCGCCTCATGTTCGAGGCAGTTCTAACGTGTACACACAATCCATATTTTGAGCAGAAATAAGAAAAATATCACAATGTTTCATCTGAAAACGTTCATATTTTCGGCGATAACATTTACAATGTATTTGTTTTGGCACGTTTGCGTAATGTAGTATAACGCATAATTATGTGATATATTGTTTTCTTTGTCAGATGTAAAAAGTGCATTTTCTGATGAAAATGCAAAACGGTTTCTGAAGAGATTGTGGATGCTCTTTAGGATTGTCTCATTGGTTTAGTTTAATTGAGTACTCCAATCTTTGTTTCAAAAACATAAGGAAAATAATGTTCCCCATTGCAAACCCCACTTTTCTCTGTATAAAGTGGAGATAATAATTTCAAGATGTTTTCAACGTGTTAGAAATGCACTACCCACTTCCCTTCCATCCTCATTTTCAAAGTTCAAAGATTATGAGAGTTATGCACAAATACGTACATTCCCCTATGTTATCTTCGCGGAAGCAATGGCGTTCATAGCAACCAACGAATTGTTTACCACCGAAGGCGGAAAAAGACGAGAATCAGTTGCTTAACGGTAACACGTGTATTTATTTAGGGGAATGTACCCCAACCATTCAAATACTCAAAAACTAACAGCTGTATTGCTCTAAAATTGGTGAAACTTCCGGTTCTACATGCAGCTTCCGATTGACTCCAACACCTGAATGGATACAACTTGGAAGTTCCTTGTTACCATGGGCACACGTTTATCTTTTCGAAATTTTTAAACAGGCATGGCTAGGTTAAATTAACTCTCACAATCATCACGCTAACAAGCCCGTGAAACGAACACCCCTTACTCCCCACTTTATATAGAGAAAACTGGGGTTTAGGGGGTTTTACATTATTTTTCTTATTTCTGCTCCGAGACATAGGTTGTGGGTACACGTTAGAACCGCCTCAGTGAGGCAGTTCTAACGAGCACCCACAACCTATGTTTTGAGTAAAAATAAGGAAAATACCACGGATTTTCATCAGAAAAGTAGCCATTTTGGAGATGTGAAAAAATGCACTATGTCGCACGGGTGTGTTATCGTTATGTCCAGCCGTATCTGGCGGAATGATGTTTGCTGATGCTGGTAGTGTGACATTGAAAACTGAGTGAATATGCGTCCCATCAACAGCATCTCTTTGATTTTGAATGTCTCACACATATAAGTAAAAATTGCAGATAAAATGCTCCGTCACAGATTTGCCTATTATTGTACAACCGTACAGGGCATACAAGTTTCATATTCGGCATGTATGTTCCTTGTGAAAAGGTCTTCCCACTCAGCTGAGTAAGAGTTTGTGCAAGAAAGTAGTTTTTGTGAAATCTGTGCTTAATCAGGGTGATTTTCCTCGTGAACACAAAAAAATATCAAACAACCACAGAGATGAAACAACGGTGATAACTCGACTGCAAGAAACCACTGAAATGCTGGAGCAAAAGAAAACCAACAGTTAGACTCCGATGGGCCTGACCAGAGACAGAGCATCAGGCACCAACAAACATTACATAGAATTAGATTCTATCTTATTCTCAGTAAAATAGAATTCTAATGCACTTGCGTATGTAACGCGACGTCTGATGGGATAACGTAAAAAATTTGCGACAGTATATTCTGCGATATACTGTCGGAAACCCGACGTCATCGCGTAACGTCGCTTTTCATTGGCTGGCATTTGGTTTTACGCTGCTCACAGCGCTAGCCGTTTTGTGCAAAGTAATACAGTTTTAACAAAAACAACCGTAGAAGTGCATTAGAATGGGGATAACTGTATTCAAAATTGTGATTTGGGGAGGTAAATCGGAGGTTTTACGGTCGGAAATCTCGTTTTGCGGCAACGCGTCAGCGGAGCCGCAAAACAAAATTTCCGACCGTAAAACCTCCGATTTACCTCCCCAAATCACAATTTTGCAATACAGTTATCCCCTAAGTAGTAAGCATTTACAAGGCTATTTATATGAAGAAGTCAGGCATTAATTGAATTGGTTAGGACTTGTCAATATACATCTCCATGCCAAAATTATTAATTTATACCTTGCGGTTTAATATGTCTGCACTTAGTTTATGAATATTTTTTCCCCAGCGAAAGACTCATTCAAAAATTTGGAGAAGCCCGGAATAGAATCCAGGATCCCTGATTTGTGAGATGAGCAGCTTACCAACTAGATCACATGGGCTTCTCACGTCTGTGCTTTATTGTTTCTCGTAATTTTTGTGTATAGAGGATCTTACACCAGTGTCATTTCATATGAAATTTATGAAACGAGTCTTCGGCGAGTTTCATAAATTTCTTATGAAATGACCACGAGTGTAAGATTCTATTTATCATATGACCACTTTTGTTTGCTTGTTTGTATTGGAGTTTAACGGCCCATTCAACACTATTTAGGTAATTTTTGAGCCGGTCAGCTTACTTATCCACACTTTTCCTGGGCAGGCTTATACGTAAGCGGTTAACCAGTACAGTGCACATTTTTTCGCCAGAAACTGACAACTGCCCTTCTTGAATCAGCGGAAGGGACAGAATGACCGTAGAAAAGATTTCATGATCAATATCCACGAAAAAATGCTGCCGACCCCGGCAGGAATCGAACCCGCGTCCTCCTGGTCACCAGTCAGACGCGCATTCGACTGAGCTACCGAGGCCGGCCTCCATATGACCACTTTAAATTGGACTTAAAGGTTTTCCCTATATAGACCTATGTTAAACAAGTGGGTCCCGGCGCGGGGCCATTGTTTGGCCCCAGGGCTATAATATGAACAATCTTAGTTTAGTTTATACTAATTTATTTTAGTTCGATTGCGATGGAAGCTTCAAGCTTATTTAATCGCTCTCGAACACTCATTCCTGATGTTTTTCACGCGCGCGCGAGAGAGGCAGTGACTATTACTGCACTGCTACCCATTTACACCTGGGTAGAGTGAGACAGTGTCATAACGGGTCTTGCCCATGGACACACCTCAATACCGGGTGCCGGATTCGAACGCACAACCTCTCGATCATGAGTCTAACGCGTTAACCACTGCGCTATCGAGGCTGAGGGATAGCGCAATCTTGGTAGAGGTCCACTAGATGAAGCTTCATACTAAATATCAAAGACCTGGGCCCCTGGTTTCAGACAAGAAGATTTTTAAATGTTTTCCCTATATAAGCCTATGTAAAACCAGTCGGCCCGGCGCGGGACCATTCTTGGCCCTATGGCTATAATTTGAACAATCTTGGTAGAGGTCCACTAGATGAAGCTTCATAACAAATATCAAAGACTTGGGCCTTCTGGTCTCAGGCAAGAAGATTTTTAAATGTTTTCACTTTATAAGCCTGTGTTAAACCAGTGGGCCCCGGCGCGGGGCCATTTTTGGCCCCAGGGCTATAATTTGAATAATCTTGGTAGAGGACTACTAGATGAAGCTTCAAACTTGATAATAAAGACCTGAGCCTTCTGGTTTCAGACATGAAGATTTTTGAAGAAGGTTTCCTCTATATAAGCCTATGTAAAACCAGTAGGCCCCGCCGCGGGGCCATTTTGGCCCCAGGGATATAATTTGAACAATCTTAGTAGAGGACCACTAGATGAAGCTTCATACCAGATATCAAAGACATGGACCGTCTGGTTTCAGACAAGAAGATTTGCTAAGGTTTTTTTTCTTATTTTAACATTTTCGTTGCCATGGCAACCAGAGTTCTGAATGGAATTGAATTCTTTGAACAACTTTGTGAGAGGACCACCCAAAGATCATTTCTGCCAAGTGTGGTCAAAATCGGTTCAGTGGTTTAGGAGGATATGTCGTTTACAGGAATTGTTGACGGACGCACATCACGAACAGACGGACGACGGACGGTGACAGATCACAATAGCTACCCCGTAGCCTTCGACTCAGGTGAGCTAACAAAATAAGCTTTGAAATTAAGGCCTACATTAAAGGTCGCGTTGGTCTGTATGTTTCAGTTTCACATATATATAGTGAATAGTGTCAGATACATGAGACATCTGTGGTCTCTAAAACGTCAATTTTCGGGTGGCATAAAAAATAAAGGTGGTAAAACTGACCTGAAAGTTGAACCGCTTCCCGGCTAGCCAAAAACGACTGTTACAAAAGCTAATGTTGTTGCCTGTTTGGCAAATATGTTGGCGAATATGGACAAACAAGATGCAAGGTTCACGGTGAAAGAAATTGCTTAAAGGGTTGGTGGTTCATAAGATTTTGAATCAAGAGTTGAAACTTAGAAAGGTTTGTGCACGACGGGCCCCGTATCTCTTGAACAAAAAAACACAGACCACCTGTGTAATTATGACAAAAAATCTTTTGAAAAACATTGCGCTAACACACCCTTGTGTTCACATCTCCAAAATGGCTACTTTTCTGATGAAAATCCGTTAGCTTCTTACTTCTACTTCTAACATAGGTTGTTGGCGCTCGTTTGAGCGGTTCTGTCGAGTACCAAGAACCTATGTGTTGGAGCAGATTTAAGAAAAATAATGTATACACCGGTAAACTTCTGTTTGGGGTTTAGGGGGTGTCTTCATTTCACGGACTTGTTACGTGATGAGTACAGAAAAATTGACACACGTAGAATTTCAGAGGTCTTACAGGACTGGTGATGAAATCTTGTTATATCAGTTTGAGCCGCAGAGACGCGTCAATAGCAAGCAGTGGCGCTGCAAAAAGAACTAAAAGCGCGGCAAAAGTGTTGTATGCGTTATTTTTCAATTGCGAAGGACCCATTCTTTCAAATTCCCGTACCTAATGGTAAAACAATTACAGGCAAATTTTATAAGAATGGTGTGTTGTCAAAAGTAAAGGCACGCTATGAACAACGCAGACCTGCAGTGTGTGTCTTATCCATGACAACGCACCTGCTCACAAGTGTGTTCTTGCCCCAGACTTCTTGAAAAGGAAAAAGTAGTTCAGCTCTCTTATCCACCTTATTCGCCAGACCTTCGTCCATTTTCCTTTATGGGGTGCCGTTTTACTATTGAATCCGTATTTATAGATATCCATAATTATTTATGGATATCCATAATTCGAATTATGGATATCCATAATTCGAATTATTGATACCCATAAATCGAACTAAATTTAATATCCAAAAATCGAATAATGGATATCCATTATTCGATTTATTTCATGGATTTATGGATATCCATAATCGAATTATGGATATCCATTATTCGGCTGATTTATGGATATCCATAAATCGAATTATGGATATCCATAAATCGAATTATGGACATCCATAAATCGATTTTACCACCGAAAATTGAAAAAATTCAGATGAAAAATTTCGATATTTTTCTTGTTTCTTCCCGGAACATGGATTGTAGATACTCGTTAGAAGCGCCTCTGACGGTTATCTGGGGTCTGTGTTTTTGGGCGGAGATGTGAGGAATAATGTATATCCCTGCAAGCCCCAGTAAAGGTGGGGTTTAAGGGGGTCAAATTTGCATGGGCATGTGACTATCACTCATAAATGCGTTATGATGTTGAAAATGCTTTAATGCTGCTCTCATAACTCGGTGTCGATGCAACACCGATTCAGCGCTGATCGATGTTGTTTCGACAGTTGAGTACTTTGAACCTGTTCATGATCTTTACAGTGTTGACGGGTACGTTAAACCTCAAATCAAACAAACAAAATATCGAGCATTTAATCAAAATACATAACTTGTTAGAGCATCTGTCTGTTTGTCCTCTCTTGCTGTTTTATTTGGAATCACATTATGCACAAAACCTCTAGTGTGCACTTGGCTTGCAACGTCAATTCGACGTCATAGTCTAGTGACTCAACTTTCAGCAGTACTACTGCAGTCATGAGTTGTTATTTGATATGTTTGGATTTCCCACCACATAGTTCGCCAACAAATAGCTGGCAGTGACGTAGCTGACTATTTGAGCTATTTTACCGTTAGCCCCATAAGCTTTGCATTGTTCAGAACGAAAACAAGTCGTGACGTCACTGTCAGCTATTCACTGTATATCTATGAATAGATCTTTTTATGATACATAACCTAAACACATCGCCGAAATTGGCCTAAAAACGTGTGCAGACGGCCTTTCCTTTTCTTTTTCACCTGGGTGTCTAAATTGTGTACATGAAGAAATAACAGATAGTGATGACGCTGATCAAACTGTTACTTCTATGAGCGGTCTGGTCTGGGTCTGCACTGTTTGCCTAGATACAGCTGCACAGGTACTTGGTGTTTTTACGGTAAACCAAATCTCCACAAGCTAAATCCGTGAGATGTCGCGAGAGAGCCCTCTTCACAATAAAGGCGGACAGCAGGGGCGCCTATCGGAAAAGCCTGATACACGCATTTGTTGCCCGCTGCTTGATTAATGGGCTGGTGTATCCCGATTATGGGATCGCTGTTCTTGCATGCATTACCGTGGGAGGAGGGCTCGCTGCGATTTCCCAAGCTCCTCAATTGTGGTCATACATATGACGTTGTCACGTAAGGTATTATTACCATATTCTCCCCAGGAGTTCCAACAATTTACGAACGTTACTTGTTATATATATTAGCTCTAGTGCAGACCCTGATTGGGTGGCTCCCTCAGTAGTCTTATCTGGGTCGGCACTGTTTGCCCAGGCTTTCTGTACGAAGTCTTGGGAGGAAAGTGTTGTGTTGCCACTCAAGACAAGATAAGGTGAAGAAGTGTTGAACACTCACTCATTGCAAACTGTGAATATTACGAAAACACGCCTATGCAAATACAATGCGACCTATATCACCGGAAAAAATGAAAATTTTAAGATGAAAAATTATGAAATTTTTTTTTATTTCTGCTCGTAATATGGATTGTGGGTGCTCGTTAGAATCGCCTCATCGAGGCGGTTCTAACGCGGTTCTAACGAGCAACCACGGTCTGTATTTTGGGGCGGGAATAAGAACAATAAAGTTTACCCCTGTAAACCACAGTTTTACTATATAAAGGTGGGGTTCAAAGGGTTCAAAATTGCATAGGTGTGTTTTCGTGATGATATATATATTTTAGGTACCATTTCATGACTCTGACGCTCCGACCTTGTGTTTCGTTTCGACAAGGCGGAGACAATGGAGTCATGATAATGTGAGATACACGAATGGACTAGTGTCAACGAATGGCCTTGCTCGAGAGTAAGACCATGACTTGAACTGGATCCGAATATTAGCCCTCTTATAAATTTTAAAATGCACCGTGCGACGCTAACTTCAATTTGAAGTATTTTTGAGTTTTTCTTTTCCATCTGTGAAGGGCATGATGTTGTCGTGACAAACCTAAATGTTCCCGTTTTCTTATACAACAGCTCATACCCAGTGTAACGAGTAGTCGAAATACTGTTTTACTGTGCGTGTTACCCATTTTGTACCAAATGGAGTCTTCCTAATTATATATAGCAGGAGTCCATCTCGGAGTTTGGGGGTGGGGTGAAAGGTTGTGTTTTTCTAAAACAAAAATCGAAAAATCGCTGAACTTCCTGCGGACAGTGAGAGCCCTGATCAGGCGCCGCGTTCTGTGGCGTCTGATCTGGGCCTGCACTGTTTGCCATTTACCCGTTTTGGAGTTTCCGGTACGGAATGGGTTAAAATAAAACGTATGTGATCTGTTCATGTACTTACATCTGTATCAAGTATTCCACTAATTAAGATTCACTGTTGACTTTGACAAAGACCTATCTTCTTTTCCATGCTCTGTTTCATGGCTGACCTATTGATTTCATCGATAGCAGGTAATCTGTGTATCTGACTTAAACACGGTTATCTCGTGCTACTGAAGAGCCGCGGCATGGAGAAACATGTGAAACACTACTGACGGCCAAAGGTGCTTATGTCTTGGCCGGGTCAACGTGACCCTCTGAAGACTTTCACAAATTTCATTTTTAGAAGGTGATGACCTTTCAGGTCTCACCTTCTTATGGTAACACTCAGAGAATTCCCTTGATACCGCATCACTCCTTTTTTCAAGAAAAATAGGTCCTCATAAATCAGTGAAGGGATGCGCTTGTATCATTTGATATGTGAAAATAATATGCAGATTGAAATAAAAACTGTGGATGCAAAATACACAAATAATGAACTTCAGAATTAAGTGTCATATAATTGATCTAGATTTGAAATTGGTCTCGTTTCGCAGCTGACCTGGCCTAGTTATTAAGAGCGAGTTCGGTTGACTTTCTAGAGTTAACTATAGTTACACCAAAACACGGGGGTTATGGCTCGTGCCGCACTACCAGAGTTAACTTGAGTTCAATCAAGCTTGCTTTGGGATTTGGGAGTTCTGTCTAACAAGAACAAAACCACGACGGCAGGGGGATCATCGTTGGTTAATTAAATGAATATAAACTTATTAGAAGGTGATGACCTTTCAGGTCTCACCTTCTTATGTCAATCGACACTGGAGCCCCCTCGATGACGAATAACTCCAATGCTTCAAGAAAAATAAGTTTCCATATATTTATCAATAGACGCGCATGTATCATTTGATAAGTGAAAATGATGCTGATTGTCAAACTGAGGAAGCCAGTTACACAAACAACTATCTTCAGAGTAAAATGCCATAAAATTAACCCTATGGTTCAAATTGGTCCCGATTCGCAGCTTTGTCATGACCTAGTTTGCTTTGAGCGAGTTCAGTTGACCAACTGAAGTTAACTCAAGAAAAGTAGGGGAGACAGTAGGCTTACTCTTGTACAAAATTGTATAATGACTGTATCACCACACGCCCCACTTTTCGATCCCACAATTAGGAGCGACAGGAAGCATCAAATTTCATTTGATGCGTCACCAGTAACGATTCAGATTCAGAACTCTACTGACGTCAAGAAAATGTCATCGATTGCCCTCGAGTAAATCGAAAGTATAAAAGGTTTCCAGTCATTTCGTACCCTAGTCATTTCGTATCCAAGTCGTTTCGTACCATTTTGGTCATTTCGTACCCGTTTTATTTTTCATTTTGGTCATTTCGAACCCGTTTTGGTCATTTCGTACCCACTTTGGTCATTTCGTGCCCACTTTTATTTTTTTCTGGGAATCGATTTTGGTCATTTCCTACCCAGTTCTTCAAAAAACAGGTACGAATTGACTTTGGTGTGCTGAATTGTTTTAAAGCTGATTTTACATGTAACGGCTAAGTTTGGTGCGTAATGGCTTGGTTTAGAGTAAGAGGGGCTCTATAGTTAAAGAGACTATATTTGTTTTACTCATTTTTATTTTTACAAAATTTAACATAATATTGAATGTACTGACAGCGTGTGACAATCCAAACAGATTTACAATACTATGCAATATATTTTACAAGTCACCTGGGTAAAAGCTGGCCTCGGTGGCTCAGTCGAATGCGTGTCTGACTGGTGATCAGGAGGACGCTGTTCGATACCTGCCGGGGTCGGCAACATTCTTTCGTGGAGATTGTTCGTGAAATCTGTTCTACTGTCATTCTCTCCCTTCCGTTGATTCAAGAAGGATAGTTGTCAGTTTCTTGTGAAAGAATGTGCACTGCTTACGTATAAGCCAGCCCAGGCAATGTTTGGATAGATAAACTGACTGGCTGAAATGACCTAAAATAATGTTGACAGTGCCGTCAAACTCCAATCCAAACAGCTATAGTTTGTGCCAATGCGAGTATGTCATGTGAGTAGCCAAAAATAAAAAGTCACCCTGCATCATTATGCGTTCTGTTTATGCCTACTTCTGTCAAACAGAGTTTATGAGTACCGTTTAAAATACACCCATATTAATTCAAACATAGATTTTGAGTCCTCGTTGGAGACAAAAACAAAGAGTTCCCACAACATATGTTTTGACCGCAATAAAACACAAAGTATACTTATGGAAATTCCACTTTTCTGTATGTTAAGTGAGGTTTACATTAAGTGAGGTTTACAAGTCTCCATCACACTGACTCGTTAAGTTAAACGATGCATATCACTACCATTGCTAAATAGAAAACAACTACTCGACAACATCCCCATTTGAGTTCGTCGGAGCGTACACCATTAAAACAAGACTTCAGAAGCTGTGATGTGGTCTTCTTTCCTGCTCTGTACTCGTCCATTCCTAAGATCTATGCATTGATCGCTCTCCATCCATCCATCCATCCATCCATCCATCTATCCATCCATCCACCCATCCGACCGCCAAAATAAAAAAAGGCTTTGAAAATTGTCGTCCTATTGTGTAGCAAATTAGCAGTTTAGTTATCATAATTAATGACGCGAAAAATTAACAAGAAAACCATTTAATTGCAGACATTCTTGAGCCGCTGTAATCCGCCCGTCTGTCCATCTATCCATAATGGTCCGGATAATGGTTTTGTTTGTTTGTTTGATTTGAGGTTTAACGTCCCCGTCAACACTGTAAATGTCATTTTGGAGACGTTGCTTCCAATTTTGTGGGACTTTTACCCGACATTGAGATGAAATGACATCTCAAGCCCTGTCGCCCAATGAAACCAATAGGGTTTATTAGCATGGACGGTCCGCCTCGCACCGCGGTTCCTGGACAGGCTTAGATCCTCTAAGCGGTTTACCAGTACTAGTGTGCGGGCCGGATTCAGCTCTGCGTGGAAGCATCATGCAGCCCATATATTTCTTCAAGCCCCCGGAAAATGGTACATGTATTCATAAAATCAAAAATATATTGAATGGGTTTTGCGATAGCAAGTTCCTTCCTAACTATATACATGTACAGTCTATTTAGACTTCCCACGTCCGGTCTCTGTGTCATGTCAGGTTCATTGCTACTACTGGTAACATGTTAGCCAGTTCATCCTGTTGCATGCGGGCAGGCGGGATTCGACACGAAGGGACGGGGTGTGATGAGGGCGGGGGGGGGGGGGAGGGGGGCATCAAGGGGTTGCTAGGTCTCTAAACAAAGCTGGCGTGGGTAGGGGGGCTAACTTTTTTAATTGAATACTGTCTCCCCCTATTGGGCAGATTGGGCAGACTGGTCTCGCGTTACTTTGTGCACAGCAGTGGTCGTCCAACGAAACCCTGTCTTGGTGCTTGGTCATTCCGGCTGTGCACATGGAATGCATGGGACCCATGGTGGTTCTTCTGCGACTGCAAGGGATAGATGGAGCTCTCAAGCCCTGGCAGGCAATCAGTCTAGGAGAAGCAACTCCAAGCAATAACTTACATACATGTAATCTGGATTTGCCTGTTCCAGCTATGTAAAAAAGAAGTAAAACAAAGATCAGGAATTGATACAATTAACTTACTCCACCCATAAAAGACACCAAAGGGAAAGAAATACAAACATTAAGCGACCAGACCATAATGGAAACCTAAACAAAGGAAGGCCATAAGGACAGTTACTTTCCCACAAAATGGCCATATGGCCATCCAAAACCAAAAGACACAAGTGATACACACAGTAAGTAACAAACAACAACATAAATAAATCGCCACAGAAGAGCCGCCTTGGAACGGTCAGTGGAAGATTTCCACTGGGGGGCTTAAATCGATTTTACGTGGCCACAATCCTCGCCCTTACTTCCGTCGCGATTTAGACAAATAATTTGTTCAGTCCGCATGTAGGCCTCCTAACTCATCAGTGCAACATCTCCTTGAACACAAAAATCAAAGAACCACAGAGGTGAGACAACGGTGAGGACTCGACAGCAAGAAACCACTGAAATGCTGGAGCAAAAGAAAACCAACAGTTAGACTAGTCTGCTTCGGAAGCTGGGGCGGAAGATATTTCAGATTCAACTATCCAAATGTGTCGTGGAGCATGAAGCGCATGACAAGGCACTGAAGAAGTCATGGTCATCCACTGCATCCGGGCTAAGCCCCAGATGTCTCGACACTGTCTTGCCCCAGGATCCAGCTAGGTCAGGACGAGAGAGTGAGGTTGACTCTGCGCGCCTCTCCCTCATTATAATCCAATTCACAGCGCATGCCATTATAATCATATACACACAGTCACTGCAGGCACACATATGCATGAAACTCAAAAAGCCCTGTGGCGATGGGCGAGCGGCGAAGCAGCAGCCAGAAGCATTACTCAAATATGATTAAGATTGGTCATTGTCAGTAATGACAGACGAACTATTATTAGCCCCGCCCAACCCTCAGTCTGCCCGTCCAAAACAACACAATATCTACCAGGTAGGATATTACCAAATGACTTGGTGCTTAAGTCATTTCGTACCCATTTTGGTCAATTCGTACCCGGTACGAAATGACCAAAACGGTTACGAAATGACTTGGGTACGAAATGGTTGTTAGTGGGTACGAAATGACCAAAAAGCAGGTACGAAATGACCAAAATGGTACGAAATGACTAGGGTACGAAATGACTTGGGTACGAAATGACCGGTTACCGTATAAAAATGTTTTCAAGTTGGACGTGATTTTTCCAACACGTGGCCAAAATTTCATAAAGTTGGAAATAATCGATTTTCGGATTGCATTTAACTTACAATTTTCCACCTTCCACCGTATTCGTTGTTACTAGGCAAGGCTTCCATCTCTCATACCAAGTCGCAATATTCCTACACGGCGCGTTTTGGAGCAAGTCAACTCTTGTTAACTCTAGTACGTCAACTGAACTCGCTCAAAATCTAGATCGCGGATTAATAATTCAGTGAATGAGTTGACAGTATGAATGGAATACTACAACTTGCTATACTACAGATAGAGTGAAGTTTTGTTTGTTTGTTTGTTTGTTTGATTTGAGGTTTAACGTCCCCGTCAACACTGTAAAGGTCATTTTGGACGCGCTGCTTTCCAATTTTGTGGGACTTTTATCCGACATTGAGATGAAATGACCTCTCAAGCCCTCTCGCCCAATGAAACCAATAGGGTTTATTAGCATGAAGGGTCTGCCTCGCACCGTGGTTCCTGGACAGGCTTAAATCCTCTAAGCGGTTTACCAGTACTAGTGTGTGGGCCGGATTCAGCTCTGCGTGGAAGCATCATGCAGCCCATATATTTCGGATAAAGCGAAGTTACCTTCACTGTTGCATTTGTTTGATTTGAGCTTTAACGTCCCCATCAACACTGAAAAGGTCATTTTGGAGACATTGCTTCCAATTTCGTGGGACTTTTCCCCGACATTGAGATGAAATGACATCTCCAGGCCTTTCGCCCAATGAAAGCAATAGGGTTTATAAGCATGGACGATCAGACTCGTGCATACCGCATTGCCTAAGCAGGCTTAGATCCTCTAAGCGGTTTACAAGTACTCGTGTGCGGGTCGGATTCAGCTCTGTGTGGACGCATCATGCAGCCCATATATTTCTCCAAGCCCCGATGGGAGGGGGGGGGGTGCGATTCACTTTTGCATGGATATATTTGTGAACCATCGGGAAAATATAACTTCATTACTTAAACTCCTTTATCTTAACGTTTAAAGTACGGGATAATACACATTTATTCCGGGCGGTGGGTGCTTTTTTATAATACCAGATTTTGTTTCCTCTTCTTCTGTATCTGAATATTTCCCTTTTTTACTGAGGTGTATTTGATTTGTTTGATTTGACGTTTAACGTCCCCGTCAAGACTGTATAACGGCCCCGCCCATCGGGGCTTGAGGAAACAGATTGGGCTGCATGATGCTTCCACGCAGAGCTGAAGTCGACCGAACACGAGTACTGGTAGACACCTTAAATGTTCAGATTCTAAGCCTGTCCAGGAAAAGTGGTGCGTGTTGGACCACCCATGCATATAAGCTCTATTGGTTGCATTGTGCGGCAGAGGCTGAGTTGCCATTTCATCTCAATGTCGGGTAAAAGTCCGACAAAATTGGAAGCGATGTCTCCAAAATGACCTTTAAAGTGTTGACGGGGCGTTAAACCTCAAATCAAACAAACAAAACTGTATAGACGTGCTTCGAATTTCGTTGGACTCTTACCTAACATTGTGATGAAATGGCATCTAAAGCCTTGCCACACTATGAGCGAGTCCAATGGACTTTCCGACTTCAAATTATAGCCCTGAGGCCAAAAATGCCCCCGCCCCGGGGCCCTTTGGTTTTATACTGACTAATACAGGGAAACCCTTTGAAAATCTTCTTGTCAGAAACCAGGAGGCTGAGGTGTTTGATATTTGATATGAAGCTGCGTCTAGTGGACCTCTATCAAGATTGTTAGAATTATAGCCCTCTGACCAAAAATGCCCCCGGCCTGTAGCCCACTGGTTTTACATAGACATCTCGCGGGAAAATCTTCAAAAATCTTCTTGTCTGAAACTATAAGCCTCAGATCTAAGATATTTGATATTTGGTATGTAACTTCGTCTCGTGAACCTATATCAAGATTTTCAAATTATAGTCCTTGTGCCAAATCCCCCCCCCCCCCCCAACCCCGGGTGCCCTTTGCTCTTACATTGGGATATAAAAGGAAAATCTTAAAACTTCTCTGTAAACGCAAGGCCCAGGTCTTTGATATTTGTGAAGATTTACCTAGCAGACCTCCACCAAGATTGTTCAAATTATAGCCCTTGGGTCAAAAATGGCCCTGTCATGGGGCCCACTGGTTTTATATTGACTTATATATGGAAAACCTTTAAAAAGCTTCTTATCCGAAACTAGAAGGCCCAGGTCTTTGATATTTGGTATAATGCTTCATCTGGTTGTCCTCTACTATGCTGTGTAAATTATATCCCTTGGACCAAAGGTTGCCCCGCCTCAGGCCCCACCGGTTTTACATAGCCATGTGAGGAAAACCTTTAAAATGTTCTTCTAAAAAACCCAAGGCCCAGGTCTTTGATATTTTGCTAGAAGTTTCATGCGGATGACCTCTACCAAGATTTTTCAAATCAAAGCCCTGGCGTCAAAAATGGCCCCGCCCCATGGCCCACTGGTTTCACAGACTTACGTACTGAAAACCTTTAAATACCTTCTCATCTGAAACCCAAAGGTCCAAGTCTTTGATATTTGGAATGAAACTTCCTCTAGTTGCCCTCTACCAAGATTGTCCAAATTATAACCTCATCGGGTCAAAACTGGACCTGCCTGGAGCCCATTGGTTTTATATAGGGTTAAGACTGAGCCGATTAATCTCCTTCTGCTGTACTAAGACCTGACCCTCAATGTCCACAAGGTGCCTAGACAGTGACATACAAGTCAGCTCTGTATTGTCAAAGGGGACCACTTGACACATAACCATCCTCCCTTTGTCACCATGTGACAGTATTAGTAAAACTAATTCATTTCCCTCTGTTGCATTAGGACATGACTCTCGATGCCCACACTGTCCACAATATGTCCAAATAGTGACATACAAGTTAGCTCTTTATTGTCAAAGGGAACCAATGACTGTCATTTTACGACAATTCTGCCCCCAACCCTCCACCCCCCCCCCCACCCCCCACCCCCACCCCCGCCAATTGTCACAGCGAGGCATTGTAAGTTGGACCATTACGATAACTCACCCGTGTGACAGAGCATTTTTCACATCTCCAAAACGGCTAGTTTTCTGATGAAAAACCTTGATAATTTTGGCTTGCAGCGACGGCTGCAAGCCAGTTAGATTGGAAAAGTGGTTCCGGTTTTAGACTTCTCTTTCTATGTTATTTTGGATCCTCAGGTGTTTTTTTTTTTAAACAAAAATCAGAGACACAGTCAGCTTTTTCCGGTGTCCTGGTTCCCTCACCCTATAGCTCAATAGCTTTCGCATATTTTAATAGAATACAGGGTACCAGTTTAGTGAGAGATGGTCTAGTGACAGAGCTATCGTTTCTGTGCGAAAGTTTAACTAAACACCGAAGCGAATTTATCCACTAGGCCACGGTCTACTCTGCACTACCGTCAATACAGTTTACCTGACCGCATTCATAAATCATCTGTGTAGCAGTCCGAACAGATGAAATGCATTCTAAAAATGGATAAATTTTGGACACACAGAGTTCGGAAATATTTGAACTATGGAAACCTTCAATAACATGTGCGAGTACATATTGGACATAAAGGTGAATATTATACTTTCCACATTTTCAATTACCTGCACGAATGAAATTGAATAATTTCATGTGAGAAATTAGAATAATAGAATTTACTGAAAATTATGATTTACCTGCCTGAAACCTCCATTGAATCATAATGTATATGTACAAACTTATTAGGGCCCCGCACTGAAAGTGTGGGTGCTCTATAGTAATCACTCTGTCCATTCGTCTGTCTGTCCGTCCACAATTATTTTATCCTCTATAACTTTCTTATTCCTGGATGGATTTAAATATATACTTGGCAGAAATGTTAACCATAATGTGATGGAGTGTTGCGCGCAAGACTTAGGTCCGTACCTCAAAGGTCAAGGTCATACTATGAGGTTAAAGGTAAAAAAAGATCTTTGTCGTGTCCAATCAATAACTTTGTTATTCCTGGATGGATTTAAATATTACTTGGCAGAAATGTTAACCATATTGTGACGGAGTGTCTCGCGCAAGACCCACAGCCGTACCTCAAAGGTCAAGGTCATACTTAGAGATAATAGGTCAAAAATGCGTCTTATTTATTGTGTCCAATTTATAACTTTCTGATACCTGGATGGATTTAAATATTACTTAGCAGAAATATTAATCATAATGTGACAATGTGTCACGCGCATGACCCAGGTCCGTACCTCAAAGGTCAAGGTCATACTTAGAGGTGAAAGGTGAAAAAAAACGTCTTTTTTATCGTGTCCGATCAATATCTTTCTTATTCCTGGATTGATTTTAGAATAACTTGACAGTAATGTTAATCATCATGAGAGGATGTGTTGTGCGCAAAACCCAGGTTGGTTTCTAAAACCGAGTTATCATGTTCAAAATGATTCTTTGAGCTATGTTCTTTCATTTCCTTGTTCTTTATAGTTTTTTAACATCAACATTTTCCTACTCATCTGATAGCGCTGCCGGGGCGCTAGTCAGTTTCACTGACAGCTCTAGTTATATTGAAGGTACTGCCACCAATAAATGAACAAAGTTTACGGCGTACTGACAGTCAATTGGTCCAGTTCTTATCAAAATTAAGATTCACCTTAAATAGCTTTATACTGTTTATTTCTTTTTAGACTTTCAGATAAAAACTGTTAACATTGGTAACATTGTTTACTTTGGTTGTCCCTTGTTTATAATATTTTTGAACTCTGCTAATAAAAGTTTTAACATTTAATGTCTCTTCCTTCTTCGTCTTATACTCCCTTGTATGTATATTTGTGTCGTCACCTAACAATTACATGTTTAGTGGCCACATGACATGAATGTATACTCAATATGTATGGAAGACCGCCTCCGTGGTCCAGTGATTAAGGTCGCTGACTTGTAATCACTGGAGGGTCATGGGTTCGAGCCCCGCTACCGGCCATGATCGTTTATTTGAGAACATTTGGTAGTCTGTGTCTGAGGATCGGAGTCTAGTACTGGTACTTTCCAGGAACGATGGTTAGGAAACTACCCGCCTGTATATGACTGAAAGATTGTTGAACGGGTGTAAAACCTAGCAAAACAAACAGTATGTATGATGTGTTCTACCACATTATTGTCTCTCATAAATCTGTTAGGGACATTTATTTTGTCTTGTTTGTCCATTTCTACTTGCCAAATCGCATATCGTCCGTGCTCCATAAGTCCATTATTCCTCCTGTCTGTCTGTTAACAATGTCTTCTTCCAACTACTATTCAGATACTACTGAGCAAATTTGAATAAAACAGGGTCATCACAATGATCCCTTACTATCATAGTTGGTCAAAAGTGAGAATGTGATCATTGGGTCACATGTAAATGCCTCAGTTACCTTAACATTGAAATATTTCTTCCAATAAATGTCAGGGTAGTGCCACATAAAAAATTGACACCTCATGGGTTTATCCATTCCAATTATATTGCCTTTGAGTACACTGCATCAAAAGTCTGTCCCATTAACAAGAACAGTGCAATTTGCTTCCTCACCAGTTCATGCATCTACATCAACTCGAACATTCATGTGACGGCGATATGGCTACATTTACACCAGGAACAGTACCCTTAAAACCAGGCAAGCCTTTCCTTTTAAAAGGAACCTTTATTTATACTAATGTTCAAAATATAGGTTGAGGGTACTCGTTAGAACCGCCTCAGTAAGGCGTTTCTAACGAGTACCTACAACCTATGTCTTGGAGCAGAAATAAGAAAAACAATGTCTACCCTCGTAAAACCAAGTTTTCTCCATACAAAGGGTGGGGGTCATTTTACGGACTTGTTCACGTGATGCTGAGCAAATTCATCTCCATTCACTAGGACATGACCCTCAATGTCCGGAAAATGTCCAGGTAGTAACATATAAGTCAGCTCTTTAGAAGGGAACTTTGAAAAGACTTCATCCTCATGCAGAAAGAAAATAATTTTGGAAGGAATGTTCCATGGGTGACCCTCTGACAAAGTTGCTCATAATAGTTTTGCTCCACTGAACATAAAAGCCATCAAACGAAACAATAAGACTTCTCATTACGATAACACACCCATGCGATATAGTGCATTTTTAACATCCCCAAAATGGCTTCTTTTCTGATGAAAATCCGTGATATTTTTCTTAACAATGATCAAAACATAGGTTGTGGGTGCTTGTTAGAACCGCCTTAATGAGGCGGTTCTAACGAGTACCCACAACCTATGTCTTTAAGCAGAATTATGAAAAATAATGTATAAACCCCCACCCCCTAACCCCAGTTTGCTCTATATGAAGTGGGGTTTAGAGGGTTCTTCATTTCACGGACTTGTTCACGTGATGTTGTACTAAATAGGTAGACTGATTTTGAAATAATTTCACAGGAATGTTCCTTTGGTCACTCTCAACCAAAATGGCTCAAACCATCCACTCCATCTTATATTACCTACCACTCTATCTGTACAATAAGGATTAGGTGAGCGTTCCAGGGTCATTATGCCCCTCTTGTTTAATCAAGGTTTCACTGGGTCGACGGACGTCTTTCAAACACTAGACAAAACATAGCAACCAACAAATTTATAAACTTGTGATCGAAGCCTCAGATAAAAACCAGTCTGTGTCCCGGAATATTGGTGTTAGAAAGCCATTTGCTAGAACGTATAGTGTTGAGTAAATTATTATCCCCACGTTTTTTCGAAGAAAAAGCGGGGATATTGTTATCGCCTCCGTCCGTCCGTCCGTCTGTCCGTCGGGCTATCTCCTCCTTAACCACTGGTCGGAATGTAATTAAATTTGGTACACAGCTTCCTTACATGATGAGGGCGTGCAACGTCACATTTATTTTTGGCCCCGCCCTCAGGGGCCTTGGGGAGGGGTCAAAAGGTCATATATCAATTAAATTCAATTTCAAAGTCAATTTTATAGAGTTTGAAACCAAACTTTGCATAAGTAATGATTAATGATATATGTAACACATATTGAACGAGATTTTGGCTGCGACCCCTGGGTCATGCCCAAGGGGTCGGACTGGCGGTGGGGGGGGGGGGGGGTCAGGGGGTCAAAATTCAAATTTTACCGAATATAGCCATATGGAATATCAAATTGAAGAAGGTGATTAGTAAAATTTTGACCCTGGGGTCAGATTGGGGCCCTGGGGAAGGGGTCAAAGGGTCAAAATTTAAGTTTTTTTGGAACATAGTCATGTGGCATATCAAATTGAAGGGCATGATTAGTAGAATATAATACAGGTAATATTTTGACCCTGGGGTCGAATTAGGGCCCTAGGTGAGGGGTTTTTGGTACTAGGCCCCTTTGTAGAAAGCGTGGGGATTTGCGATGGCGCGTCATCGACAGTATTCTAATCTTGTTTGCTAGAGTCTATGTATGTAATTGTCTCCAGAATTATTCTCAATGACACAAGAAGGGACTCACAACATGTAGCATTCGATCCTCAATTTTGTTTATGACATTTCATTTGTCTGCTCCTCGCGTTACTACAATCATATAAAACCATGACTGTTTTAAAAATTAAAAAAGGTAATGAAATGAAATGGCCCAGTGTAAAAACTAACAGTTTTCTACCATCACCTTCTATTAGTACTTTCAGTACTTTGATTATCTTGTTTAACAGTATAAATTGGCATTTTTTTTTCTTTGGAAGTTACAACTCGGGTTGCCATGCCCCGGCTCGAACTTGTTTAACTTATATTGCGTTTATACCTGCTTAAAAGTACCGAACTGTTATTGTATCATTATTGTCAAGTCTTGGGTTGAGAGATCTTACTTATTCCAGTGGGCGTATAGCGATGGAACAACACTGGTACAGCATCGATTTGACATCGCGACGTCGATTAGACATTTGGCTGAGCTTTGTTTCGACGCTGTATGACCGCTGTGAGGGTCCAATCAAGCATAGTTCTTTTTTGTTCATGAAGCTAAACAATACTCTTTTTTATGAAATTGTTTCCCGTCTGTTATAGACAGTCAATTTCTCAATAGCTGATGTTGACATCATTGATTAAAAAAAATGTCCTTTATCCTTTCACCGTGTTTTACCTGTAACATTATGTTATATTTTGTACTTACTTTTGCTGTTTTTCACTTTACCATAACTTTGCTCCACGGGGAATTTTATTCTTTTTCACTTTCAATCACAATTGGTAATACTATGGGCAGGATTCAAATTAAACCGGTTCTAGCATCGTCCAAATTAACACGTTGGCTAATTGACTGTATTACCTGATTTTCAACTAAACGAAATGTTAAATCACGGACGACGCTGGTATCCCAAATATATTGTCCGCATGTTGCTGGCACTAGCCGCATCCATGGACATTTTCTCAGGATTTAATGAGTGATATACAACTTTACAGGATGCGGATAGGCTTACATTACGTTCGCCAATGCAAAGTTAAAGGTATAAAACACATTACGCTCTTTGAATTATTAATAATCCTATCACTTTTATAACTACGATCAGGGGATATTGAACTCAACCCCGGTCCGAATCTATCTCAAACTGAGACTGACTCAATAGCCATGGACGACGCGTTACTATCAAAATACTTCTCCAAAGCATTACTAATAAAATTGATTTGATAGGAACTGAACTAAGAAACTTTTCTATCATTTGCTTAACAGAAACTTGGCTTAACCCAAATATACCTGACGACTCCATAAAAATAGATGGCTTTAAACTTTATCGCCGTGATCGAGTTGGAGATAATCACGGAGGGGTATGCGTCTACATAAAGGATAACATATTCTCTCGCCGCAGGAGCGATCTTGAACTACCGAATATTGAGTGCGTCTGGGTCGAGGCCACAGTTCACCATAGAAAATTTCTTCTAGGAACATTCTATAGACCCCCTAACTCCCCTTCTCAAATCTTGTCTGCTATTGAAGATTCAATTAGTCTTGCATTTGATTGTAATATAAACGATGTATTTATTACAGGTGACCTCAATCTCGATACCCTAAGAAACGCATCTAACCAAAAAATTTCTGATATCTGTCAGCAATTCAGTATAGACCAGATAATCGTGGAGCCGACCCACTTCACTGAAAACTCATCTTCTATTATAGATTTGGTCTTTACTGCCAATAAAAATAGTATACTTTTAAGCGGGGTAGGTGACCCATTTCTCGATCAACATATTAGGTACCATTGACCAGTCTATTTTGTATTAAACTTTCATAAAAATGTAGTTCCCGCCTTTTACAGGCATATATGGTTATTTGATCGTGGTGACTATGAATCTTTTTCTCGCGATATTCGAGAAACTGACTGGGAAACACTCAAGAACAATGATATAGACATTTATGCAGCAAATATAACAAGACGTATCTCAGAACTAGCTGACAAACATATTCCCAATAAAAGAGTTAAGATACGGCAATCTGATCCTTCCTGGTTAACAAACGATGCTAAAAATTAATTAGAAAACGCTAACGTTTATACAAAAAATTTAAAAGAACAAATAACTTAACAGACTTTGAAAGCTATAAACGCGTAAGGAATAAAACTACAGCAGAAATTCGCAGGCTTAAACAACAGCAAATAGACAAATTGGCGGCAAAACTTAGTAATAACGATATAGGACCACGTGACTGGTGGAAGACCCTTAAGCAGTTTATAAAACCTGACCAATCATCCTCAGTCCCTCCCTTATATAAAGATGATATTGTCAACACAGAAGAGGATGCTAAGGCAAGGCTGATGAACGATTTCTTTGTAGGACAAACCGAAGTTGACGAAACAAATGCCACTTTTTCATATGATATTCCCTGTCCTGGACATAGCCTGAACTCTGTCTCTACTTCACCCTCCGAAGTTGAATCCATTTTAAAATCTCTAAAATTAGGCAAGGCAACGGGTCCCGACTCTATAAACAATCGCGTGTTGAAGGAACTAGCACAACCTCTTTCTTTCCCTCTTTGTGATTTATTTAACTTCTCGTTAACCTCTGGCAAGGTACCTTTGATATGGAAGGAAGCAAATGTAACTCCGATTTTTAAAAAAGATGACCCCTCAGTTGTTTCTAATTACAGACTTATATCTCTTCTGAGTGCAGTGGGTAAAGTCTTAGAAAAAATAGTGCATAAACATTTATTTAATTTCATCCGTGATAATGACATACTGACAACATTACAGTCAGGATTTATTCCCGGAGACTCTACAGTTAATCAGCTCGTAGATATATATAACACTTTCTGCCAATCTCTTGACCAAGGCAAAGAAGTTCGCGCAGTGTTTTGCGATATAAGCAAGGCATTTGATAGAGTGTGGCACCGAGACCTTCTCTATAAGCTTGAATCTGCTGGGATCTCTGGTTCTTTCCTGGCGTGGCTTAAGGACTATTTGAACGACAGGAAACAGAGAGTTGTATTACCTGGATCTGCTTCTTCGTGGGCAGCTCTTAAAGCAGGTGTACCGCAGGGGTCTATTTTAGGTCCCATTCTTTTTCTTATCTATATTAATGACATTGTAGACGATATTCACTCTTGCATACGGCTATTTGCCGACGATACCAGCCTTTATATTATTGTAGATAACCCTATAGATGCGGCTGATGAACTGAATGCAGATCTCGCAAAAATACATTCGTGGGCGACTAAATGGCTTGTATCTTTCAACCCGGCGAAATCTGACTCCATGGTATTATCACGGAAACATAATAAACCCCTTCATCCACCGCTCAACATGAACCAGCAATTGATTGATGATGTGAACTTCCACAAACACTTAGGTCTTACATTCTCAAAGGACTGTTCCTGGCACGACCATATAGAACTCGTAAAAGCAAAAGCATGGCTTCGCATAAATATTATGCGGAGACTGAAATTCCAGCTTGATAGAAAGTCTCTTCAAACTATATTTATATCTTTTGTAAGACCACTTCTAGAATATGCAAATATTGTTTGGGATAATTGCACTCAGCAAGAGTCAAACGATTTGGAAAAAATCCAAAATGAAGCTGCTCGAATTGTCACAGGAGCAACTAAACTTGCATCAATCCAATCACTTCTATCTGACACAGGGTGGGAAAGTCTTGCATCTAGAAGAGAAAAACATAAACTCATCTTCTACTATAAGATGGTTAACAATATGACCCCCGAATACCTCTCTTCACTCTACCTCCAACTGTTGGCAGTATATCGCGATATAATTTGCGTAATGAGACGAACCTTCAGACAATTCCTGCAAGATCTCAACAATACTATAACTCATTTCTTCCTTCAACTACGCGAATTTGGAATAATCTTCCGGAAGATACTAAGAACTCACCATCTGTAGCAACTTTTAAAAACAAACTTAATAATAATATTAGCAAACCCCCACGATACTACCAAACTGGTTCACGACTAGGACAAATATATCATGCTCGATTACGACTGAACTGTAGCTCTTTACGCCAATATCTTTTTCAGAAAAATATTATTGACAATCCTTTATGTGAATGTGGCATAGTTGAAAACACTTCACATTTTTTCTTAATATGCAACCGTTTCGGACAGATCAGGCAAGAGCTGCTAAATAGAGTCTCGATATATTGCCAACCAACACTAAATATTCTCTTATATGGTAGTACTGACCTGCCAGAGGATCAAAACGAAGACATCTTTTTAGCTGTGCAAGATTACATACTAAAAACTAAACGCTTTTGTTAGTTCGTTCGACTGTTTAAACGTTCGAACTGTCTTTAAAATTAATTAGTTTTGATCACAAGCGTTTATATGGCATAAACTACGTTAAGGAAAATTTAGATGCGCTACTATTAAATACACACACACACACGCACGCACGCACGCGCGCGCGCGCGCGCGTCGGACATATATTGAAAACATTAAATCCAGCTTTTTACAGGTTTATTGCTGAATGTTGTCCATAATATAATGACCTTTAACTATTACAAAACTGGCTATATGTTCCACTCCCCGTGGAGCCCCAACCAACTATCTACTATATTTATGTTTACTCAGTTATAAAAGTGTGATTAATTTTACAATTATTGAATGACAATTACAATATGATTGTACACACAATAGTATTGCAAACACTTGGGATACAGATTCGAGTAAGTCACTGGACTTTTTTCTGAATCCCATTTGTATAGTGGTTGTATTGTAATCGTATTCTATACTGTTTTGTATATTAACTATGTATTATGCAAATGAAATAAAGTTTAAACCAAATCGATTTATGGATATTATTAATTTAGATCGAAATATGGATATCCATAAATCGAATTATGGATATCCTTAATTCGAATTATGGATATCCATAATTCGGCTGATTTATAGATATCCATAAATCGAATTATGGATATCCATAATTCTCCTCTGCAAATAAACCTAATGAATAATGACTGCTCCCTTTGTAAAAAAAAAACTCTACTATTTACTATTCGCGTCAGGTTTCCGATTTGGGTGTGTAATAAAAGCCGGGATGGAGGTGGAGGTAATAAATGGTAGGCTTAGTGGTGGCCTATGGTGTGGGAGAGAAATGTTTTGTTTGATTTGAGGTTTAACATCCCCTTCAATACTATTTAGGTCATTTTGGAGACGTTGCTTCCAATTATGTTTGACATTAAGCCTTCATTGAGATAAAATGGCATCTCAATCCCGCCGACCTCGGTAGCTCAGTCGGATGCGCGTCTGACTGTTGATCAGGACGACGCGGGTTCGATACCTGCCAGGGTCGGCAACATTCTTTCGTGGAGATTGATCATGGAATCTTTTCTACGGTTATTCTCTCCCTTTCGCTGAGTTAAGAAGGGCAGTTGTCAGTTTCTGGCGAAAGAATGGGCACTGTACTGGTTAACTGCTTACGAATATGCCTGCCCAGGAAAAGTATGGATAGGTAAACTGACCGGCTCAAAAATGAGCTAAATTAGTGTTGACTGGGCCGTTGAACTTAAATACAAACAAACAAACACCTCAATCCCTGTCGCCCATTGACTCGCAAGACTTTGTTAGGACAGGCTTAGACCTTCTACACGGTTTACCAGTACTCTCTGCTCATGCAGCCAAATCTATTTCTCCAAGCCCCAATGGGCGGGGGCCATGAGATATATCTGAATCTGCCTGGTACTCCATACATCTCAAGTAGAGTATTATATGGATATATGTTTTTTGTTTGTTTGATTTGAGGTTTAACGTCCCCCGCCAACAGTGTATAGGTCATTTTGGAGACGTTGCTTCCAATTTTGTGGAACTTTTGCCCGACATTGAGATGAAATGACATATCAAGCCCTGTCGCCCAATGAAACCAATAGGGTTGGGCGGTCCGATTCGCCCCGCTTTGCCTGGGCAGGCTTAGATTATAAGCGGTTTATCAGTAGACCTATCATTGTGCGGTCGGTTTCAGCTCTGCGTGGAAGCATCATGCAGCCTATCTATTTCTCCAAGCCCCGATGGGCGGGGGTCGATGGATATTTTGTTTTGGTTTTGGTTTTACGGCCCTTTCAAGATTATTTCACTCATATCGAGCTGATCGTCAATCAGAGGTGGACGAAAACCGGAGTACCCGGAGAAAAACCACCTGACCTTCCGTTTGCAGAACTTGGCGTCTCACATATGACCCGAGCGAGGCTCGAACCACAGCGGTGAGAGACCTAATGATCAAGAGTCAGCGCTCTTAACCACTAGGCCACGGAGGCCCGTAGGGCCGATGGATATATGTTAATACTATATATAACGACCATGTGCAATTTTTTCTCCAGAAAGCATGCACGGATTGCCTGTTTTGATCATTATAATCTGACGTCCGACTTTCAGTGTTCTTAGGTGCACCGTCCTCATAGAGGTGATTCCAGATGGCCGGAATTTCCAGATCTTACGTCCGGCTCCGATATTTAACTGCACACATGGCGGGCGTTCAGCGTATGGCGTCTGTTGCTTTGGAAGCCTTACGGGTTGACAAGGCTGCACGGCAGAAAGGTCCCTTTGACTGGCCATCAGCTTCCAGCGATGATGAAAGCCTTGAAGATTTTAAAGATTTCACGTGTCTTAGGGAAAAAATCATTAAACCAAAAGCTCTGGCGGTGATTTATGGATATCCATAATTCGAATTATTGATATCCATAAATCGATCTGAATTATGGATATCCATAAATCGAATTATGGATATCCATTATTCGGCTGATTTATGGATATCCATAAATCGAATAATGGATATCCATAATTCGATTTATGGATATCTATAAATACGGATTAAATAGTTAAACGGCGCCCCATATTCCTTACTAAAGAAAACCCTTTCTGTTCGTCGTTATGAATCCCGAAGTGCACTTGGTAGTGAAATTTACCAGTGTCTTCAGGGTATACCTAAAATACCTACTTCCCTGTCTTTACAGAATGGATTTCGAGACTTGCAAAGTGTGTTTTCGTCAAGGGAGAATACTTTGAAGGATTGAAGTGAACGAAATGGGAATGGGATAAATAACGCGCCCGGTAGAACCCCAATTACAACATTAAATGAACGCCCCTGGTACATGTATCCCGTCACATGGTCTTCACATTGTATAGGCAATATGATTAATACTTCATAATGATAACACGTCCGTGTGTTAAATTTGGCATGAAATTTGAACTGTTAGATTGAGTGTGAAGTTCATATTGCTGATTAATAATAAATTCCAACACACATTTCCAGGGGTAACAACCTACGTCATAGCAGAGATGTCGTACCCATTTCAGAAGCGGCCATATTGGTGTAAATAGGGTAAATAAAATGCTTCAAACTAGATTTGTACATTACGAGTCTTCAGAAAACATACTTCAGCTGGTAACGAACAATATTTGCATCCCATCAGTGAGCTAATTCCACCTAGAAACATTGACAATGCTTCGACAGCTTCGCCACAAGATTTGATTCGGCGCTGTAAACAATGATAGTTCCGACATCATTGCCAAATCAGCTTGTGTCGAATTATTTAAACAAAAGGCCACATTTCTGGGACAGATTTCAGTATGTTTGATTCTTATATGACATAATGCACCGACTGCGCCTACTTGTTGTGACAAATGTCTTTTGTGTAGTAAACGCCGGCAAACCTAGGAATGGTTATGACGTCACTGCTCTGACGTAGGTTGTTCCCCCTGTTTTCCCTCTTCAAAATCAGCTGGGAATAATGCTTGTCTGGCACATAAATATTAAAATGCCAATAAGGCCAACAACTATTGGCATTTTATTATTTACAGGCCAAAAATTAATCTTACGAGCAGGACAACTATTTTAGAAGCAGGAAAACAATTGATGGTATTTTATTTTTTAAACGAGCCGCAAACATTTTTATTGGCAATTAGAAAAAATAATTAATGATTATTTGAAGGACAATAATTGTTGGCTTTTCATGATTTTTCAATATTTTCCAGCAGGACAGCAATTGCTGGCATTTCTATACGAGCAGGAAAACAACTGTTGGAATTTTCATATTTACGAGGAGAACAATAATCGTTGACATTTAGAGGACAATAATCGTCGACATTTAGAGGACAATAATCGTTGACATTTAGAGGATAATAATCGTCAACATTTAGAGGACAATAATCGTTGACATTTAGATGTAATAATCGTTGAAATTTAGAGGACAGTAATCGTCGAAATTTAGAGAACAATAATCATTGACATTTAGAGGATAATAATCGTCAACATTTAGAGGATAATAATCGTCAACATTTAGAGGACAATAATCGTTGACATTTAGATGTAATAATCGTTGACATTTAGAGGACAATAATGGTCGACATTTAGAGAACAATAATCGTCGACATTTAGAGGACAATAATCGTTGACATTTTTAGGATAATAATCGTCAACATTTAGAGGATAATACTCTTTTACATTTAGAGGACAATAATCGTTGAAATTTTGAGACAATAATCGTTGACATTTAGGGAACAATAATCGTTGATATTTAGAGGAAAATAATCGTCGATATTTAGATATAATAATCGTTGACATTTAGAGGACAATAATCGTTGACATTTAGAGGATAATAAGCGTTGACATTTAGATATTTACGGTCAGGATAACACTCGTTGGTATTTATATATTTACGAACAGTACAACTATTGTTGCCATTTTAATCTTCACTAAAATCATTTTTTTTTTTTTATATTTTGGGGGTATTTTGATATTTACGAACAGGACAACAAATTTTGGCATTTTAATATTTACGAGTAGGATAACAATTTTTGGAATTATATTTTCACGAGCAGGGCAACAGTTGTTGTTATATTTTCACGAGCAGGGCAACAGTTGTTGGCATTTGTTTTATTAACGATCAAGACATAGCTTATCAACAAGAAGAATGTCAGACTTTTAAGTTTATCACACAAGAAGAATTTTAGCCTCGGGCATAAAACATTTCCAATTCCAGAGTCCAGTTATTCAAACTAACGATGTCGTTAGATAGAGTATCGTCAAAGCGTTGATCTTTTAACCCTTTTGGTACCAAATGGAATCTTCCTCTTTATATATGGCAGGAGCCCATTTCAAACTTTAGGTGTGTCCGGTTGTGTTTTCTTCAAAAGCTATCCGGAAACTAGTCAAACTTTTTACAAACGGTGTAGGCCCTGATCAGACGCCACATTCTGCGAGTTCGAGTTGGAGTCTTGGAGTTTCCGGTACAGAATGGGTTAATATGGCAAATATGATGATAACTTTGCAGAAACTAATGTGAGCAGTTTCTGTGCTCACGTTATTTGAGAAAAAAATACCATAGTGTAGTTATAAGATATTGTACTTGTTAGAACGCATCATGCTAACATATCCGTGAAATGTGCACCGCCATTAAACCCCACTTTATATACAGAAAACTGGGTTTGCAGGGGTATACATTTTTTTTTTTATTTCTGCTCGAAGACATAGGTTGTGGGTACTCGTTAGGACCGCCTCATTGAGGCGGTTCTGACGAGCACCCACAATCTATGTATGGAGTATAAATAAGAAAATATCATATTTTTATCAGAAAGGTAAGCATTTTTGGAGATATGAAAGAATGCACTATGTCACAAGGATAGGTTCACGTAATGGGTTAATACTTTGATCACTAACGAGCTCGTTAAGCTTGCAATGCTTCGAACAAACTGGGCCCGAAAATTCGTCTTTGAACGAATAACGATATCTCGTTAACAAGCTGCATAATAAATATCCGTGTAAGCCCCACTTTAAAGGGAAAAAGAGGGATTTACAATAGTAAACAATATGTTATGTTTGCTCACAAAAAGAAATAAGAAAAGCAAATTGATGAAAGAAAAAGGGATACACTAGCCCCATGAAACATAAATGAATCAAATCAGAACCCAACGCCTATTCCATGTACATCTTAACAAACAACAAAATCTCAGGCGACAAGCGGAAACGCGCCTATACAAATACCTTGTAAACTTTACTACGGAAAAAAAAACACGAAAATTTTAAGATGAAAAAGTGTTATATTTTTTTTTTTTTTTTGATTAAAATATAGATTGTGGGTGCTCGTTAGAACCGCCTCATCGAAGCGGTGCTAACGAATACCCACAATCTATATTTTTTGGCAGAAATAAGAAAAATAAGGTATACCCCTGCAAATCCCAGTTTTTATATAAAAGTGGGGTTCAAGGGGGTCAAAATCATGTAACAGTAGGCATGTTTTCGTGATGGCAATTCATTTTTATACGTCTTTATATTAGAGTATTGAACACACGTATTGCAAAGGCGTATTTTCATGTCTGTAGAACAAGAAAGTTTACGAAAACACGCTTATTCAAATATATTGAGAATTTTACCATCAAAAACTGCCCATGTCCAAATAAAAAAATCTGGGCATATCATAGATTGTGGGAACTCGTTAGAACCACATCGCCGAGGGGTTCCAGCGAGTACCTACAATCTATGTTTCTGAGCAGAAATAAAGGAATATCATATATACTCCTTTAAACCCCAGTTATACTATACCAAAGTGTTTTTTTTAAAAGAGGTCAGAATTATATTGTCGTGTTTTCGCGATGCCTGTATCTGCTCCAAATATTAATTTTGGATGCTAATCAGAACTGAAGCTATCGCCCCGCCCATCGGGGCTTGAAGAATTATATGGGCTGCATGATGCTTCCACGCAGAGCTAAAACCGACCCGCACACGAGTACTGGTAAACCGTTTAGAGGATCTAAGCCTGCCCAGGCAAAGCGGTGCGAGTCCATGCTTATAAACCCTATTGGTTTCATTGGGCGGTGTAACGTAAAAAAAGTGGACCGTGAAAAAATGAGACATTTCCGCCACTGCGCATGCGCGTTGCTAAGTGGGCGTTAACCGATTGTTTAAGGCGGGGCTTACACGATAAACAAATCAATAGTCACATTTTCAATCCTCCTTGAATGAACTATTGCCCAGCCTGCCAAAAACATCGTACCTACGTCGAGTCGACAGCGATACGACGTATCAACGTCGTTTGGCTCTCAGCCCCATATTGGCCGGCTATTGCGTAATAGCTGGGAAGTATACGATATACCATGCAATGAAAGTTTCACCTCTGTGACTGTTACTGACTGTTACTGACATTTTGCTCTTGAACAGCAGTTGTCAATTTCTGGCGTAAGAATGTGCAGTGTGCTGGTTAACTGCTAACATATAAGCCTGTCAAGAAAAAATTGTGGATAGGTAAACTGACCGGCTCAAAATGACCTGAATGGTGTTGACTGGGCCGTTAAACTCCACTACAAACAAAGAAAAAAAATGTTGTTTTTTATTATTATTAAATCTCTACCTCGCCCTGTGTTTAGTTTAGTATTACACTTCTCTGAGTATTTCTCTAATCCGTCTGGGAGAGGAATAATGATTTTGTTACCTTGAAAATTGTGTACAGATGCCAAAAATAAAAAAAATAAATAAAAAAGTATCGATGCATTTTTGAAAGTAACATTAACAACGAGAAGACCCTGCATATGCTGAAGTATAACGAAACATCCTCACCCTGAGTTATGTAGACGAGCTATTGATCAGTACACATGAGAAACCCTAAATGTGCAGCCTGCGTGGAAAAGGAGATAGACGTGTAAAAAGGAGATAAGGCATCAAACCGTGAAAAAAGTGGACATGCGTGAAAAAAGTGGACATAAAGAAATGCAAAATAAAGGAATGAAAAAAGATGGATGTGCGTGAAAAGGGTTGAAAAGGTACCAGTCCGTGAAAGCAGAAGATGTGCGTGAAAAGGATAATCCCGAAGAAAAATGTACACTGACATGAAAGAAAAATAGATAAGGCACCACTCCGTGAAAAAAGTGGACATCCGTGAAAAAAGTGGACATAAAGAAAAAAAGAAAAGGAATGAAAAAAGAAGATGTGCGTGAAAAGGGTTGAAAAGGTACCAGTACGTGAAAGCACTAGACGTGCGTGAAAAGGATAATCCCGAAGAAAAATGTACACTGACGTGAAAGAAAAATAGATAAGGCACCAATCCGTGAAAAAAGTGGACATCCGTGAAAAAAGTGGACATAAAGAAATACAAAGAAAAGGAATGAAGAAAAAAGATGTGCGTGAAAAGGGATGAAAAGGTACCTGTCCATGAAAGAAGATGTGCGTGATGAGGATAATCACGAAGAAAAATGTACACTGACGTGAAAGAAAAATAGAAAAGGCACCACTCCGTGTAAAAAGTGGACATCCGTGAAAAAAGTTGACATAAAGAAAAAAAGAAAAGGAATGAAAAAAGAAGATGTGCGTGGAAAGGGTTGAAAAGGTACCTGTCCGTGAAAGAAAAAGATGTGCGTGAAAAGGATAATCACGAAGAAAAATGTACACTGACGTGAAAGAAAAATAGATAAGGCAACAATCCGCGAAAAAAGTGGACATCAGTGAAACAAGTGGACTTAAAGAAATTCAAATTAAAGGAATGAAAAAAGATGTGCGTGAAAAGGGTTGAAAAGGTACAAGTCCGAGAAAGAATGAGAGGCTCGTGAAAAGGATAATCCCGAAGAAAATTGTACACTGCCGTGAAAGAAAAGCAGAAAAGGCAACAACCCGTGAAAAAAGTAGACATGCGTGAAAAACGTGGACATAAAGAAATACAAAGAAAAGGAATGAAAAAAGAAGATGTGCGTGAAAAGGATTGAAAAGGTACCAGTCCGCGAAAGAAGAAGATGTGCGTGAAAAGGATAATCACGAAGATAAATGTACACTGACGTGAAAGAAAAATAGATAAGGCAAAAATCCGTGAAAAAAGTGGACATCCGTGAAAAACGTGGACATAAAGAAATACAATGAAAAGGAATGAAAAAAGAAGATGTGCGTGAAAAGGGTTGAAAAGGTACCTGTCCGTGAAAGAAGAAGATGTGCCTGATAAGGATAATCAGTTATTAATCACGAACAAAAATGTACACCGACGTGAAAGAAAAATAGATAAGGCAAAAACCCGTGAAAAAAGTGGACATCCGTGAAAAAAAGAACAAAAAGAAATACAAAGGAAAGGAATGAAAAAAGAAAAGGTGCGTGAAAAGGGTTGAAAAGGTACCTGTCCATGAAAGCAGAAGATGTGCATGAAAAGGATAATCACGAAGAAAAATGTACACTGACGTGAAAGAAAAACATATAATGCAACAATCCGTGAAAAAAGTGGACATGCGTGAAAAAAGTGGACATAAAGAAATGCAAAATAAAGGAGTGAAAAAAGATGGATGTGCGTGAAAAGGGTTGAAAAAGTACCAGTCCGTGAAAGCAGAAGATGTGCGTGAAAAGGATAATCCCAAAGAAAAATGTACACTGACGTGAAAGAAAAATAGATAAGGCACCAATCCGTGAAAAAAGTGGACCACCGTGAAGAAACTGGACATAAAGAAATACAAAGAAAAGGAATGAAAAAAGAAGATGTGCGTGAAAAGGGTTGAAGAGGTACCTTTCCGTGAAAGAAGAAAATGTGCGTGATAAGGATAATCACGAAGAAAAATGTACACTGACGTGAAAGCTAAATAGGTAAGGTAACAATCCGTGAAAAAAGTGGACATCCGTGAAAAAAGTGGACATAAAGAAATGCAAAATAAAGGAATGAAAATCGAAGATGACCGTGAAAAGGGTTGAAAAGGTACCAACCCGAGAAAGAAGAAGATGCGCGTGATAAGGATAATCACGAAGAAAAATGTACACTGACCTGAAAGAAAAATAGATAAGGCAAAAATCCGTGAAAAAAGTGGACATCCGTGAAAAAGGTGGACATAAAGAAATACAAAGAAAAGCAGTGAGTGAGTTTTAGTTTTACGTTCCACCAACAGCTAAGGTCATACGGAGACGGGACCTCGGTTTAAAGGCTGGAGAAGCCCGGGATCGATCCTGCGATCCCTTGTTTACAAGGCGAGTAGCGTAACCACTGCACCACGGAGGCTTCTACAAAGAAAAGGAATGAAAAAAAGAAGAATGCGTGAAAAGGGTTGAAAAGATACCAGTCCGTGAAAGCAGAAGATGTGCGTGAAAAGGATAATCACGAAGAAAAATGTACACTAAGGTGAAAGAAAAACAGATAAGGCAACAATCCGTGAAAAAAGTGGACATGCGTGAAAAAAGTGGACATAAAGAAATGCAAAATAAAGGAATGAAAAAAATGGGTGTGCGTGAAAAGGGTTGAAAAGGTACCAGTCCGTGAAAGCAGAAGATATGCGTAAAAAGGACAATCCAGAAGAAAAATGTACACTGGCGTGAAAAAAAATAGATAAGGCACCAATCCGTGAAAAAAGTGGACCGCCGTGAAAAAAGTGGACATAAAGAAATACAAAAAGGAATGAAAAAAAGAAGATGTGCGTGAATAGGGTTGAAAAGGTACCTGTCCGTGAAAGAAGAAGATGTGCGTGATAAGGATAATCACGAAGAAAAATGTACACTGACGTGAAAGAAAAATAGATAAGGCAACAATCCGTGAAAAAAGTGGATATGCGTGAAAAAAGTGGACATAAAGAAATGCAAAATAAAGGAATGAAAAAAAAGAATGGGTGTGCGTGAAAAGGGTTGAAAAGGTACCAGTCCATGAAAGCAGTAGATATGCGTGAAAAGGACAATCCAGGAGAAAAATGTACACTGGCGTGAGAGAAAAATAGATAAGGCACCAATCCGTGAAAAAAGTGGACCGCCGTGAAAAAAGTGGACATAAAGAAATACAAAGAAAATGAATGAAAAAAAGAAGATGTGCGTGAAAAGGGTTGAAAAGGTACCAGTCCGTGAAAGAAGCAGATGTGCGTGATAAGGATAATCACGAAGAAAAATGTACACTAACGTGAAAGAAAACAGATAAGGCAACAATCCGTGAAAAAATTGGACATCCGTGAAAAAAGTGGACATAAAGAAATACAAAGAAAAGGAATGAAGAAAAAAGATGTGCGTGAAAAGGGTTGAAAAGGTACCTTTCCGTGATAGAAGAAGATGTGCCTGATAAGGCTAATCACGAAGAAAAATGTACACTCACGTGACAGAAAAATTGATAAGGCAACCAAGCGTGAAAAAAGTGGACGTCCGTGAAAAAAGTGGACATAAAGAAATACAAAGAAAAGCAGAGAGTGAGTTTTAGTTTTACGTCCCACCAACAGCTAAGGTCATACGGAGACGGGACCTCGGTTTAAAGACTCATTCGAAAACCTGGAGAAGACCGGGATCGATCCTGCGATCCCTGGTTTACAAGGCGAGTAGCGTAACCACTGCACCACGGAGCCTTCTACAATGAAAAGGATTGAAAAAAAAGATGTGCGTGAAAAGGGTTAAAAAGGTACCAGTCCGTGAAAGCAGAAGATGTGCGTGAAAAGGATAATCACGAAGAAAAATGTACACTGACGTGAAAGAAAAATAGATAAGGCACCACTCCGTGAATAAAAGTGGACATCCGTGAAAAAAGTGGACACAAAGAAATACAAAGAAAATGAATGAAAAAGATGGATGTGCGTGAAAAGGGTTGAAAAGGTTCCAGTCCGTCAAAGCAGAAGATGTGCTTGAAAAGGACAATCCATCAGAAAAATGTACACTGACGTGAAAGAAAAAAAGATAAGGCACCAATCCGCCAAAAAAAGTGGACAGCCGTGAAAAAAGTGGACATAAAGAAATACAAAGAAAAGGAATGAAAAAAGTAGATGTGCGTGAAAAGGGTTGAAAAGGTACCTATCCGTGAAAGAAGAAGATTTGCGTGATAAGGATAATTACGAAGAAAAATGTACACTGACGTGAAAGAAAAATAGATAAGACAATAATCCGTGAAAAAATTGGCCATCCATGAAAAAAGTGGACACAAAGAAATACAAAGAAAAGTAATGAAGAAAAAAGATGTGCGTGGAAAGGGTTGAAAAGGTACCTGTCCGTGAAAGAAGAAGATGTGCCTGATAAGGCTAATCACGAAGAAAAATGTACACTGACGTGACAGAAAAATTGATAAGGCAACAATCCGTGAAAAAAGTGGACATCCGTGAAAAAAGTGGACATAAAGAAATACAAAGAAAAGCAGTGAGTGAGTTTTAGTTTTACGTCCCACCAACAGCTAAGGTCATACGGAGACGGGACCTCGGTTTAAAGACTCATTCGAAAGTCTGGAGAAGCCCGGGATCGATCCTGCGATCCCTGGTTTACAAGGCGAGTAGCGCAACCACTGCACCACGGAGCCTTCTAAAAAGAAAAGGAATGAAAAAAAGAAGATGTTCCTGAAAAGACTTTAAAAGGTACCAGTCCGTGAAAGCAGAAGATGTGCGTGAAAAGGATAATCACGAAGAAAAATGTACACTGAGGTGAAAGAAAAACAGATACAATCCGTGAAAAAGTGGACAGGCGTGAAAAAAGTGGACATAAAGAAATGCAAAATAAAGGAATGAAAAAAAAGATGGATGTGCGTGAAAAGGGTTGAAAAGGTGCCAGTCCGTCAAAGCAGAAGATGCGTGAAAAGGATAATCCCGAAGAAAAATGTACATTGACTTGAAGGAAAAATAGATAAGGCACCAATCCGTGAAAAAAGTGGACATCCGTGAAAAAAGTGGACATAAAGAAATACAAAAATGCAAAGAAAAGGAGTGAGTGAGATTTAGTTTTACGTCCCACCAACAGCTTAGGTCATACGGAGACGGGACCTCGGTTTAAAGACTCATCCTAAATGCTGGAGAAGCCCGGGATCAATCCTGCGATCCCTGGTTTACAGTGCGAGTAGCGTAACCACTGCACCACGGATGCTTCTACCAAGAAAATGAATGAAAAAAGAAGATGTGCGTGAAAAGTGTTGGAAAGGTACCAGTCCGTGAAAGCAGAAGATGTGCGTGAAAAGGTTAATCCCGAAGAAAAAATGTACCCTGACGTGAAATTAAAATAGATAAGGCACCAATCCGCGAAAAAAGTGAACATCCGTGAAAAACGCGGACCTGAAGAAATACATAGAAAAGGATTTAAAAAGGAAATGTGCATGAAAAGGGTCGAAAAGGCATCTGTCAGTGAAAGAAGAAGATGTGCATGATAAGGATAATCACGAAGAAAAATGTACACTAACGTGAAAGAAAAACAGATAAGGCAACAATCCGTGAAAAAAGTGGACATCCGTGAAAAGTGGACATAAAGAAATACAAAGAAAAGGTATGAAAAAAAGAAGATGTGCGTGAAAATGGTTGAAAAGGTACCAGTCCGTGAAAGAAGAAGATGTGCGTGATAAGGATAAACACGAAAAAAAAATGTACACAGTCGTGAAAGAAAAATAGATAAGGCAACAATCCGTGAATAAAGTGGACATGCGTGAAAAAAGTGGACATAAAGAAATGCAAAATAAAGGAATGAAAAAAAGAAGATGTTCGTGAAATTGGTTGAAAAGGTACAAGTCTGAGAAAGAAGAAGATGCGCGTGATAAGGATAATCACGAAGAAAAATGTACATTGACGTGACAGAAAAATTGATAAGGCAATAATCCGTGAATAAAGTGGACATGCGTGAAAAAAGTGGACATAAAGAAATACAAAGAAAATGAATGAAAAAAGAAGATGTGCGTGAAAAGGCTTGAAAAGGTACCAGTCTGTGAAAGAAGAAGATGTGCGTGATAAGGATAATCAAGAAGAAAAATGTACACTGACGTGAAAGAAAAATAGATAAGGCAAAAATCCGTGAAAAAAGTGGACATCCGTGAAAAAGTGGACATACGGAAATGCAAAATAAAGGAATGAAAAAGGAAGTTGTGCGTGATAAGGATAATCACGAAGAAAAATGTACACTGACGTGAAAGAAAAATAGACAATGCAACAATCCGTGCAAAAAGTGGACATGCGTAGAAAATGGTGGACATAAAGAAATACAAAGAAAAGGGGTGAGTGAGTTTTAGTTTTACGTCCCACCAACAGCTAAGGTCATATGGAGACGGGACCTCGGTTTAAAGACACTTCCGAAAGGCTGGAGAAGCCCGGGATCGATCCTGCGATCCCTGGTTTACAAGGCGAGTAGCGTAATCACTGCACCATGGAGGCTTCTACAAAGAAAAGGAATGAAAAAAAGAAGATGTGCGTGAAAAGGGTTGAAAAGGTACCAGTCCGCCATGCCCTGTTATGGTGAAAACCTTAAAAAATCTTCAACTCCGGAATCACTTGACTGATTGTCTTGAAACTTGGTTTATAGCAGCAGGTAATTGACTACTACCAAATTTGCACAGGGCTCAGGGGAGCGACCAGGATCTCATGGGCCTCTTGTTTTGTGTTGTTTTGCTTTGATTTTTCTGCGGCTTTTCCCTCTGTTTCTGTCGAATGAATGTGCAATGTACTGGTCAACCACTGATGTGCATGTCTGCCCAAGGTAAGATGGCCTGCTCGGTGTTGTCTCAATGGTGTTGACAAGGCCGTTAAACTTCACACAAACTACCGAACAAAAACTCGGACCCCGCCCATCAGGGATGGCAGAATAGATTGGGCTGCATGATGTTTCCATGCAAGGATGAAACCACTGGTAAGCCGCTTAGAGGGTCTGAGCTTGCACAGGCAAAGTGGTGCGAGTCAAACCATCCGTGCATATTAACCCTATTGGTCTCATTGAGCGGCAGGGCTTGAGATTACATTATATCTCTATGTCGGGTAAAAGTAGCAACGTCCCAAATATGACCTATATAGTGTTGGTGGGGACGTTAAACATCAAACAAACAAACAAACGAATGAACAAAATTACTAGCAGGTATTTGGTTATCCTGCACTCTAACCCTGGTCAATGAGGCGAGTAGTATAACCATTTCAAGGCTTAGGCAAACAATGCAGACCGAGATCAGGCATTGTTTAACCAGCGTTAGCCTTTCGCTTCTACTTTAGGACTAAGGCAAATGGCACAGACCCAGGTCAGACGCCGCTTTAACGTCGTAAGCTAAGCGTTTCTTTCAGGACAGGCAAACAGTGCAAACCCAGGTCAGACGCCGATTAACCCGTATTAGCCTGGCATATCAAATTTAGACCATAGACTAACAGTTCCAATGCCGCAAAATGTGTTGTTTGATCGGGTGCTTCACTTTTTAGTCACGATGCTTCCACGCAGAGCGGAATCCGGCCCGCACACTAGTACTGGTAAACCTCTAAGCCTGTCCAGGAACCGTGGTGCGAGGCGGACCGTCCATGCTAATAAACCCTTTTTTGTTTCATTGGGCGACATGGCTAGAGATGTCATTTCATCTCAGTGTTGGGTAAAAGTCCAATAAAATTGGAAGCAACGTCTCCAAAATGACCTTTACAGTGTTGACGGGGACGTTAAACCTCAAATCAACCAGCCAACACGAGGTATAGATTTACGCCCCGCCCATCGGGGCTTGGATGGATTTGGTTCATCATGCTTGCACGCATAGCTGAAACCGACCGCACAGGACTACTGGTAAACCGCTAAGAGGATCTAAGCCTGACTACGCGAAGTGTTGTAAATCGGAACGTCACCTATATATAAACCCTTCTGGCATGTTCAGGCGGCAGGGCTTGAGATGTCATTTCATATCAATGTTGGGCAAAAGTCCCACAAAACTGAAGCCACCTCTCAAAAATAACCTAAATAGTGTTGATGGGGACGTAAAACACTAATTCAAACAAAGAAAACATGAGGGAAAAAGACGTGTTATGAGCAAGAACCATAACTCCGGGTGTCATGGCATTTTAGTTATCATCCCCGAGAATATAATCTTGGCAACACAATATCTCTAACACCTTTCTTCATGTTAACAAGTCCGTGGAATTAAAACCCTCTAAACCCCACTTTATTTAGAGAAAACTGGGGTTTACAGGGGTATAAGTTATTTTGCTTTTGTGGATGCCCTTCGGAGCCGCCTCATTTGAGCGGTTCTTGCGGGTACCCACAACCTATGTTCACTGAAGATTTATTGGCGATTAAAAGTGTAATTTTTGTGGCCTTAAAGGAATACATGAGAATACGTTTCAACGAACTGTGTTGCTATCCTGCATATCATTGTATGTTTGTTTATTGTATATATGCTCATGGGCCATATGGCTTATTGCATTAATAAATTATCTATCTATCTATCTTTTTTCTGTTCTAAGACATAGGTCATGGGTACTCGTACGAGCACCCGCAATCTAGTTTAGGAGTAAAAATAAGACAAATATCACAAATTTGCATGGAAAAAGAAATTGCACCGGTGTGTCATCGTAATATGAGAATAATGATGGGTCGTTGTACAGTTGTACAGAAGGTTAAGAAGGTGTGCGTGCGTGCATGCGTGCGTGCGTGCGTGCGTGCGCGTGTGTGTGTGTGTGTGAATTCGGGTTTAACGTCGCTTTCAACAATTTTTCAGTCATATCACGACGGTGTCTGGTTGTGACAGGGAGCTCAATGCTCACTTTTATAGTGCTGCCTCACTGAAGTATCATGTCCCTGACACATGATGCTTCTTCTAATACATACTGCAAAAGAATACAAAAGAAACTGATGGGAGAATTTTAAGAAGTCATACATTGTTACAGACTTTAAAACTGAAAGTGACTTGGTGGTGGTGTCTGTTCCATCTGCAAACGCTGTTACAAGGAGAACTCACCTTAAAGCTCGCTAACAGGGCGAATGAGGGGAGGTAACTGCCAGACTACACGATAATTAAGCAAATAGCAATCCGATAAAACGTATCTAAGGTAGGCGAAGCAAATGTGTTGCGCATGCGCAGTGGCGGAAATGTCTCATTTTTTCACGGTCCACTTTTTTTACGTTACAGCGGCAGTGCTTGAGATGTCATTTCATCTCAATGTCTGGTAAAAGTCCCACAAAATTGGAAGTAACGTCTACAAAATGACCTTTATAGTGTTGACGGGGACGTTAAACTTCAAATCAAACAAACAAGAACTGAACCTAAGACATTAAAGAGCAAGTTTGAAACAGCCATGGTAAATGAGCCATCGGTGTTCGTGCCATTAATGTTCTACTGTATAATGAATCTGGATCCTACAAATCTATAGTTCAACAATTTGACACGAGACTGACCTTTATGCAAGGAATAAATTAGTCAATGTTATCGCCTAATACATCGGCTTTCGTAAACTTCTTGTGACTTTTCGGCATCACGTAAATTGCGACCATTTACCGATCTCTATGTATTGAATAACAATATCGCCATTTTCGGGAGACGGCGAAGATAAATACATGCATTCCTTCGGGTGTGAAATTATGTTAATAGAGTTCACCAGTCTCAGGTCAATTTGTTCGAACTATACACATGTTGATGGTTTAGTAGTTTTCTCATTACGAAAACACGCCTATACAAATACAGTGTAAACTTTACTGTAGAAAAAAGGAAAATTTTAAGATGTAAAACTGTGATATTTTTCTTAATTCTGCCTAAAATATAGATTGTGAGTACTCGTTAGAACCGCCTCATCGAGGCGATTCTAACGAGTACCCACACTCTATATTTTAGAGCAGAAATAAGAAAAATAAAGTTTACCCATGTAAACCCCGGTTTTACTGTATAAAAGTGGGGTTCAAGGGGGTCAAAATTATATACGCGTGTTTTCGTGATGAGTATGCATCTACCTCCCAGAAAATGAGCCCTATACTTCTAAGCATTTGCTGCTGATTTCAATTTGTTTTGTCTTCATCTACATCTACACAGTTCATTAATGCTTGCTTTCGCTGAGAAGAGAAGTGTGAGATCCTGTGTAGGGATACCCCTTCTTTCTTTTTTGCATGTTTGCCCAACTCACCATACAACAACTATTCGCCATAGTATTTGTTTGTTTGTTTAATTTGAGGTTTAACGTCACCGTCAACACTTTAAAGGTCATTTTTGAGACGTTGCTTCCAACTTTGTGGGACTTTTACCCGACATTGAGATGAAATGACATCGCAAGCCCTGTCGCCCGATGAAACCAATAGGGTTTATAAGCATGGGCGGGCCGACACTCGCGCCGCTTTGCATCCTCCAAGCGGTTTACCAGTATTCGTGCGCGGGCCGGTTTCAGCTCAGCGTGGAAGCATCGTGCAGCCCATCTATTTCACCATAGTGTAAAAAGAAATAAACATTTCGTCTGCTACAGTGAATGTATACCAGGAGGCAGCTCCCTTTTGCCCCGACTAAATTATTCATTAGCAATTGATGATCTAATATTTTCTATTCACATGTGAGACAAAAATACTTTCGCAGGAGTTGCCTCCCCTGAAGATGTTCCCATTCCCCTTAAGGTGCGCTGGCTGATCAGTACATTGGCTATTCGGAATTGCCCTGAAACAGGTTTTATCACGACGCGGCCTATGTGATATAAATGACAGTTTATGCGTTATGCAATATCCTAGGCAATGGAAAGGAATTGTAATTTATTATGCAGCAAATCACTGGTCGAAAGAGCGATTTGAGTGACGTCAATTAAAACCGTCGTTTGATGACGTCACTAGTAGATTCCTTGACGTTAGACGGGAAAACGTTATTTTCTCTAATCAAAAACACTACACGAGGGCATACATGTGTGTGATACAGTCAATAATGTTGGCGGGAGTTCTTCTAATAATGGCGGAAAGATTAGAGAATTTGACGGTAACAACAAAATTATTGTATTAGAATCGAACTCTTGTGAGATAAGTTGTAAGTAGACAAATCACTCGCGAGAAACGCTCGGGATTTGATCTCCTTTACAACTGACCTCCAAACAGTGATTTATCACTGAACAAATCACTGCTAGAGCTGATCTATTTCTTAAACAGGTGGGCGTGTATCCTAATAATATTTACCCATATCTGCATAGAATATTCCGTTTAATAAATTTCACTTTCGGGAGTGTGTCGAACATTTTGTGCCGTCTCCCAGAGAAATGGAGAAAATATATAGATGAGATAATAGAGGAACAGGCGAGAAAGTGGAAAAGAAATGGAAATGTAGAAACTGAAGAAATGACGACATTACGCATCTACCCGTAACTGCTGCAAGGACGCTTGGTTATTCCCAAAGGTAAGCCAATATTCTGTAAGTTTGACGCCCCAGTTACTTTGATACTTATCCCATTCTTGTAAGTTTTACATAGAGGATCTTACATGAGTGTTTATGTATTATTGAATTTATTAAACTCGTTGAGGAAAAGGGATAAAATTCGAGGCTTTTCATGTATTATTGAATTTATTTAGTGAGTTGAGGAAAAGGGATAAAATGCTCGGCAAAGCCTCGCATTTTATCCCTTTTCCTCAACGAGTTTAATAAATTCAATAACACATTAGCACGAATGCAAGATTCAATTTTTCATAAGACATAAAACACATTTAATGCCCGATTTTTGTACAAAAATGTCAATATTCCGCCATTAGTAAACGCGACGTCGTACATGTAAGGTTATGGGAGCGCATCTAACTAATTTGTATATTTAATCCACTAGTGGATTACCGTATTCATTTTATACTCTGCAGTGAAATCGATGCATATCGGAAACAAATAAAAAAGATATGATATTTTCACAGCGTGAAAAATAACATGACCTGGTTATTTTCACAGTAGCAGCCCGGACTACATTTTCTCGCCAAAAGTTATATGTTACCGATAAAATAATTCTGTAAAATACCTTGAAAACCATTCTTTGAACTGTAATAAGGCTGTTTTCAGAATGGCGAACTGTTTATTTTTTTAAACTGACAGTTGTGACGTCGTATATGACGAGCCAGGTCAAAAGTGTGACGTACGATACGATTGATCAATTACCGTAAATATCCGTATAAAATTAGAAAATAAAAAGAAAATTTACTTTTTTTTCTGCGGATACCAAAAATATTTCATCGAGTGTATTGAAAACATCCGAATTTTCACTCGTGCGGGTACCAAACATTTCATCGAGTGTGTTGAAAACATCCGAATTTTCACTCGTGCTTTGGTATCCACCCCCAAAAAGTAAATATCCTCTATTATTAGGCTACCTCATCAGATGCGACGTCATATGATAAAAATATTTATCTACTTCAAGAAAACGTTCTGATCTGGGGTACACTGTCCATGTCCATTTTTGGGACATTAGGCGTATATGGGATATGTTGCTTTTATTTATTTATTTATTTCTGGGTTTACGACCCTTCGAATAATATTTCACTTATTTCGAGCCGATCATTAAGCACACAGATGTGGGCGAAAACCGGAGTACCCGTAGAAAAACCAACTTATAACAAATCCGTGGGACAACACCTCCGTGTGACATATTGCATTCTTTAATATCTCCAAATTGGCTTCTTTTCCGATGAAAAGTTATGATATATTTATTATTTATGCATGTAACCAAAACGTAGCTTGTGGGTATTCGTTAAAACCGCTTCATTTAGCCCCTAAACCCCACTTTACAAAGAGAAAACTGGGCTTAACAATGGGTTATACAATACTTTTCTCATTTCTGCTCCGAGACGTAGGTTGTGGTTACTCATTAGAAACGCCTCAATGAGGCGGTTCTATCGAGCAGCCACAACCTATGTCTGCAGTATAATTAAGAAAAATATAACGGGTTTTCTTAAAAAATGTAGAACTTTTGGAGATGTGTAAAAATGCACTATGCCACACGGGTGTGTTACCATAATGGACATTTGTAGTGACGTGGCCATTAGCAATATAACTAAGATTTATAAGGTAACTTTTGGTTGACAGACAAACAATCGACCCAAACAATGGCTATTTTCGGATAAAAGTGTGTTACCTTTTGTTTATTTCTGTAACAAACATAAATTGCGGGTGCTCGTTAGAACCATCGCGTCGGTACACAAAAACTATGATTTTGAGCTATCATAAGACAATAATACCACCCCTGACCACCACCTGTAAGCGCTTTTCTCCTATATATAAATTGAAAATTTCCAGGGAAATCCTTACACCGAGTTGTTAACGTAGTGTAAATCCTTACACAAGAATAATCAAAGCATTGGCAGTACTTACTGTCTCTGAGTGTAGGCTGGGGAAATTGTCCTGGACTGAGATTTAAACTCTTTCGTTTAACCCTTAAGCTTTTAAACAAACAGTTAAGACCCTGATCTGACGTCGCGTTCTGCGGCGTCTGATCTGGGACTGTACTGTTCCATGATTCCAATCCAGGTTCTATAGATATCTATCTTTCGCAACACTCTGACCTAGCATCGATACATTACGCAAACACGCCTATACAAATACATTGCCACCTTTATCGCCGAAAAAATGAAAATTTTATGATGAAAAATTGTGATATTTTTCTTATTGCTGTTTAAAATATAGATTGTGGGCACTCGTTAGAACCGCCTCATTGAGGCGGTTCTAACGAGTACCCACAATCTATATTTTAGAGCAGAAATAAGAAAAATAAGGTATACCCCGGAAACCCCAGTTTTACTGTATAAAAGTGGGGTCCAAAGGGGTCAAAATTATATAGGCGTGTTTTCGTGATGAGGTTTCTATTAATAACCATTAGATTGGTGAGTCCCGTGGAATCCAGCACTGAAAGTGAGTTTGTCGTTGCAAGTGAGTTGAACTGACAACATCAGAGCTGCCCCGCCTCGTCAATCAGCGATTATTATAAATGTGCTTTGAAGAAATTCAGGTTTACCGCCAGGTTTGCACTGAGTTGATTATTATAATTGAATCAGTTCTGAATCCCCATGTCATCCGAATGCCCCTCACTAAATTTCAACTCAGTGCAACTGACCATTCTGGAGCAGAGGTGGTTTGAAGATTTTCAAGATGGCCACTGTAGCAGCTATTATGGATACCAGAACAGAATGGTTCTTAAAACAGCCAACAGAAAAAAACAATGAACAAAAGTAATTTATGGTATGTTTCGTGGTATTTTTTCTTTTTTGTCCTTTCTCAGGAGAGAAAAATTATGTCGTATTAAATGTTATTGTTTGTGCTCCAAACATGTATGGCAAGGTTCTTTCTAGAACCGGCTATTCAAGAATGCAACCAGGGGCCCAAGAGGGACAGAAATAGCCTACCTGGATGACGGTGATTATGATACATGTATATTACATTGTGACTTTGTAACCATCTTGTCTATAAGATCACATAGCCTTTAACAATACTGAATCTGCATGTTGCCTTGATACCTCTGATTAAGTATCTAAACAACTCAATCTGATTTTGGAATCAGGAAGAGGTTATGTTGATGCAGAATGGGGATGCATAATTCGTCATTTGAACTGATTTTGGAATACGATATTAAAAAGGTAAACCAAGTTACCGGTCACATGAATTCAACTGCAGCACAAACAAAGCTATTGTGTATACGGTCGCTTGCAAAATCAAAGCACTGAGAGTGCTGATGGAGCGTAGCTTTGATAATTTGATTTAGCGTCTGATTGGTATTTTAATTCAGGCTCATATTGATCCAATGAACAGAGCTGTTTGAAGCTATTCTGGGCCAGAAGTCTTGTTAAAGCAACAAGACCTATATTGAAATTAACTCACGCTAAGGTGTAGACCTCGCAACAACCATCACGAAAACACGCCTGTACAAATACATTGCCAATTTTTCGGAAAAAAAAATGGAAATTTTAAGATACAAAATTGTGATATTTTCTTATCTCTGCTCAAAACATTGATTGCGGGGACTTGATTGAACCGCCTTGACGAGGCAGTTTTATCAAGTACCCACAATCAATGTTTTTGAGCAATACAGCAACCATGCAGTTCTACAGTTTACTTGAAGATTTCTGCTGAGCTATAGTTTGTGCAATAACTGCGGCTTGCGAAATTGTTTGGCGACTTTAAAGTTATTTTATGTAATCAGCTTTTGAAAAATTACCTTGGGGAGGGTTTTTATGATGCATTAGACATTCTCCTTGGTTACATCTTGATGATGTTTATCTTCATGTGAAAAATTAGCATAATTTTCCCAGCAGTTTATAAATTATACATCCGTAATCAGTCTTTAAAATTGCCTCGGTGAGGCTGTTTATAAAGCTATATGGCATTAGACAATATCATTAGCTTGATCTTGTCAATTTACATCTGCATGCAAAACATTATAAAAATATACCCGTCGGTTTGAAAGTTATACGACCGTGTCAGTGGGTGAATTTTTTATTTGCCGAGGCTAAAATAAAGAAATTAGGCATTCAGGAATCTCGTTGGTTAGATCTGTACATTATCTATTTGTATGCTAACAGTTGTCAAAAATATTCCAAGTAGATTAGAAGTTACACTTCGAAATAATTTTTCAGTTTGCCTAGGCGAGGCCGTTTGTAAAGTAATTTGGCATAAGGCAATTTTGCGGGTTATGTATTGTCAATATCAACCTGTATGCCGAAAATGATCAAAGCCGGGTTTAAATGTTATACTCCGTATTCATTTTTATATTATGTTGCCTCGGCGAGGCCATTCATAAAGTAATCTTGCATAAAACAGCCTCATGGGTTAGGTATTGTCAATATCAATCCGAATGCCAAAATCGATCGGAATATTCAGAGAGGTTTGAACATTATACTCTGTAAACATTTTTCTAAATATATATTGCATCGGTTAGGCCATTTATGAAGTGATCTTGCATACGATAGTTTCTTGGATTAGTTATTGTCAATATCAAACCATAGGAATATTTGAAGAGGTTTAGACATTATACTCAATTATTATTATATATAAAAAATTGCCTCAACGAGGCCATTTATGAAATGATCTGGCATTAAGGCAATTTCTTTGGTTCGATATTGTCAATACAGCACAGTGCACAGTCTTTTGCCGGAAACCAACAACTGCCCTTCTTGAATTAGCGAAAGGGATAGAATCACCGTGGAACAGGTTTCACGATCAATCTCCTGGAAGGAATGTTGCCGAACCGGCAGGTATCGAACTTGCGTCTGAGCTGATAGTTTGCTTTATTTATGGTCACATGCCTAGGACGCAGACAGGTCGCTTTACAAAAGTGACATTGTCCCCCCCCCCAACACACACACACAATAACCCATACTCTAGCAGCCTTTTTAGGGACAAACATAGCAGACCCAGATCAGACGCTACAATAAGTGGCGTCTCATCTGTGTCTAAACTGCAAAATTTACTGCTTACAATATAAACGTTGACGTGCACCTGTCCAAACTCATTCCAACTGTCTTATTTTGGTAATACATTATCGACCCACACTGCGTACTTTTAACCCATTTTAAACGAATGGAATCCTCAACACCATATATCAGTATGGAATGAGTTCATTTTAAAATCAGGGGTGTCAGGTTGTGGCTTCCACGAAATATTTGGCAAAAATGGCTGAACCTTTTTGTAAGTATGCAGTGGAGGTCATAATGAGACTCCGCGTTCTGTGGTATCTGATCTGGGTTTGTCGTGTTTGTAAGTTGCCAGGTTTGGGCTTTATGGTACAAATGGGCTGTAAAATGGGTTATATGAACTGAACTATAAAAAGATTAGACTGCTACACAGTTCGTCTATTAAAAATATTCATCTATTCCGTTTGAAATAGGTGGTCTGTGAAGCAGTCTATAAGAAGATACCGCATGGCGTAATAATCTACTATGTTAACACGGGGTACTATATTTTCACTGGTGAATGGGTCATGTGCAGTAACACCGAAAGTAGTGCAGAAATCACTTCTCATCTCATTGGAGCTACGCTGCAACAGCTACGCTCCAAAAAGCATACCAAAGGGACTCTACCAAACCTTCTTCAGAGTTCAGCGAATTTGACATATACTGACAACTTTAGAGCTGCCCCGCCTCGCCAATCTTATCAGCGATTATTATAAATGTGCTTTGAAAAAATTTAAGTTTCCCACCATCTCGGATAATTGAATCAGTTCTGAATCACCATGTCATCCGAATGCCACTCACTAAATCTCAACTCAGTGCAACTGACCATTCGGGAGCAAAGGTGGTTTGAAGATTTTCAAGTAGGCCACCGTAGTATAGTAAAGTAGAAGTAAAACAAAGATCAGGAATTGATACAATTAACTTACTCCATCCATAAAAGACACCAAAGGGAAAGAAATACAAACATTAAGCGACCAGACCATAATGGAAACCTAAACAAAGGAAGGCCATATGGACAGTTACTTTCCCACAAAATGGCCATATGGCCATCCAAAATAAAAGACACAAGTGATACACACAGTAAGTAACAAACAACAACATTGAGGAGTTGATACAATTAACTTACTCCATCCATAAAAGACACCAAAGGGAAAGAAATACAAACATTAAGCGACCAGACCATAATGGAAACCTAAACAAAGGAAGGCCATATGGACAGTTACTTTCCCACAAAATGGCCATATGGCCATCCAAAATAAAAGACACAAGTGATACACACAGTAAGTAACAAACAACAACATAAATAAATCGCCACAGAAGAGCCGCCTTGGAACGGTCAGTGGAAGATTTCCACTGGGGGGCTTAAATCGATTTTACGTGGCCACAATCCTCGCCCTTACTTCCGTCGCGATTTAGACAAATAATATGTTCAGTCCGCATGAAGGCCTCCTAACTCATCAGTGCAACATCTCCGTGAACACAGAAATCAAAGAACCACAGAGGTGAGACAACGGTGAGGACTCGACAGCAAGAAACCACTGAAATGCTGGAGCAAAAGAAAACCAACAGTTAGACTCCGATGAGCCCGACCAGAGACAGAGCATCAGGCACCAACCAACATTATCTCTTTAATTTTCAATAAGCCTTTACGTTGTATTCGAATTGTATTCGAAAGGTTTCCGGTTTCAGTGGTTGATCGCTGAAGATGACGTATCGATTAGCGAACCGCCTCTTGTTTTTTACTGGCTACCTATGTACCGCCCTAATTTGTTCTTAGACTGCTGCTGAAGTCACGCTAAGATCAGCTGTTCGGTGTAAATTTCAACATTTTGAAGTTGTGCAAATTTAAAAGGGTGGACCCAACAGGTCTCCTGTTGGCACGCAAAAATCCGCCCAAATCTTTTACGGATGAGTTCTTAGTAACCGTCGAGTCGAGCAATTAAGTGACAAATATTTTTTATTTATTTATTTATTTTCTGTCAACAGTGGCCAGCTCTTAAAGGAAAGAATTTGCTCCTGAGGAGCAAATTCTTTCCTTTGAGAGTAGATCCCTTTTTTCGTGGGACAGAGCTTATAGAAAAGCAAACAGGAAGTCCCGAAAGTTGTCCCCTTTTGAAAAAAAATGGTGGAAAATGCCAGGTGTTGACATTCCCCTCAAGAAACCAATATTTTTCCTTTTCTGCAAGATTTTATGTGACCAATAACAAACTTTAATATACCAATATTTCTGCTTTTCTGTCAGTTTGTTTGTTTGTTTGCTTTGAGGTTTATCATCCAATTTTGTGGGAATTTTACTCGACATTGAGATAAAATGACATCTCCATCCCTGCCGCCCAGTGAAACCAATAGGGCTTTTATGCGTCTCGTCGCTGATACGAACCATAAAAACACACCTATATAATTTTGACCGCCTACCACCCCCTCCCCAACGAAAACTTGACTCAATGTTGGAACAGCGTTTTCAATTCTTTCTTTCTACTATCGGTCGAATCAACATCGGAGCGTTTTCAATTCTAGTGTGATCGGTCACTGACGCTCAAGGTTTGCAGGATGAAAACATACACAGTAATTAGAGATCTTTAACCTGCAGCACATAATGGGCCTCCCTGCACGTGCGCCTTCCTGCACGTGCAAGGGGTCCCCAGTTAACGTCCCGATGCAGAGGACGATGCACTTTGTGGCATTCACCCGGAGCATGTTCGGACACCGCAGTTTTATTACCGCTGCCGGGAATCAAACCGGGAGCCTCCAGCATCATAGGCAAGTGCACTAACCATTGAGCTACCACGCTCGATTCAGTGTCGAGTGCCTGCTCGGCCACTTTAATACATGTATATACAGGTGTTCATTCATTGTTTCTCGTTTTGGCCCCCGCCCATCGGGGCTTGAAGAAATAGATGGGCTGCATGATGCTTCCACGCAGAGCTGAAAACGACCCGCACACGAGTACTGGTAAACCGATTAGAGGATCTAAGCCTGCCCAGGAAAAGCGGTGCGAGTCCATGCTCATAAACCCTATTGGTTTCATTGGGCAGCAGGGATTGAGATGTCATTTCATCTCAGTGTCGGGTAAAAGTCCCATCAAATTGGAAGCAACGTTTCCAAAATGACCTATACAGTGTCGACGGGGACGTCAAACCTCAAATCAAACAAATCAAAAACAAATCTTTCTCGTTTCTGCATCAACACTGTGACTGCTGGTTTACGCACACGGATCAGCCTCGAGGTTTTAATGAGTATCCACAGTCTGTTTTGAGCAGAATATATATATTTATGTTAAACCTTCTGAAAAAAAAAGAATTCTCAATTTTTCATATGATAAATTGTGATATTTGTCTTATTTCTGCTAAAAAGATAGATTGTGGGTGCTCGTTGGAACCGCCTCAGTGTCCTCAATTATGGTTTGGAGCAGAACTAAGAAAACAATGTATACCCTTTTAAACCCCACGTTTCTCTATATAAAGTAGGGTTTTCCAGGGCGTTCATTACATGGACTTATTAACGTGATGACGCAAAATGTAGTAATTTCTACATTTTGCGTCGGTGCTCAACGCAAAAAAAAAAGAACAAAAAAAAAAAAAAAACGCAAAACATAGAAATAACTACATTTTGCGTTGATGTAAAAAAAAACAGCGTCCACGCAAAATGTAGAATTACATTTTGCATTGTGACAAGGCTACCATCCTAGAAGTTCCCCGCGAGCTTTGCTCAGCGGAGCTTAAGATACACGGAACGGTCATAAGACATGGAAAACATATTGAACAAAACCTTCCCTTTTATTTATGATTATATTTCATGATTTGTGACATTTTTCTTATTTCTACTTAAAACATAGATTGCGAGTATTCATTATAAACTCATCAGCACAGATTATGGGTTTTCGTTACGGAACCACCTGAATAAATGTTTCTGCTCAAAACGGGACCGCTTGAGCATAGGTTATCAGTGAGTACCCACAATCAGTGGTTTTAGACAGAACAATATTAAGATATTGTACACCCCTGCAAACCCCACTTTTCTCTTTATAAAGTGGGGTTTACCGGGAAGTTCATTGTATGGGCTTGTTAAAGTGATATATCCCAGTCCGACGCTTTTGCATTCCCGATCTATAACAGTCACCTTTTATTGTGATTCGGGAAAATTAGCGTAGGTTTGTGGGTAGACATGTTAAATATCGTCAGGACCCGAGTCTGCCTTCCCATTAACGTCGAGCCAGCAGGGTAGAAAGGGCTAATGAACAGCTAAAATTAAAGACGCTCTTATGTCGAGTTATCTGCGGTCAGTAAGTATACTGTCCAATATTTAGAGGCGGAGCTACGGCTTAAATGTAATTGATTGGTCAAGTGTGACTGCTGAGATGGTTGTTTTTCTCATTTGATTGTTTACCTGACAGCTGTAGACGATGGGGTTTCCGATCGATGAGATAGCAAACCTTTCGGACTCAAATAAAAACCACTGTAGCTATCTGGGATACCAGAACAGAATGGTTTTTACAAGTCTGACTCTCCATGTCGCCCCAATGCCTCCAATCAAGTTTCAGCTCATTCAACTTGGTGTTGTTTGAAGTTGCAGCCATATTGGATAATGATACGGAGTGTTTTTAGAACTCGGAATCTCCATGTCGCCAAAATGCCTCCCATTATGAGACTCCTTTAAAGAATTTAAATTTGGCCGCCATGGGGGCCATCTTGGATATCGGAAGGAAATGAATTTAGCAATTCTCAATGTCCATATTGCCCAAAAGCCTCCAATCAAATTTAAGCTCAAACCAACCTTTCGTTCAGGAGGAGATATTGTTTGAAGAATTTCAAAATGACGGTCATCTCGGATATCGGAGCGGAATAATTTAAGCAAGTCACCCCAACACCTCCCATCAAGTTTTAACTCAATCTGGCTTTCAGTTCAGGAGCAGATGCCATTAAATGAATTTCAAGACGGCCGTCAAAGCGGACATTTTCGGAACGGATCGTTTAAGAAAATTTGAATCTCCATGTCGCCCCGATGGCTCCCATCAAGTTTCAGCTCGATCGGACTTTTGGTTCCGGAGGAGATGTCGTTTTAAGAATTTCAGAATGTCCGCTTTAGCTGTCACCTTGGATATCGGAATGGTAGGGTTTTGGCTAAACTGAATTGCTATGTTGCCCCAAAGCCTCCCTTCAAGTTTCAGCTTGTTCTAACCCTTTATTTGGGAGATGTCGTTTGAAGAATTTCAGGATGACCGCCATGGTGGCCATCTTGGAAATCGGGGGTGGGGGCCAATTTCAGCAAATCTGAATCTCCGTTACACCCCCGATACCTCCTATCAAATTTCAGCTGGATCCCACTTTCGAGTCGGGCGAAGATGTCGTTTGACGAATTTGAAGATGGTCGCCATTTATGAAATCGAAGACGAACGATTTTAGTATATCTGAATTTGCATGTCGCCACAATCCCTCCCATCCAGCTTCAGCTGGAGCTGACTTTTGGTTCGAGAAGTGATGTCTGAAACTCCATTCACCCAAATGTCTCACTTCAAGTTTCAACTTGATCTGATCCTTGGCTCGGGAGATGTCGTTTGTGGAGTTCCAAAATGGCCTACAGGGCAGCCATTTTGGCTATCAGCTCAATCTGGCCTTTGGTTCGATAGGGGATGTCGTTTGACGAATTTCAAGATGGTCGTACTGGATGTCATATTGGGAATCGGAGCGGATCAGTTTTAATAAATCTGAAGCATTAAGTCATTCAAATGCCTCCTTTCAAGTTTCAGCTCGTCCCCACTTTCGGTTCGGGCTGATATGTTGGTTAGAGAATTTCAAGATGTCCGCCATCTTTGATATAGCAATTTTGAAATTCAATGTTACCTCAATGCCACCTATCAAATTTCGGCTCAATCCGACTTTTCTTTTGGGAGGAGATAGCGCCGCCATAGCGACCGTTTTTTTTTTTTTTTTTTTTTTGTTTTTTGGTTTTTTTTTTGATACCGGAACGGAACTATTTCAGCAATTCTGAAACTCTATGTCACACCGATACCTCCCATTAACCGTTTAGGCTCATTTCGACTTTTCTTCGGGAGGAGATATTGTTAGAAGAATTTCCAGATGGATGCTTTGGCGGCCTTTTTGGATATCGAAACGAAACGATTTTGGCAGTTCTGAATCTCCATAAACAGACATTTGTGCCAACCAAGCATAACATCACATAAATAAGAGCTTGGTCGCGTTCATTGTATGGGCTCCATGACGAACACAAGGCTAGAAAGTGCCAAAGAGACCGAATATCTCTAAGCTGAAACAGCACAGCAAGAGGCAAACATTCAGCAATGACATCTGCATCCGTTTGGATGCATTTGAGCTCACGTCAGAGGATCGAAAAGAGAACTGGACAGTCTTCAGAGACGCTTCCATTCTTCTGCAACATATCACTTATGACCAGTATCTCGCAAACAACAAGACTAGTTGACGAGAATGACGAAGAAATCCAGGGACTCCTTGAAGGAAAAACACCAAAGCACAATGCTTACCATGGTGATACCTGCTCAGTATCTAACAAGACTGCCTATTCAAACATATGTAAAACAGACCAGACTAGACTCAAAAGTATGGAAGACTGATAAAATACAGTCCGTTGCAAACTAAAAGGACATGAAGAAGTTCTTTGATGCCATATGACAGTTTATGGCTCCAAGAGGTCAGGAACCACCCACACTCTTTAGTGCAGATGGAACTGGTCTTCTGAGCTACAAAGAAGCTTTTTGGGCTGAACAATTTGATTATATGAGCCCCGCCAAGCGAATTTGTGTCTTCGAGCATTCCGTCATGACAAATTTTAACTGCGCATGCCCAGTCATTCAGAGGGGCCAGGAATATGGCTTTCTGTCTGAAGGTTCCTCTTGATTTACTGCTTGTATGAGCGAGCAGCGAATGTTCTGGCGAGACTGCGCGGATGCGCAGCTCGCCAGAACCTTCGCTGCTCGCATAGGCGATAAGTACCAAAATCGCTTGATATTATGGCACTTCGTCGGCCTTCACCCATCGATGATGAAACCATCATTTACCACAGATGGAAATGTAATTTGCTGCTTAATGAGTTCCCAACCGTCTATGAAACAGTGAAAGCGACAAAATGCCTGTCATCTGTTAAGGCTCCATGATCAGATGCTTTACCTGCAGAAGTCTCTCGAGTCGCAGAAAAACTGGTGGAAAAAAAAGCATCTTCAGCAATTTAAGGATGCATCTTTTATCTATATATTCAAACGGAAAGGAAATCTTCTGTCTGTTAGTCATCGGGGCATATCTTTATTATCGATTGCTGTACGATACTTGCAGCAGTCCCCCTAAGCTGCCTCATCAGAAGGGTTGTTGGGAACGAGGCAAAAAGAGCAGACACGTGCTTAGCCCAATCAAGCTAAGGCATCACCAGTAGAGTTTTCATATCTCTAAATGATAATTTATCTAAGAACACAGTAGCAATTTACATATTTGATTAAGACTGGTCATTTTCAGTAATGACCAACAAAACTATTATATGGACTTGTAAACGTGTTGTTATTGCGTGATAGGGCTTAAAAATTAGTATCGCGGGACATAAATGAACTTTTCTATGATTAAAAGCTTTCAATAATTTATCGACTCCATCATACTTATCTGATGCATACAATAAAAATAATCTCCGCGAGGACTCTGAAATTTAATTGCAAACCAAATTCAGCAGCAAGCGCAATATGTCAAAATTTATTTCCGGCCTTGCGCGCGCAGCGATGACACAAACTAGCCTGCATGTGCACACATTCAGTATACAGCCTCTCGTGTTTTCATGAAGAACCTTGGGTAAAAAGCATCCAAATAGCGCACATCGAAGACTCTGATCAGACTGATCTGAGTCTTCGTTGCGCGCGCATGTCCGAATTCAGATTTCTCTCGACGCGGTTCATTCTTAATATGGGAGTGCATGCGTTGAAAAACGGTTGTTTCTTTATAAAGAACATGCTAAATGGAATATAATATACGGATGCGGCAGAGTGGTTGTTTATGAATTCTCTGATAAATTTCATGTATTTTCTGACATCAAAGATGAGAGATTTATAGATAAGAAGAGAGCCAATTAGGTGCGTAGAATAATCATTAACCCTTTTTGTACCAAATGGAATCTTCGTCCTTATATAAAGGAGGAGCCCATTTCACAATTTAGGGGTGCCAGGTTGTGTTTTCTTCAAAATCTATTTGGAAAATGGCTGAACTTTCAGCAAACAGTGGAAACCCTGATCAGACGCCACGTTCTGTGGCGTCTGATCTGGGCCTGCACTGTTTGCCAGGGTACCCCTTGAGGGGTTTCTGGTACTAAAAGGGTTAAAGTAGTCAATAATTTCAATAATAGATACTAGTTTACCACGTAAACATCGGCCCCCGCCCATCGGGGCTTGAAGAAATATATGGGCTGCATGATGCTTCCACGCAGAGCTGAATCTGACCTACGCACGAGTACTGGTAAACCGCCTAGAGGATCTAAGCCTGCCCAGGCAAAGCGGTGTGAGTGTCGGACCGTCCATTAGATTATAAACCCTATTGGTTTCATTGGCCGACAGGGCTTGAGATGTCATTTCATCTCAATGTCGGGTAAAAGTCCCACAAAATTGGAAGCAACGTCTCCAAAATGACCTTTACAGTGTTGACGGGGACGTTAAACCTCAAATCAAACAAAACCACGTAAACAAGTCTGTGTGATAAAAAATAGGCAATCCCCACTTAGTCTGATAATCAAAGCACTGAGAGTACTGGTGGACCGATTGTCTCTGAGTGTTATTGGGGAAATAGTCCTGAACTGAGAATCGAACGAACTGTTCGTTTAACTCTTTAATTAAGTATTTTAAGCAAGCACAGTAGCCCTGATCAGACAGTTATATGGCGTCTGATTAGGTACACACTGTTTGCCAATTCCCAAGTGCACGACCACAGTCCAGAATTTACTTTTTACGCAGCGCTCTGACGTCTTAGGGAGGTGACAATCGGCGCTATAAACAACCCGGTACCTGGATTTTGTTCAGGGTCGGCGGCAGTCAGATGGTCAGTGATAGTCACGCTGATAAAAGCTTTATAACGTAGACTGTGTATATACTCGTTGAAACGCTTCATTAAAAGAAAAGTATTCGGTAAAATTTTAGTGGTAGCATTTTCCGCCAAAGCTTTCCAAATTATTTACTTGTCATTTATAAATGTGTTTAATTATTTCCCTAATTATTTAATTATTTTAATTATAAATTTGTTTGATTATAATCCCTAATTATTTAATTATTTTAATTATTACACGTATATCCAACCATCAAAACAGATTAATCTTTCTGAATTTACAGTATTTCACTGGCAATGCTTAACCTCATATGCAAGACAATATGCTCTGGAAAAGTTATTTCATGTGTAACATTTTATCCAGCTGCAAACACTGTAGCTCCATCGATGGCTTCTGATCAGAAGCTACAATGTTTGTCATAGTTTCACACTCTCTCTCTTCTCTTCGCTCAGTCCCACCACTGCATCCCAGCTCCTGAATAACAGAGATCAGAAATAGAGCCCCTTCAGCAATATGTTTCAACAAAAAAGTTCATTCTACCTGTTGATGCAGACCCGCACACATTGTGAGGAGAAGTGCAAACGCACCCCCCCCCCCTTTTTGGTGTGTGTGTGTGGGGGGGGGGGTAGGGGGATTCATAAACTCATGCAGCTTTACACCCTCTGCAAAACACATTGTACCTGAAATTCGCACTCTCCACCCCACCCTCTTTTCAGAGTTTGCGTACGGCCTGAACCATGCTCAAAACTTTTGCTGTATATATATGGCGAACAGTGCCGACCCTTATCAGAAGGAATGTACTGTCTATCTGTTTGGGTCTACGCTGTATGTTTAGTAACGATACCACCTTTAAAAGTCTTGGTTGCTCATTTTCGCTCTTAAACAAATTTAAGTTCTTAGCAGAAGTGCGAAAAGGTTTTGATTACCTTTTTGTACACTCGACTCTGTCTAACAGTTTTATGAATGGAATATTCCGAAAGTCGTCACATGATAGCGTGGCCTAAGTTAAGATATTGTTATCGTTTTCTTTTGCCGTGTCTTAACTGTTAGTTTGGCTTCGTGCCGCTGGAACATGTTTCGTCTGTTTGTGTGTGCCTCTGTGTCACTTCCTGTAGGTGACTTGAAACGGCTGCGTTCTTGAATTGTGGCCTTTAAGTTTAATGAGTGACCTTTTCTTACTAGTTTCTTTTCATTACGTGAGCAACCTGGCATTCTTATACTGTTTCATTTAACCCTTAAATGCCAATATTTAATCAAACGGTGTAGTTCTTGTGCAACCGGCCGAGCAGACTCCACATTCCGCGGCGTCTGATCTAGGTATTCGGTGTTTGCCAAACGCAGCACACGATTCCTGTCCAGACTCTATAAATAGCTCTGCCCTACATGTAATATCGATGTAAATAGCGCGACTTTTTCTATTAATGATCATAATATTGGTTTTCCCAAATCAGTGGTCGTCACGTGAACAGCAGCATGGGTTCCATTTTGTTATTTAGTAAATTTGGAATTATTTATTTTACTGCAGAATTTAGAAAATATTTGAGGGTAACTGATGAGGCCTAATTGGCCGAAACTAGCTAGTCTGGTCCAGAAAAATCTTGTATACTCTATGGATTTCAGTTCTGTGCTGTAGACCTTGTATCAAAAGGGTAACTGCTTTTTCAGAACAGAACATATACATAAGATCAAAATATGCATTGTGAGCATCAGTTAGATCCGCCTCAATGAGGCGATTCCAACAAATGCAATCTTTTTTTTTTTTAATTGAATCCCTTTAAATGCCTTAACTTTTTATTTGAAAATTCGACGACTGGAAGCCAAGAACATGCTTCATTGGTCTGTGATCTCTAATGCTTTAACCCATTTTATACCAGAAACCCCAAAACGGGGCGACCATGGCAAACAGTGCAGGCCCAGACTAGACGCCGCAATACGCGGCGTCTGATCAGGGCCTCCACTGTTAGCTAAAGGTTCAGTCATTTTCCAAATAAATTTTGATGAACATTTCGAAAACACGCCTTTATAAATACATTTTTTAAAAATTTACCACCAAAAATTGAAAATTTTCAGATGAAAAATTTCGATATTTTCTTATTTCTGCTCAAAGCATAGATTGTGGATACTCGTTAGATCTGCCTCGACGAGGCGGTTCAAATGAGTACCCACAATCTATATTGTAGGGCAGAAATGAGAAAAATAAAGTATACCCCTGCAAACTTCAGTTTTACTGTATAAAAGTGGGGATTAAGGGGGTCAAATTTATATAGGCGTGTTTTCGTGATGAACACAACCTGACACCCCTAAATTTTGAAATGGACTTCTGCAGCATATAAGGAAGAAGATTCCATTTGGTACATAAATGTTTAAAGTGAGATTTTTCTTGCAAATGCAAAAGGGCAATCTGAAATCCGACCTTCATTGATAAATTAGTTTTTGTGTAATGGTAAATACATGTACATGTAGATACCCTTGGCATTATTCGTAATTTTTATGCCCCGCCACAAAAAGTGGTGGGGTATTATGTGATACTGTCAGAAATTTTAAGTGTCCGTACCTCAGCGCCTCAAAGTTTTGTGTCCGCTCATTGACACTGATATTGTATGAGATATGTTTGTGAAACTTCACTAATATGTAAAGTAACATGAGCTGATGCGCAGAGCATACGAAGTGACGCTGATTTTCCTACTTTAGGAGTTATTGTCCTTTGAACATTGAACATAGCCTTTCGAAGCCTCCGTCGTGTAGTGGTTATGCTACTCGCCTTGTAAATCAGGGATCGCAGAATCGATCCGGGCTTCTCCAGACTTTCGGATGAATCTTTAAACCGAGGTCCCGTCTCCGTGTGACCTTAGCTGTTGGTGAGACGTAAAACAAACACTCACTCACTGGACATAGCCATTTCTTTCATGTACTCGTGGCTGCTCCATAACTCTGACACTGTTAGTGATATTTTCATGAAATTGCATACATAGGTAAAGCACCATGAAACGACGCGCAGAACATATGCACCATAACTCTGATTTGTCTACTTTGAAGTCATTGTCATTTGAATATTCTGATTTGTCTACTTTGAAGTCATTGTCCTTTGAATATTCTGGTTTGTCTACTTTGAAGTCATTGTCATTTGAATATTCTGGTTTGTCTACTTTGAAGTCATTGTCCTTTGAATATTCTGGTTTGTCTACTTTGAAGTCATTGTCCTTTGAATATTCTGGTTTGTCTACTTTGAAGTCATTGTCCTTTGAATATTCTGGTTTGTCTACTATGAAGCCATTGTCCTTTGATATTCTGGTTTGTCTACTTTGAAGTCAATGTCCTTTGAATATTGAACATAGCCATCCCTCCCATGTACTCATGTCCGCTCTGTAGGTTAAAAACCGTTCAAGATATTTTCATGAAATTTCTTATAATTGTAAAGCATAACATGATATTGCACATAAATACAAGAACTTGAGTTACGGCGCTTTGAACATACAGAAGAACTTCGATGGCTCGAACACCGATGGCTCGTTTACCATTGATGTGTGGAACCCATTCCTGAGCCCCTAGCGAAATCCTCTACATTAAAAATAGTGGGGGATAATTAAGGAGATTTTAGTCTTTTATCTTACAAATGTATGCTGTGTGTACTCATTAGAATCGCCTCGATGAGGCGATTCTAATGAGTACACATAGCATACATTTTCATTATAGAACACCGAAAAGATGTCTAAAAGTATCTCGTTTTGCCTCCTGACAGTAACATCAGTGGCTCGAACTACCCCTGTCTCGAACAGATTTTTGATGTCCCAAAGGTGTTGAAAACAGTAATTTTTACCAATATTGTACTCGTGTCCGCTCTGTAAATCTTGAAAACATTGCTTCCTAGCAGTTAGCATTTCCCCTCCAGACCGTGTCCATTCTTACCCGGAAGCCCGAAAAAGTGAGATAGACAAACAGAGCAGATCAAGATCAGACGTCTGATCGCATGTATACAATGTTTGCTGATATTTTGACGAAGCTTCACACAAATTTAAGTCATCATGAGATGAGGTGCAGAACACAAGAACCGTAACTCTGGCTACTCTTATTCTGGAGTAAATGCACTTGGAACAATGAAAAAATATTTCTGTAATATATTTGTTTCTGCTTTGTTACTTGAAAACTGTTCTAGGTATTTTCTTGAAACTTTATACAATGGTACATGACCATGACATGATATACAGAACACGAACACCATAACTCTTAATTATCTGCCTTTGGAGTAGCCGCCCTTTGAACATTATCTGAATTCTGCGATTTCTGCACACCCCGGACAGACAAACTCACCTACCGCAGAGATTTCAATGCCGGAGTGGGCACTGGTCACCATACCTGGGAAGGAGTGATGGGAAACTGAAAGAGTTTTTTTGTTTGTTTGATTTGAGGTTTAACGTCCCCGTCAACACTGTAACGGTCATTTTGGAGACGTTGCTTCCAATTTCGTGGGACTTTTACCCGACAATGAGATGAAATAACATCTCAAGCCCTGTCGGCCAATGAAACCAATAGTGTTTATTAGCATGGACGGTCCGCCTCGCACCGCGGTTTCTGGACAGGCTTAGATCCTCTAGGCGGTTTACCAGTACTAGTGTGCGGGCCGGATTCAGCTCTGCGTGGAAGCATCATGCAGCCCATATATTTCTTCAAGCCCCTATGGGCGGGGGCCGGACCTAAAGAGTAAGAAAGCCAACTAGCAACAAGTCAGCATAGATGCATCCTCGCTCGAAACAACTGGCATCTCACTGACTACGTTATAGTTCGAAGGAAGGACAGTATTGTTTGTATGAGTTGAGGTTTTACGTCCTTTTCAACACAATATAGGTAATTTTGTAGACATTGCTTCCGATTTTGTGGGACATCTCAAGTCCTACCGCCCGCCCATAGAAAACGCTAGGGTTTAAGGAGCGGTCTGACTCGCATCACATATTTAGACCTAAACGTTTTTTGTTTTTGTTTTTTTTTTTTCTGTCGAGGTTTATTATGTTTGTTATGGTTTGTCTTTGAGTGGGTGTATCGCTTATATTATTTTCGTTTTGGATAGCCAATTGGTCATTTTGGGCGATAGTGACTGTCTTTTTTTAAAATCAGAGTTACGGTTCATATGTTCTGTGCGTCATCCCATGGTACTTTACATATTAGTGAAGTTTCATCTCATACAGTATCAGTGTCAATAAGCGGACACAAAACTTTGAGGCGCTGACGGACGGACACTCAAAATTCTGAGAATATCACATAATACCTCGCCACTTTTTTGTGGCGGGGCATAATTATGTCAGAAAACACATGAAAGTTATCATGGCCATTCATAAACAACCACTCTGCTTCATCCGTATATTATAATGCTGTCGCATGTAGTTGTTTTTTCTTCATCGGTCGCGGTTTATTATAGGCCTTCATGTGGGCAGAACAAATTATTTGTCTAAATCGCTATGGAAGTAAGGGACGAGGACTGTGGCCACGTACAATCGATTTGAGCCTGCGATCTACAAAGCAGGAGGCACCCCAGTTGCACAGAAAATGAGTTATTCCGCATTATGCGGAGAAAAGAACCGTCCCTCAAGAAGAACGTATCCACCCATTGAAACAGAAAGGGAATACCCAAAGTAGAAGTAAAACAAAGATCAGGAATTGATACAATTAACTTACTCCATCCATAAAAGACACCAAAGGGAAAGAAATACAAACATTAAGCCACCAGACCATAATGGAAACCTAAACAAAGGAAGGCCATATGGACAGTTACTTTCCCACAAAATGGCCATATGGCCATCCAAAATTAAAAGACACAAGTGATACACACAGTAAGTAACAAACAACAACATAAACAAATCGCCACAGAAGAGCCGCCTTGGAACGGTCAGTGGAAGATTTCCACTGGGGGGCTTAAATCGATTTTACGTGGCCACAATCCTCGCCCTTACTTCCGTCGCGATTTAGACAAATAATTTGTTCAGTCCGCATGAAGGCCTCCTAACTCCAAGTCTGCGAAAATCATCGTGGCATCTCTTTATTGTCGATTGCTGGGATGACATTTGTAATAGTCCTACTTCTACTTAACAGACGGAATGAACACCTTGAACAGTTAGTGCTTCTACCAGAAAGCCAGTGTGGATTCAGAAAGAACAGAGAACAATTGATACGATCTTCGCAGCAAGGCAGCTTCAAGAGAAATGCCAGGAATAGAACATGGCCTTTTTTTTTACCTTTCCAAAGCATATGACACAGTCTGTCGTGAGGGTATTTAGAAAATTATGGCGATGTTTGGCTATCAAGCCAAGTTCATAGCTATGGTGAGGCCGTTTCACGGAGGTATGCTTGCAAGGGTACAAAATGATGGTGAGTTTTCTGATCCATTACCAATGACAAAAGGGGTCAAGCAATGATGTGTAACAGATGAATGTCAGGATGGTGGCAATGGAATACCTATTATTGGTGGGAAGCTTGTCAACCTTACAAGGTTGCAAGCCAAATCCAAGGTGCAGACAGAGGTGCTAGATGATTTCCTGTTTGCTGATGACATGGACAGAAGAGATGATGCAAAAAGGTGCAGATCAAGTATCTGACTCCTGTGACAGCTATGACCACACAATCAGCATCAAAGAGACCGAGGTGGTCTATCAACTAGCAACTGGCGAGCCTTACAATGAGCCTACCATCATAGTGAAAAGTTAAAGACTGCAAGTGGTAGATAAGTTGTCAACTTAAAGCTGCCAACACAAAGCTGAATGTCTACAAAGTTGTAGAGCTGCCAGCCTATTACATGTGTTTACCAACGACACGCCAAAATAGAAGTAAAACAAAGATCAGGAATTGATACAATTAACTTACTCCATCCATAAAAGACACCAAAGGGAAAGAAATACAAACAATAAGCAACCAGACAATAATGGAAACCTAAACAAAGGAAGGCCATATGGACAGTTACTTTCCCACAAAATGGCCATATGGCCATCCAAAATTAAAAGACACAAGTGATACACACAGTAAGTAACAAACAACAACATAAATAAATCGCAACAGAAGAGCCGCCTTGGAACGGTCAGTGGAAGATTTCCACTGGGGGGCTTAAATCGATTTTACGTGGCCACAATCCTCGCCCTTACTTCCGTCGCGATTTAGACAAATAATTTGTTCAGTCCGCATGAAGGCCTCCTAACTCATCAGTGCAACATCTCCGTGAACACAGAAATCAAAGAACCACAGAGGTGAGACAACGGTGAGGACTGGACAGCAAGAAACCACTGAAATGCTGGAGCAAAAGAAAACCAACAGTTAGACTCCGATGAGCCCGACCAGAGACAGAGCATCAGGCACCAACCAACATTATCTCTTTAATTTTCAATAAGCCTTTACGTTGGAGCCGTCATAGAATCTGAGGCCTGACCCACCGGCGTGCAATTAAAGAGGGAAGCAAAGTTGCCAACCGTGATTGGGTTAACTACCATGCATGCAGTCTGTCGTATAATATCCATGTTGTACCCAATCTTTTTATATCGAAGAATGATTTTACGAAATTGGGTGCTGAAGTCATTGCGGTTATTTATTTTTCTGAATTTATATACTAAGTCACCATAAAATTCGGGTTCCGATAGACCTTGTTGCAGAAGAGATTTAAGTCCAATATTGAATTTTGAAATTAAATCAGAATGGCGTCTATACAATTTTGAAAAGGCTTTGCGTAGTTTATGGTACCGATAACCCTGATTAAGAAGTTTAGCCGTTAATAATTTATTACGAGTGTTGAAGTCAGTTACATGACTACACACTCTAGCAAATCGAATTAATTGCGAAATATAAACGCCATAGGATGGCGCACGAGGAACATCACCATCCAAAAAAGGAAAATTTACAATCTCAAAATCAAAGTCATCGCGTTTATCATAAATTTTGCACGAAACAAATCCATCTACAATAGATAGATGTAAATCCAAAAAGACTGAACCACTTCCATACAAGCTGTCTTAGAATATTCTTTAGATAAAGTGGCAAGGCAGGATTCCAGACAAAGAAGTCCTGAAAAGGGCAGGGATGCAGAATGTAAATACGCTTCTAAACCTGGCACAGCTGAGATGGACATGTTACCAGGGTTGCCAAAGAAAATCCTCCATGGAGAATTAGAAACAGGCAAACGCTCCAATGGTGGTCAGAAGAAGCGTTACAAGGATACCCTCAAATCCTCCCTGAATGACTCCACCATACCAACAGAGTCACGGAAACAAATTGCACAGGACCAAGGAAAATGGCGAGGTCTCATCAGAATGGTTGCTAGTGAATATGAGACAAAACGAATCAGCGATGCCGAACTTAAACGTACACAGCGCAAAGCCAGAGCTAAGGCATCACGAACAGAGCTGTGTTCCTCCCCCCTCTGTTCCTATATCTGCAACAGACAGTTCAGAACTAGAATTGGTCTCATCCAGGGGGAACAATCTACGTCAGAGCAGTGATGTCGTAACTATTAGTAGGTCTGTCGGCGTTTACTACACAAAAGGTATTTGTCACAACAAGTAGGCGCTATCGGTGCATTAGGTCAAAAAGAATCATACATACTGAAATCTGTGTCAGATATATTGCTGTTTCTTAAAATAATTCGACACAAGCTTTTTTTTCGGAATGATGTCGGAATTTCCATTATTTACATCGCCGAATCAAATCTTGTGGTGAAGCTATCGAAGCCTTTTCAATGTTTCTAGGTAAAATTAGCTCACCGATGCAATGCAAATAGTGTTCGTTACCAGCTGAAGTATGTTTTCTGAAGACTCGTAATGTACATATCTAGTTTGAAGCATTTTATCTATTCTATTTACACCAATACGGCCGCTACTGAAATGGGTACGACATCTCTGCTATGACGTAGGTTGTCACCCATGTCATCAGCCATCTTAGAACACACCAACATTAGCATCTCTTGCATTTAATTAAGATTGTTGACAGACGAACTATATATAAAAAAAGCAATTGCCCTTCAGAGCGTGTCCAATCTTACCTTAAAACCCGTAAAAGTGACAAAAACAAACAGCGCAGACCCAGATCAGACGTCTGATTATGTCTACAATGTTTGCAAAGCGGATTTTCTGTCAGCATAAGAACGAAACAAATAGATTACAAATGAACTTGTCCGGTATATAACAATGGCGGAGTCCGGTTAATGACGCATATTTATGAAATAGATCAGCTCTAGCAGTGATTTGTTGAGTAATATATCACTGTTTTGAGGTCAGTTGTAAGGTAGATCAAATCACGAGCGCGTAGCGCGAGTGCTTAATCTACTTACAACTAACCAACAAACTGTGATATATTACTCAACAAATCACTGCTAGAGCTGATCTATGTCGATTCTCACAACTGAAAGTCGACTAAATGCTGTTGTTTCCTTCATATTCTCTAAGCATTCCGCCATCGTTTGAAGAAATTTCGCCAACATGTTTGACTTAACACAAGTAGTTACCTTTTTTGTAACGTGCTCGGTATAACGTCAAGGAAACGACCGATGACGTCGCAAATCGTCATAAAACGGCGCTATTCGCGTCAAGCTTTTTCGCTTAATGATTTGTCACTCATTATCACCGGATTTAACCATTGGCTATAAAGGCGACCAGTGTTAGAATGGCAGGTTTGTTTACATCATCACCATCCTGTGCATTAATATGAAACGCATATTTCCAGACATGGTTGTTGACTTTAAATTTCCTGTGGAACAAGTTTTAATAATTAATACTTGCCTGTCAGGTATGTTTCATTTGCTGATTAATTTCTCCATTGGGAATCAGCTTGTCATCGGTTCTGAAATTTTGAATATTTCATTCTGAATTGTTTAACATTGCTGTAAAGAGTTGGGGGTGTTTAGTGTAATGCAAAATGAATGCTGCTAAACGTTTTCGAATAAAAATGGTGAAGGTATTTATCTAGTTATTTATTTATTTATTTATTTTGTGTCCCTTCAAAATCTCGCAATCATATATATTGCGGTTTTAAAGAAAAATATTAGCCCTGCTGATAATATTTTGATTATGTTTGGCATGCCGAGATAGAGGATATTTAATTTCTCAGTGTAGGGTCGATTTTTATTTCACCAAATTAACCCCAGACGAGGATTGTTCTCGCGTGGCAAAGCCACGAGTGAAAATACAACTTTGGTGTTCGTTAGTGAAATAAAAATTGATCTTACACTGAACAAAATCGTCAAATTTTCTATTTCTTTCGTGTTTTAAACTGCAGTTATTAACGCTATTTTAAAGCGCCAGCCGTCGCCATAGAAACCATTTTTTTCCATGGCGATTTCACGTCGGGTTAGAGGTTTTCAGCAGGTTCACAGGGAATAATATTGGTTGCCCAGAAAAAAGGTATTAATTGGTTCACTTGAAATTTGCATTCAAATAATGCCCGCAGTGTTTAGCTTGTCTGCATTAAAGACAAATGCTACGAATTTACCATTTTTGTATGATCATCAAAAATGAAAGTTATGCCAGAGCCAACATTTTACCATTCTTGGGTAAGGAAATGGTTGAAATTTCTGGAACAGATATTGTTTTGGGTTCATTTCATTATTAAACATGTTCAACTTGGCTATAAACTTCACTAAAACAGGAACATTCCAACTTTTGAAAATTTTAATTTTTCGGCATTTACTGAAGATCAGATCAACCTAAATGGTTACAGACTTACTTAAACGATTTGCTGTAATGCATATTATGGCCAGCTGCTATTTACAAGTAAAATCCAAGTTATCTGTGTGTGATTCACCATCTTTTCATAGAATGTAAATGAATTTTTACCATGTATTTCAGCTGGGGGTAGGGAAACGGTTTGTTTAATAAAACAGAAAGTAGCACGGTGATCCCTAGTTTTCTTTAAATTTTCTATTCTCTGAAAACATCCTCTAGAGAAAAAGCCTTGTTTGATGAAAAATTCAATGTAGCATTTTTCTGTGTGGTCCAAAACATTGCAGACAATGAATTATTTTTAAAGATATTTTGGTTAATGACAAAATTGGTCACAAGTTTGCCAAAAAAAAAAATCTGAGCTTGAAAAATAGGCTAAAATTAGGCAGCAGTATCTTTTAATATATCATTCTGACTGAAATAAATGTTTCAAAACCAGGCAAAAGTCATTTTTGACATACTATTTACTAACATGGTTGTTTTCTGATATTTCTGGGAAAACAGTTTAGGGTGATTTCTTCTTGTTCAGATTACTTAAGATTCAGCACGGTGACATATGGTTTTTATTTCAAATTTGGTGAGCCAGTATATGATACTGAACATATAGAGACTCTTAAACAGTTTTCAATGTGGGAAGTATTTCGTAGCATATGCCCTTAACAACATATGGCCGGTGCTAAAAGTGACGTCTTCAATGTCCTAATGACGTGAGAACGAGCGTGACATAATTTCTGAACCATATTTATTCTGTATAGCTAATTGATATCGAATAAATAGAGGATATATTATTTTCGGTGATACGTCGAATTCACAGACAGTAGGAGAAATAGACTTGGCTGCAAGATGCGTCCCCGTAGAGCTGAAACCGACCGCACATGAGTACTGGTCTAAGCTTGCCCAGGCAAAATGGTGCGAGTCGGAGCGTCGATGCATTTAAACCTTATTGGTTTCATTTGGTAGCAGTGCTTGAGATATCATTTCATCTCAATGTGGGATAAAATTCCACAAGATTGGAAGCAACGTCTCCAAAATGACCTAAATAGTGTTGACGAGGACGTAAAAACATCAATTCAAACGACCAACAGTGAAAATATCGATTTCGATTTCATTGCGAAACCTCTGTTAAAGCGTGTATGAACACATTTCTTTATTTGTTTTTAGTTTTCGTCAACACCAGTTAGGACATTTTGGATTTGTTGAACTAATATCAGATGAAATGACATCTCAAGCCCAACCGCACAAAGTAACAGGTACGGACCGACTCGCATCACACTTAGACCAAAGCAGTTTACCAGTACTCAAAAGTTCGGTCGGTATCAGCTTTGCACGGAAGCTTCAAGCAGCCCAATTTATTTCTCCAGTCCCCGATGGGCACATATCACTGAAATTGTTATCAGTTTGCAAAAATCGCATTAACTTTTGATAATCTTGAAAATGTTGATTAACTTTGGCATACAGATCAATATTTTAAGCTCTTAACCCCCCCCCCCCCCGCCCAAAAAAAAAAAAAAAAAAGAAAATAAAAAAATAAAAATAAACCATTGTCAAATACCTGTGTGTTCGTCAGTGATCAGTTGATGAAAATAACTATAAATGTTTAAACGCTTGCAACTTTTTGATATTTTTTGCATTCAAGTAAATATTGACAAGATCTAACCTATGGAATTGTCAAATGTCAGATGTCATAAAAAATAATTATAAATAGCTGAAGCAAAAAGGTAAACATATGATAATTGCCATAGCGCTCAAGCCGCTGGAAATATTTATATGTTATCTTTGGCATAGAAGACCTATCCAATGAAATTGTCAAATCCCAGTTTTCTATATGAATATATATACGAACTGCTCGGAATGATTTTGGAGGTCACATCTTAGCATAAGTTGATTCCTGTTTTTATTGCCAACGGTTGCCAAAATATTAAAAAAGTGTATGTAAAATGTTTACGTCATGTCAGGAAGAGAGCTTTGAAATCATAACATTGCAATCAAGTACCGAATGATTGAAAAGCAATCAAAATCATTTATTTATTAATTTACTGGCGTGAAATCATTGTGGTGCACGTAATCATTTTGATTTTGTTTCTTATCAACTGCAGTTAATCCAAGATGGTGGACATAGCAATTCAGCCAAGGCAAGCAGACAGGTTACATGGGGTATATGGTAAATAATTGCCCTTGCGCCGTCCAATCAAAAGCCTGGCAATTTCTTTGCAGTTTAACAATCTGCGATGTAATGTCAGAAACCCGACGTCGTCAAATAACATCGCTTTTCACTGGCTGACATTCGGTTTAACGCAGCTCACATCGCATGTATTTTTGTGCAATATTTATGTGCAATTTAACAAAACTACCGAATAAGTGCATTAAGACGGGGATAACTGTATTAAAAGATTGTCATTTGGGAAGTGTAAATCGTCGGTTTTACGGTCGCAAATTTCGTTTTACGCGTCGCTGTATAACGAAATGTCAAACATTAAACCGCCGATTCACCTCCCCTAAATGACAATTTTGAATACAGGTATCCCCTAAGTGATATTTTCTTTCAGGTTAGACCACCCGAAACAGTTGAAATCATGTCCCGCAAAGCAGAGCCGGAACACTTTATATCTCCTGTTCAAGAGTACAAGGAAGCGATGGATAATGATTTTCTCGCGGAGAAAAAGAAACCCTTGTCACAAAATACGAAGCTTGGCGACCTGGTAGATAAGTTCTGCAGCACTACTTCCATGCACGGGTGCGGACAAATCAGCGCAGCAAACCAAATGGTTGCGCGGATACTCTGGTGTATTCTTACGCTAGGAGCAGTCTGCGGCTTGATGATACACTTGTATTCTATATTTTACAGTTATTACCAATGGCCGATACAGACCAAAGTGTCTCTTGGTTTTTCAAACTTGAAGTACCCTGCTATAACTTTATGTAATGTGAATAAGATCAAGCGGCACGAACTATCTCGATCAAAAGACATGAAACAGCTGAATGATTTAGTGGAAGAGATCGATCCAGGAGCTGTTATTAAGCGAGCGCAGAACAATGAAACGTCTGTACAAGCACTAAACATCATAGCTGGTATAAACAACGAAACAGCGGCTAATTCTTCAGCAGGACTAACGAACTCGGTAAATACAGTACAATTCCGCTATTATGACCTGCTAACCATCACAAAACACGCCTATATAATTTTAACCCCCTTGAACCCCACTTTTAAATAGTAAAACTAGGGTTTGAGTGTTTGTGTCGCATATGTTATTTTATTTTGGATAGCCTTTTGACCATGTTGTGCGAAAGTAAATTTCCTTTCGGCTTTCCGCTGTTGGCGTTGTCATTAGGGTCTGTTGTTTCATGTTTGTGTGTCTTTCCCTTTGGTGTCTCTGATGGGAGCTGTGGGTTGATTGTATCGATTCCTGATCATTGTCTCCACTTCTATTTTAAAGGCCTAAACCCTATTTTTCTATTTCTCCTTTAAAAAATAGATTGTGGCTAATCGGTAGAACCGCCTCGATGAGGCGGTCCTAACAAGTGCCCACAATCTATATTTTGAGCAAAAATAAGATAAATATCTCATTTTTTTCATCTTAAAAGTTTCATTTTTTTCGGTGATAAAGTTACAATGTATTTGTATATGCATGTTTTCGAAATGATTAAGACTAAGTCTGCTTTTAAAAACATACTAAGTGTTCAGCTGTTCTTTCTTTGTTTTTTGTACACCCAGGGCCCTCTAGAAAGAGACATCCTTTGGGACGGTCCAAAAGTGGTCTTAAAGACAACTTTTGAACAGTCCCAAAGGTGGTCTTATTGTAGGAATACTACTGTACGAAGCTGTGACAGAGCGAAATGGTGTCTTTTGACATATGCGCACAGCGAAGCGTTAAACGTGGACAGGCTGGTCTGAGTCTTCCATGTGCGTTATATGGAAGTCTGTTTGCCCAAAGCACCATCACGTGAACAAATCCGTGAAATGAACACCCCTTAAACTCCACTTTATGTACTAAAAACCAGGGTTTTGCGGGAGAATACATTATTGTTCTTATTTATGCGCCATAGGTTTTGAGTACTCGTTAGAACCGCCTCGCCATGAAGGTTCTAACGAGCACCCACAACCTATGTTTGCAGTATAAATAAAAAATATCACGGATTGTCATCGGAACAGTAGCCATTTTGGAGATATGAAGAGTATGTCTCACGAGTGTGTTATCGTAATGCGATCATAGGTCCCATTGTTGCGTTTGGAAAATATTTTAGGGTCACGGTCGAGCCTAATTGACCGAAACTACGTAGCTAGTCTGGTCCAGAAAAAATAACACTCCGTACTTTTCCTTTCTACGGTCTAGTCATTGCTTCCGGAGGATAATCCTTTTATAGAACATATTTATCATGCGCTAGATCGTATATTTGATGCTGTATGTATATAATCTAAAACCTCGTCAACGAGCCAGTAATAGTTCGTCTATCATTACTGACAATGACCAATCTTAATCATATTTGAGAAATGTTACTGTTTGTGTGTTCTAAGATGGTTGATGAGACCGATTCTAGCTTTGAACGGTCTGTTACAGATAGAACAACAGAAAATAGAGAGAGACAGCTCTGTTGGTGATGCCTCAGCTCTGGCGTAGCGCGGTGTGCATTTCTGCTAAGTTTCACTGATCCATTTTGCCTTACTGGCACCCCTTCTGATGAGACCTCGCCACTTCGCTCTGTCCTGTGCAATTTGTTCCCACAACTCTGTGTGAATGTTGAAGTCCCTGAGGGAGGCTTTGAGGGTGTTCTTGAAGCGCTTCTTCTGACCGCTGTGTGAGCGTTTGCCCATTTCTACTTCTCCATAGAAAAAAATCTTTGGCGAACGTTCCTCAGGCATTCTTGTAACATGGCCTGTCCATCTTAACTGTGCTAATTTCAGAAGAGTATGTACACTTCCTGTTCAGAACTTCCGTGTCTGGAATCCTGCCTTGCCACTTAATTTTTAAGACAGCTTGTATGGAAGTGATTCAGTCTTTTGGCGTGCCGTTGGTAAACTGTCCGTGTTTCACATGCATACAATAGTGTTGGTAGCACCACAGCTTTGTAGACTTTCAGTTTTGTGTCACGTCTGATTCCACTTTGATCCAAGACACTTCTACGTAGTAGGCTAAATGCTGCACTGTCAAAGACTTCATCATCAATGAATACGGCTCTTGATAGTGTGCTCTCAAGGTAGGTGATCTTGTCTACCACTTGTTATTTTTGACCTTTCACTGTGATGGTGGGCTCTTTGTACGGCTTGCCAGGTGCTGGTTGATATAGACAACCTCGGTCTTTGTATGCTGATTGTTAGGTCATAGCTATCACAGGAGTCAGATTCTTGATATACCTTCGCTATACCTTTTTGCATCTTCTCTTCTGTTGGAGCACCTTTTGTCATGTCATCAGCAAAGGGGAACTCATCTAGCACCTCTGTCTGCACCTTGGATTTGGCTTGCAACCTTCAGAGATTGAATAGCTTCCCGTGAAAACGATACCTAATAGGTATGCCATTGTCACCATCATGGGAAGCATCTGTGAGCATGGAAGAAGACATCATGCTCTGAACGGTGTGAGGCTAACACACAGCCTTGCTCGATTCCGTTCGTCACAGGGAATGGATCGGAATAATCACCATCATTTTGGACCCGAGCAAGCCATCGTGGAACTGTCTCACCATTGTTATGGATTTGGTTGGACATCCAAGCTTCACCATGATCTTACAAAAGCCCTATCGACTGACTGTGTCATATCCTTTGATGAAGTAAAAAAAAAAGGTCATGTATAAGTCCATGTTCTGTTCGTGGCATTTCTCTTGCAGCTGCCTTGTTGTGAAGATCATGTCAGTTGTTCCTCTATCTTACCTAAACCCACACTGGCTTTCAGGGGCCAGTTGTTCAAAGCATCGTTAGCTTAACGAGCTCGTTAGTGGTCATATTGTTAACTCTTCTAGCAAGTACAATATCTAAAATTTTGGTATTTTTGCTGAAAAAATGTGAGCAGCTTTTGCATCAGCAAAAGCTGCTCACATTTTTTCAGCAAAAATTTCAGCATATTTGCCATATTTAATGATCAAAATTTTAACGATACGTTAACTAACGACATCGTTAGTTTTGAACAACTGGCCTCTGGTAGCAAGGTGTTCATTCAGTCGGTTAAGCAGGACTATTGCAAGGACTTCCCCAGCAAATGGCAATAAAGGGATGCCACCACGATGATTGTCACCGATCTGAGGGTTCCCTTTCCGTAACATGTACTGTGAGGCACGAAGTTATGCAACTGAAAGTCATGTCGTATTTCCCCGGGCACTTCGGGTTTTGCCCACCTCTGATTAAGGATCGGCTTGACAAAATTGAAATAGCATTCATCTTTATAACGGTAAAGAGTGGTAAAACCAAACCCCTCCTCAACCCCCACCCCTAAAATAAATACACTTCGGTGATATATAAACTAAAAAGTCTGAAGACTAAAAATCTACTACACTGGGTAACAGAGGGAGGTGCATAACTAAAGAGCCATCCGACACAGTAACGAATGTAGAAATAGATAGACAAATAAAATTAACGTAACTGAATTCCAAAATAAATCTAAATTACATGGAATGCGTATTTGCTTCTTTGAATTGAGGTTTAACGTCCCCATCAACATTATTTAGGTCATTTTGGATTGATTGCTTCCAATTTCTGGGACTTTTACCCGACATTGAGATAAAATGACAAGCCCAGCCGCCAAATGTAACTAACAGTGTTAATATGCAGTGAACAGTCCGACTCGCACCACTTGCCCTGGCACATGCCTAGGCCTTCTAAGCGGTTTACAAGTAATCATGAGCGGTTAGTTTCAGCTCCGCGTGGAAGCACCATGCAGCCCAGTCTATTTAGCCAAACCCCGATGGGCGGGGGGCCAAAGAATGCGTATGGAAATGGCCGAACGACAAAAAGGGGAAAAAGGATGCTAGATTTTGATTTTTAAACTGTTTCGGGAGTTTGAGTAATTTCAGGGTTGACTACTCGTACTGTGAAAATGACACAATTTTTAATGATATGCTAATAGCTGGTGGTGATGATGATGATGATGATGATGATGATGATGATGATGAATATAGATAAAGTAAATGAGAAATATTATGTTGGGTGACTATCAATTTTAGTGGAAGTATTTGGCAAGCCCAGCCCGGAATGTTTCCAGGGATGGGGTGTTGATGTAGGTAGAGAAATCTCTTGCGCTACGCGATTGTGATTTTTACTTTACAACTGACTTCTAAAATGTGATTTATTACTCAACATTGCCAGAGCTATTCCCGGTAGTTTAAATCTCAAAATATCTAGCGTAACGATTGAGCCCCGCCAAGCGAATGTGTGTCTTCGAGCATTCCGTCATACAAAATTTTAACTGCGCATGCCCAGCCATTCAGAGGGGCCAGGGATATGGCTTTCTGTCTGAAGGTTCCTCTTGATTCACTGCTTGTATGAGCGAGCAGCGAAGGTTCTGGCGAGACTGCGCGGATGCGCAGGCTCGCCTGAACCTTCGTTGCTCGCATAGGCGATAAGTACCAAAATCGCTTGACGGGGCCCAATTGTTTACGTGTGACGTCATTGCCGTGAGACGCCAGCAGGGTCCAGTTGTTCAAAACATCGTTAGCTTAACGAGCTCGTTAATGGTCATACTGTTGATTGTTCTAACAAGTACAGTGTCTAATACATAGGTTATTTTGCCGAAAAATGAGAGTAGCGTTTGCAAAAGCTACTCTAATTTTTATTCAGCAAAATTATTTGATAGTACACCATATTTAATGAGAAGTTTTGATTCTGTATGAATAAAGTTTTAACGATATGTTAATTAACAACATCGTTTAATAAGTTTGTTTGGAGTTTAATGTTCTATTATTATTATTATTATTATTTATAATAATTATAATTGTCATTATTACTAATTGCATTATTACTAATTTTTTGTAGTAGTTATATTAGCATTATATTTTATATAATTTTAGGCGGATAATTTTAATAATATTTTTTTCTTAAATCGTTTATTGCAAGTCATCAACGGCAACCTTCACAAATCTATATTCGGACATAGATATGTCATCATATGACGATGACTTAATGAGAACAAAAGTGAATGAAACAGCTGACGATGACTGGGGCACAGAAGCAGACCCTGTGTTTCTACTGGAGGAGGTGTTTCAGACGCTTTTCTTCGATATTGACAGGTAAGTATTAAAAGCAATTACTATTGTAATATCAACTCTTCTCTATATGTCGTAGTGGTTAGGCCTAAAAAATACATAACGATAACACACCCGTGCGACACAGTGCATTTTTCACATCTCCAAAATGGTCATTTTTCTGATGAAAATCCGTGATATTTTTCTTATAAATACTGCAAACATAGGTTGTGGGTGCTCGTTAGAACCGCCTCATTGAGGCGGTTCTAACGAGTACCCACAACCTATGTCTTGGAGCAAAAATTAGAAAAATAATGTATACCCCCGTAAACCCCAGTTATCTCTATATAAAGTGGGGGTATAGGGGGTCTTCATTTCACGGACTTGTTCACGTGACGGCTGTGTTTTCGCTAACCCGGCCGACTCTGATTATTTCTGCCGACCCTGCGATTTTTATTGCCAAGAAAAAAAAAAAAAAGGATTTTCTTCCCTACCGACCTTAATATTTTCTAGCACTTTTGACAAAAATTCATAAAACTGCCACAATAGCAAAATTAATAATTGAAAACCTGTTTGTTTGTGTCCTTTATGCTTTTGACCTCATTTTTTGAATGTTGGCATAAGGGCATATATTTAGAATTTAGCCTTTTTAACTGCTTTTTGCTTTTTCCATCAAATAAAAAGTTTACAAAAAATAAAAAGTTTTAGCGACCTACCGTCTCATACCCTTAGTCGGTATGTTAGCGGAAATACAATTTTTAGGCCTTATAAGGGTATCCATTTAAGTGAAAATCATATCCAGTTCTATAAAATCTCAGTTACTAGCAACACACGTCAATTTTTACGCGAAAACCATGTCCAATTCTATAAAATTTCAGTTACTAACAACAGACGTCAATTTTTTTTATAAAATTGTATATTCATGTTGATGAAAAATGACATTTTCACAAGACAATATGCGAGAAAGATCGAATGGCGTGTCAAAATTTCAGTGAACACCTTGCTATACTTCATATTGAAATAATAATACTGTATTTCAGAACATTTCTATTTCTTCATAGAGTATTTTCCTTGGCAAGCGTTACTCAGGCATCCTGGTAACATGGCCTGCCCATCTTAACTGTGCCAGTTTCAGAAAAGTATGTACACTCTACATCCTTGCTCTTTTCAGGACTTCTGTGTCTGGAATCCTGTCTTGCCGCTTAATCTTAAAGAAATTCTAAGACAGCTTGTATGGAAATAGTTCAGTCTTTTTGTGTATCGTTGGTAAACTGTCAATGTTTCGCATGCATATAATAGTGTTGGCAGCACCACACCTCTGTAGCCTTTCAGCTTTGTGTCAAGCCGTATTCCACTTCGATCCCAAACACAACCACGTAGTCGGCCAAATGCTGCACTAGCTTTGGCAATCCTGGCATTGACTTCGTCATCAATGTGCACGACTCTCGACAATGGGTTTCCAACGTAGGTGAACTTGTTTACCTCTGCAGGTATTGCATCTGATCCTGAAGCCTTGACACAGTGACAGAAGTTTTATCGCTTCCACTGTTTCCGATACGGTTTGGAACTCATCAGGCAACATATAACATTCTGCCTGTGGTAGTCTGTTGATAACGTCATCATTGATAGATGATGACCAATTAAGAACACTATCAAAGTGCTCAGCCCCTCTTTTCAAGACAGCCTCTCTGTCAGTCAGAAGACTAGTTCCATCTGTACTGAGAAGAGGGGTGGTTCCCGAGCTTTGGCGACCATAAACTGTCTTCAGTACGTCAAGGAACTTCTTCATGTTCTTTCTATCTGCAAAGGACTGGATTTCATCAGCCTTAGTGCTCAGTCAGGATTCTTGCATATCTCTGAGCCTAGCCTTGACTATCTTGTATATATATGAATAATCGGTATTATTAGACACTGAGCTGGCATCACTGAAGTATGCCTTGTGTTTTTGGTGTTTCTCTTAAAGGGGTCCCTGGATTACTTCGCCATTCTCGTCAAACCAGTCTTGGTGTTTACGAGTTACTGGTCCTAGGGAATCCATCGCTGACGAGTGAACGGTGTCTCTGAAGACTGTCAAGTTCTCCTATCGGTTACATTGCATCTAATCGGCTGCAGGTATCATTGATGAAGGCTTGCCTCTTGCTGTCTTGTTTCAGCTTCGAGACATCCATCCTCTTGGTCACTTTCTTGCCATGTGGTTGCCGTGTACATTTAAATGGTATCTAATCGAACACAAACACACTCACTAGCAGGTAATCACTGACTGGGACTGTGTAAATATTTTCTCGGCCAATAGAAACCAACTGCTAAACAATGGGCGGTTCGTTATCGAACATTTGTAGAAAACCTGACATTATAGCACAGGGCTGTCTATCAATATGTTTTATGACATTGCAGAAACTGTTAGGAAATTGAATGATGCAGCTGAAGGGAACCCGAAGTATGTTATCTCGCCTTACGAAAGCGTGTTGCAGACAATTAAGCACTTTGACGCAAGAAAATGGCTGTTTGGTGCGAAAACTGCAAAATTTGAGTTTTTATTTTTATTTGGAAAAATAAAAAATTAAAAAAACACTTGAAACAAGATTTCTTGTTTAGTAGTTCTTAGAGATACTTTTTACTCTCTGTTTAATTGCTGTAGTCTATTTAGCACTTTTGCAAATGAAAATCACATAGTTGGGCCAAAACCGCAATATTTTAATAACTTGCTCTCATCCAACTTCGGCCCCATAGGATCTGACAACTCTTGTTCTTGCTTCTAGTCCAAACATACCCAGAACTCAATATTCTTGGCCAAAAATAAGGAAAATAATATATGTCCCTTCAACCCAAATTTTCATTATATAAAATGGGGCTTTCGATTTGCTAGAGTGTGTAGTCATGTAACTGACTTCAACACTCGTAATAAATTATTAACGGCTAAACTCCTTAATCAGGGTTATCGGTACCATAAACTACGCAAAGCCTTTTCAAAATTTTATAGACGCCATTCTGATTTAATTTCAAAATTCAATATTGGACTTAAATCTCTTCTGCAACAAGGTCTATCGGAACCCGAATTTTATGGTGACTTAGTATATAAATTCAGAAACATATATAACCGCAATGACTTCAGCACCCAATTTCGTAAAATCATTCTTCGATATAAAAAGATTGGGTACAACATGGATATTATACGACAGACTGCATGCATGGTAGTTAACCCAATCACGGTTGGCAACTTTGCTTCCCTCTTTAATTGCACGCCGGTGGGTCAGGCCTCAGATTCTATGACGGCTCCAACGTAAAGGCTTATTGAGAATTAGAGAGATAATGTTGGTTGGTGCCTGATGCTCTGTCTCTGGTCGGGCTCATCGGAGTCTAACTGTTGGTTTTCTTTTGCTCCAGCATTTCAGTGGTTTCTTGCTGTCGAGTCCTCACCGTTGTCTCACCTCTGTGGTTCTTTGATTTTTGTGTTCACGGAGATGTTGCACTGATGAGTTAGGAGGCCTTCATGCGGACTGAACAAATTATTTGTCTAAATCGCGACGGAAGTAAGGGCGAGGATTGTGGCCACGTAAAATCGATTTAAGCCCCCCAGTGGAAATCTTCCACTGACCGTTCCAAGGCGGCTCTTCTGTGGCGATTTATTTATGTTGTTGTTTGTTACTTACTGTGTGTATCACTTGTGTCTTTTAATTTTGGGTGGCCATATGGCCATTTTGTGGGAAAGTAACTGTCCTTATGGCCTTCCTTTGTTTAGGTTTCCATTATGGTCTGGTCGCTTAATGTTTGTATTTCTTTCCCTTTGGTGTCTTTTATGGGTGGAGTAAGTTAATTGTATCAATTCCTGATCTTTGTTTTACTTCTACTTTACAGTGGTGTTCATTACAAAGAATTGCTAACCTTATGTAATGCAATGAATAAAACTCGCAGCGACATTATATGTTTCTTATTTGTAGCACAAACAATGTTTTTTTTCTGAATTCAGACGGAGGAGGGCCGAAGCAGGACACGATATCGCGGAAATGCTTCTCAGCTGTACATTCGGTGGAAAAAAATGCTATTCCGAGTAAGTATGATAATTTTGTCGATTTTTAACCTTTTTTGTTCTCAATTGAATCTTCCTTCTAAATATAGCAGGATTCCATTTCAAAATTTAGGGGTGTCAGGTTGTGTTTTCTTCAAAATTTATTTGAAAAATGGCTGAACATTTTGCAAACAGTGTATGCCCTGATCAGACGCCGTGTTCTGCGGCGTCTGATCTGGGCCTGCACTGTTTGACAATTACCCGTTTTCGGGTTTGATCCCACCCAACGGGGCATGGAGAAACAGATTGGGCTACATGGCGTTTTGCGCAGAGCTGAAACCGACCGAACAGGTAACTCTTTAGGTCTAATGTTCTATAAAAAGGTTATTCGTTGAAAGCAAAGAATACACCACAGAACTGAAAAGTGGAGAAAGCACACGTTTTCTTGGCCAAACTAGCTAGTTTCGACCAATTAAGCTTGCCCGGGAAAAGTAGGGCGTGTCGGATCTCTCCATAAACCTTAGCGGTTTCTTTTGGCCCGAGATCCCATTTTAATTCAATTTCTGGTAAAAGCCCGACAAAAGCGGAAGCGACGTCTCCAAAATGACCTAGGTAGTGTTGATGGGGACTTAAACCCTCAACACAAACAAAGTGTTCATGTGACTATCTTAATCTAACACCTCTGTGCTCTTTTGTATGAACTCCAGGTAACAGATATTTATAGCCGTGCTATTCTTGTCGTTGTGACGTAAGTGTTGTGTTAGGAGGTTATCTGTATTTAGGACATTGGAACACTAAGTCTGACCAATTTCTGCACATTTAGCTTAAAATACTCGTACAGAAATTTATGGGTTAAACGAAAGCGTCTAAGACCCCGTTTAAGTCTGAAAAGTTGTATTCATTGTAAAATAGCAAACAATATACCAGGGGCCAGTTGTTCAAAATTTTGAGGAGGTAAAGCTGTGGTTTTACGGTCGGAAATTTCGTTTTAAAACGGAATTTGTGACTGTAAAACCAACGGTTTACCTCTCCTTATGACAAATATTAATACACTTATCCACAGTCTTATGCAGTATAATTGACCTGCCTTTAGCGTTGAGTACAGGTGTTTCCGATCAAGATTTGTTTGCTGATGACACTACGATATACGACAACCACTCAGATAAAAAAAAAATGCTTGAAAATAATCGTCAATCTGCTTTGTTTGTTTGTATTGGGATATATTGGCCCAGTCAACACTGTTCAGGTCATTTTTGAGCCAGTCAGTTTACTTCTGCACACTTTTCCTGGACAGGCTTATACGTAAGCGGTTAACCAGCACAGTGCATATTCTTTCGCTAGAAACTGACAACTGCCCTTCTTGAATCAGCGGAAGTGGGAGAATGACCGTAGAAAAGAGTTCATAATCAATCTCCACGAAAGAATTTTGCCGACCCCGACAGGTATCAAACCCGCGTCCTCCTGATCATCAGTCAGACGCGCATCGGACTGAGCTTCCCAGGCCGGCTACCTTCAATCTGCACTATATTTTTTTGCAAAGTTCGTGTAAATAAAATGGAATGCTATTGAATACGAATAAGACGAAAGTGACGTTTGTCACTTGCAGATAGAAAAGAAGTGCTTAAAGGCATTTATTCTTGATTATTGAGGACTATCATTTCATTACATAATATTATGTAGCCATCAGAGCTGACTGAAGAGAAATCCTCTGTCTTCAACAGGTAAGGGACCTCCTTGGGGAAAGTCAATAAATTACTTACTGTTGACTGGTGTACATTATTGATTTTCCTCTTAAGTGCCTCTGTCAGGGGATGCAACAGAGCTACTAATCACCCTATTAAGGGCCGCCTTTGATCTGCTATAGTCAGTATATCACAGGGGACAATAAAACAATTATGAACACACGGGGTGTTCTACTGTTACAGAATAAATGCCTTTAAGCTGACAATGTATTGAAACTTACTTACCGTGGTATTGACTTTGCACTAAGCAGCAATGAAAAGATGCTTAATTAGTGCACATTTAGACAAAACTTTATTTGGAATACCAACTTTGATTATCACTCGAAGAAAGTTTCCTCTAATGTGCAGCTCCTGTCACATCTTCCTTTTGATAGTAGAATCATGTTTTACAATGCGTATATCAAAACTCATTTTGATTACCTTAGCTTAATCTGGGGGCAACTCGTCGGACCCCAACTCGTCCATTAATAATGATAATACACAGAATCGATTTTAACCCTTATCTTGCTGTTCACGACAACCCCTATATTTGCAAACAGTGTAGATCCAGATCAGATGGCTTCTGAAGAAGCCATCTGATCAGGATCTACACTGTTTGGCATTTAGTTATGAATTTGTAGCAATTAATTACATCAAGTAATTTGATTGGTTGATAGACAGAAATGGGTGTGGCTTAAATGAATATTCAGCAAGATAGAGGTTAACTCCCCAATGTATCTCGCTACTGAGCGTCCTAAGGCGGTGGTTCTGATGATGTTTAGTTTTAACCCTTTTCTTGCTGAATATTCATCTATGCCACACCCATTTCTGTCTTTGAACCAATCAGATTACTTGATGTAATTTATTCTTACACATCCTAAACTGAATGACAAATAGTGTAGATCTGGATCTACACTGTTTCCAAAGATAGGGGTTGTCTTGAACAGCAAGATAAGGGTTAATGTAGCTTTTCATGTTGTAGTGTCTTTTTTTATTTATTTAATTTTTTCATTACCTGTGCCTAACTTTTAGAGAACACATAAATAGCGTCTGGTAATCAAAACTATTTTGTTGTGGTTGTTGTTAATTCTTATTATTTTTTAGTTTTGGAAAAAACAGTTTAGATTTCTTTATTATTTCTTGCAAGCTTTTCATCTTTAAGTTTATCGTATCGTTAACCAAGACGAACTTAATCGAACCAATATTGTATCTATAGCTACCAGCGTCAGTAATAAGCTATAAAAAGACGCTGTGGCGAAAAAATCGACGATGCTTTCATTACGGCCCTGTGTGAAATATATAATAACTAAAAAGTTAAAAGGTTCATGAATATACTGATAGCTCATACAAGTCATAATATTTTTGTTCCATCGGCAGTTTCATTTTTAGATAAGAGGAACTTTTGAAACTGTTTGGGTATAAAGAAATATTTTTTCTTATCAGTTTCAGACTACTGTTTACTCTTGGGCGATCGCCACAAAAATAGTTTGTCGTTTTCAGGAGCATATGCCATTAGAAATAACGAACCCATCCTCAATTAACGTATTTTTGTCAACTTGTTTAGTTCGGCGGAAAAGCTATTGTTTGACGCCCACCGTAAAATTGCATGCAAATACGACTCAATTGCATGACGTATAGCATTTTTATTCATACATTTGCTAGACTTATTAGCTTTTCTTCTCAGCTCTTTCTTTGGATCAAAATATAAACTGACGTTTTTACGGCGTAGCCGTTATAGTTTTGCTTTTGTCCTACATTTTTCGTTATTCCATTGGTCAATAAAACCACATGTCCAAGGAGATGACCATTTCATTGGTCAATGATTTGCATAAATAAATCTACTCAAAAATACGACAGTTTACTGAAGTTTTAACCTAGGAAATGTTTCGTTTTTTATGTGAGACATGAATGCAAAATATATACAGTTTCGGCTTGCTCACCGTCTTGTCCTTTGATGACCATACGTCATATGTATAATTGTGTTTCTAGTGAATTCTGTAACTGTTGCGGTGAATAGCTATTTTGACCTAATTTCACGTGGTTGGTCTATATAGCGAAAGGAACCATTTCGCGAAAGGAAGAATTTTCTGCAAAAGGAATTGTTTGTTTGATTTGAGGTTTAACGTCCCCATCAACACTGTGTAGGTCATTTTGGAGACGTTGCTTCCAAGTTTGTGAGACTTTTACCCGACATTGAGATGAAATGACACCTCAAGCCCTGTTGCCCAATGAAACCAATAAAGAGATTTAGCATGACAAAAACATGTAATAATCGCATTACAAATTGACAGATGTTTAATTTACAATATATGCTAAATAAAAGTTGCAGTGTATCATTTGTCTTCAGCATACTTTATGTCCTCCATTTTAACACAAAATGGACATTTTCGAATAGGCCTATCATTAATGTTATATAAATTCTGAAAAGGAATAAGTGTAATTTGAGTTTTAATTAGGTGCACATAAGATCAAGTTTCCGTCCGTTTGTCTGCTCGTCCGTTTGTTCGTCCGCCTATGCATTTACGTTCACCATAGCGACAACCCAAAATGTTAACCCTAGAATTTGTGTTCAAAAACAGTAAATGATAACGTTTTCTTATTTGTTGTGCATATACTTGAGATCATATGCTCTTGAAATGAGGTCATGTTTTTAACCTTGACCTTTTACATTGACCTAAGCTCAAACAGGCGGGACACCGCCCTCTGCAAAGCTATTTTTCCTCGCGTGACATCTGAATTGTTTGAATACAGTAAACCAGTTCATAGCTAGACAATTGTTGCTGTCACTATTGTAGCTCATATTGCACGACCCGTAGAAAAAGCGACCGACTGAAGTCGGTTGATTTTCTAAGAGTGCCCTAAAATCACCGTGTCATTCTGTCTGTCTGTCCGTCCGTAACCCGTTTGTGAAAATTGGTGATAGTGACTTAACCGCTTGGAATATTTAAACAATTTTTGGCATACTGATAGATATCAAAGAGATCTAAGCAATGAACTTACGAAATATTACATTCCATTTAGAATAGCCTCGCCGAGGCGAAAAATGTGAAAATTTTCGAAATGCTTCTCCTCGGAAACCGTTGGGCCGATTGAAGTCAAATTTCATATGGAGCCTCTATGGGATGGGGGAAACCAAAATTTGCTCATGGGGTCCAGGTCACATGACCCAAATGGCCGCCAAGCCATATATGGTCTGTCTGTCTGTCCGTCCGTAACCCGTTTGTGAAAATTGGTGATAGTGACTTAACCGTTTGGAATATTTAAACAATTTTTGGCATACTGATAGTATCAATTAGGTCTAACTAATGAACTTGCGAAATATTACATTCCATTTAGCATAGCCTCGCCGAGGCGAAAAATGTGAAAATTTTCGAAATGCTTCTCCTCGGAAACCGTTGGGCCGATTAAGGTCAAATTTCATATGGAACCTCTATGGGATGGAGGAAACCAAAATTTTCTCATGGGGTCCAGGTCACATGACCAAAATGGTCGCCAAGCCATATATGGTAAAAACCCTTCAAAATAGTCTTCTCCAGAACCACTTGGCAGATTTCCACGAAACTTGATAAATAACATCTGGGACGTAAGCCCATCATAAATTGCTAAAATGGTGACCCTGGGTTGACCTTGACCTTCTTTGTACCTAGGTTAAACTTTGACACATATGCTTTTGTATTGGAAAAGTGAGAATTCATTTTATCCTGCAAACGATTCAGAATACAGTACTAAAGTATTATATATATTTTTGCTCCTTACGATAAGGCGCATTTATTGGGGGAACCGTTTTAGGTCCAGGTCACATGACCAAAATGGCCGCCATACCCATATATGGTAACACTCATAAAGCTCAAAGCACCCGGCGGGTCGTGCACTTCAGCTGAAGCACCGGTTTCTAAACAACCTTCCAATTAAATCTACGCCGCATATCTTTTTTAAAGATATTTCTTGTTAAAACAAGTTGCATGCTAGATATGGATGCTCATTAAATGTGTGTGTGTTTTCTTTTTTTTTTTGGGGGGGGGGGGGTGGTGGTTGTACGGCCCTTTCAAGATTATTTCACTCATATCGAGCCGATCGTTAATCAGAGGTAGGCGAAAACCTATTGATTAAGAGTCAGCGCTCTTATCCACTAGGCCATGAGGTCCGTAAATGAGGGTGTAAGCCCTAAAAAACAGCTAATCCGACCGCCCTGCTTCAGCCCCCCCCCCCCCCCCTACGACGTTTCAGTATAAAAGACCAAAATAAAAATTAAAACACCGAACCTAATATTTTCAATTTCCGACCCTTTGCATTTGTCACAGTAATTTCGCGTTTTAAGTACATTTCTTTTTATAGTTTTTGGCATTTAGTACCTTCCAAATTACAGAGCTGACTTTTTAGTATCTACAATGAAATATGATATGATAGCCAGTGCAAGTCTCAACATGACAATTTTAATAAGAAAAAAACAGGTACAAAAGCAAAAACACATAAAATACAGGCCCAACCGTTTTTTTTTTGTTTTTTTTTTGTTGTTGTTGTTTTTGTTGTTGTTGTTTTTTTTTTCGGAAGTAAAAAATAAAATAATAAAAAAGTTTCTCCTACCTACCGACCAATTTTTTTTTCAGCATGTTAGTAGAAACACAGGTATTTTACGCCTACTTTATATTCATTCTTTCATTGATTTAAATGGAATAGTTTCAGACCATACACTGTGGTAACATCATGTTTCACAAATTTAACTTTTGTCGTCTTTTCATAAGTGATCTATTTGTTTGTTTCTGTCCTTCCAGTTTTGTATGTATATAATTTTATAAGGGCCAACTGAGTTACCCTTTGAAAATAAACCCTTTATGTATTTATTGATTGATTGATTGATTTTTTTATTTATTTATTTGTTGCAGGAACTTCACATTATACCAGAGCTCCTCGTTGGGAAACTGCTGGACGCTGTCCTCGCCAAAACTTGTTGCTAAGCAGACAGGATCTAAAGCAGGTACAGGTGACCCTCGTTATAACGACATAATTTATTCCATTCAATTTTACCTTGATAGAGACTTTGTCGCCATAAGAAGCTCAATTTGAAATAGTTAAAATTGGGAACAAAGAACCTTATGACCTTATCTCCCTAATTACTCCAAGAAACAAAATTAATGTTGTTAACATTTTTAATCGCCTCACATACAAAACATTTGTTTCTTGGAGTATTCGATTTCAAGAATCTTTCAGCACGAAAGCACGCCTATATAATTTTGTCTCCCTTGAGCCCCAATTTTGTATAGTAAAACTGGTTTAAAGGGGTAAACTTGAGTTTACTTATTTCTTCTCTAAAATATAGATTGTGGGTACTCGTTAGAACCGCCTCGATACCCACAATCTATATTTTGAGTAGAAATAAGAAAATTATCACTTTTGTTTTTCATCTTAAACTTTGGGTTTTCGGCGGTAAAGTTTACAATGTACTTGTATAGGCGTGTTCTCGTAATGTCATGAATATTGATTCGATGAAGACGTTTCCAACCCGAGGGATGATCGTTTACTGGTCGTTTCTGGTCGGAATACTTAGCCTTGAGCTAATGATTACTTCCATAATATTTGTCGTTATAACGAGTCCTATCGATCTAATGAACGTTACCGAAAATAAGCATTACGAATACATTGTAAACTTTACCGCCGAAAAAACGAACATTTTAAGACGAAAAATTGAGATATTTTTCTTATTTCTGCTCAAAATATAGATTGTTGGTACGACTTAGGACCGCTTCATCGGGGTGGTTCTAACGAGTACCCACAATCTCTATTTTAGAGCAGAAATAAGAAAAATAACGTTTACCCCTGCGAACCCCAGTTTTACTATATAAAAGTGGGGTTCGTGGGGGTCAAAATTATATAGACGTGTTTTCGTGGGGGGTTGACTGTATCACAGTTCACAGCTAATGTCGGGTCCTAGGTTAAAAAAAAAACAACACATTTACTGAACAAGCATTCTATATATTTGTTCATACAACTACATTGTGCCAGCCTCGTTATCTCAGTTGTATGCGCGTCTGACTGATTATCAGGAAGACGCAGGTTCGATACCTGCCGGGGTCGGCAACAGGCTTTCGTGGTGGTTGATCGTGAAATCTTTTCTACGATCATTCTCTCCCTTCCGCTGATCCAAGAAGGGAAGTTTTTAGTTTCTGGTGAAAGAATGCGCACTGTACCGGTAACCGCTTTCGTATAAGCCTGTCCAGGAAAAGTTTGGATAGATTAACTGGCCGGTTCTATATGACCGACCGAAATAGTGGTAAATGAGTCGTTTAATTCCAAAACAAACAAACAAACAAACACAACAAATAGTTATGAATATAACGTGCTTTTGGAACGATTGTTTATCAATCGACCACAAGTTACAATATAAATATTGAGTTACGTTGCTAACGTCCACATCACGTGAACAAGTCCGTGAAATAAAGAACCCCTAAACCCCACTTTATATAGAGAAAACTGGGGTTTAGGGGGGTAAACATTATTTTCCTTATTTCTGTTCCAAGACATAGGTTGTGGGTACTCGTTAGAACCGCCTCAATGAGGCGGTTCTAACGAGCACCCAAAACCTATGTTTGGAGTATAAATAAGAAAAATATCACAAATTTTCATCAGAAAAATTATTTTTTTTTTTTTCGAGATTTGAAAAAATGCACAATATCACACGGATATTAGATCGTAATGATGTGGCTATCACCCGGGGTGCTACGGCGCTATTCTTGTCACTGTTACCTACACCTGTGGAAAGAAATCTGTTCAAACTTTGATGGGCTTCATTTCATTTGGATAGCAAACATCATTCATTATATCCCAGCATCCTGTTAGTCAACTGTTAGTCAATTGCCTTAGTTATAGTTTATACTAATTTATTTTAGTTCGATTGCCATACAGAAATAAATCCAAAACACAAAGTGGTGTACAATTCATTGTAGACTTCCAAACTGGCCAATCAAAAACATCTCAAATATAAATCAGAAATAAAAATGGAAAAAGTGTATGCCTAAAATTGAGATCAATCAATGTATATTCCTAATACTTCACACTCTGGCTACTCTAAAACCGTCTCAAATCGAAATGGCAGCTGGCTGCCAGTTGCCAGTTGCCAGTTGCCAATTCACTAGAATTATCGAATTGGCATCTGGTTGCCGTTTTCCAGTTGCCTATTCAGTTCTTATTCTCTAAAGCCGTCTCAAATCGAATTGGCAGCTGGATGCCAGTTGCCAGTTGCCAATTCAATAGAATTTGCGAATTGGCACCTGGTTGCCATTTACCAGTTGCCTATTCAGTTATTATGCTCTAAATGAAAATCAAAAATGAGTTCCTTTAAGAGCAATGAAAGCATTCATAAGAAAGAAGATGGGTCAGTTTCGGCTAATAAAGCCTCATCAGTGACCCTGTAATGATCCGGCGACGAAAGCCAGAGGAAACATACTGCAGTTTTGCGAATTTCGAATAAGCAGTCGATTCAAAGACTGATATAACTCAAAATGGGGTCCAAATAATTAAAAACCTGTCTAGAATATGAGTCTAAACCAATAATTTATTTCTGATTTCTCAGAATATTCACGCTGATCTCAAAGGACCATAAGTAAAATATAAACTGCACTATGGTTGATGTACGGGGAGACGTTTTACGGCCGCCACACGGCACAACACCAGCTGCAGTGAAGGCAAATAAAAATCAAAAATGAGTTTCTTAAAGAGCAATGAAAACATTCATGAGAAAGAAGATGGGTCATACTACGTAGTTTCGGCTAATAAAGCCTCATCAATGACCCTGTAATGAACCGGCGACGAAAGCCAGAGTAAACATACTGCAGTTTTGCGAATTTCGAATAAGCAGTCGATTCAAAGACTGATATAAATCAAAATGGGGTCCAACTAATTAAAAACCTGTCTAGAATATGAGTCTAAACCAATAATTTATTTCTGATTTCTCGGAATATTCACGCTGATCGCAAAGGACCAATAAGTAAAATATAAACTGCACTATGGTTGATGTACGAGGAGACGTTTTACGGCCGCCACACGGCACAACACCAGCTGCAGTGAAGGCAAATAAAAATCAAAAATGAGTTCCTTTAAGAGCAATGAAAACATTCATAAGAAAGAAGATGGGTCATACTACGTAGTTTCGGCTAATAAAGCCTCATCAGTGACCCTGTAATGATCCGGCGACGAAAGCCAGAGGAAACATACTGCAGTTTTGCGAATTCCGAACAAGCAGTCGATTCAAAGACTGATATAAATCAAAATGGGGTCCAAATAATTAAAAACCTGTCTAGAATATGAGTCTAAACCAATAATTTATTTCGGATTTCTCAGAATATTCACGCTGATCTCAAAGGACCAAAAGTAAAATATAAACTGCACTATGGTTGAAACCCTCTCAAATCGAATACGCAGCTGGCTGCCGGTTGCCAGTTGCCAATACAATTTAATTTACGAATTGGCAGCCAGAGTATGAAGTAAGATGCCATTTGCCAGTTGCCGATTGAATAGGCTGCTGGCAACTGGCAGCCAACTTCACGGACATCTCTGGAACCCAAATTTTTTAGTGACTTAGTATATAAATTCAGAAAAAATATATAACCGCATTGGACTTCAGCACCCAATTTCGTAAAATCATTCAGTACAACATAAATGTTATAGGACAGACTGCATGCATGGCAGTTAACCCAATCACGGTTGACAACTTTGCTTCTCTCTTTAATTGCACCCCGGTGGGCCAGGCCTCGGTTCCAGCGTAAAGGCTTCTGAAAATTAGAGGGAATCTAATTCTTAGTAATGTTGGTTGGTGCCTGATGCTCTGTCTCTGGTCGGGCCCATCGGAGTCTAACTGTTGGTTTTCTTTCGCTCCAGCATTTCAGTGGTTTCCTGCTGTCGATACCTCACCGTTGTTTCATCTCTGTGATTGTTTGATTGTTTTGCGACCACAGAGATGTTGCACTGATGAGTTAGGAGGCCATCTTGCGGACTGAACAAATAATTTGTCTAAATCGCGACGGAAGTAAGGGCGATGATTGTGGCCGCGTAAAACCGTCCCCCAGTGGATCTCGTTTCACTGACAATTCCAAGGCAGGTTTTCTGTCGCGGTTAAATTTTGTTATGGTTTGTCTTTGTCTGTTTGTGTCGCTTATATTATTTTGTTTTGGATAGCCAATTGGCCATTTTGTGGGAACGTAGCTGTCCTTTTGGCTTTCCGCTAGTTGTTTCATGTTTGTCTGTCTTTCCCTTTGGTATCTCTGATGGGTACTGTGGGTTAAATGCATCGATTCCTGATCATTGCCTTCACTTCTATTATCTATGTACCTGCAATTTGTATGCGCGTCCACCAATGACTTGGATAGGCCTGCTCGCATATCCGCGCAGTCTATTCATAGTCTTCGACGTGCGCTCATAAGAGTGTTAAAAACACATAGATTTTTTTTTTATCAGACATCAAAACAGCCATTGGTTTTATGTAAAAACAGTTTGAGATAAAAGGAATTTAAATAGTCAATTACATGGTGTGTATAACAAACCGAAAACAATATTATCAAAGATCTCTAAGTTTAAGTTATTATGAGTGAGTGAGTGTTTGAGTTTTACGTCTCAACAGCAGCAAAGATCATACGGATACGGGAAAGTTATTATGAGAGTCAACTGTTTAAGATTTTCTTTATTTTGTTTGTTCACTTGTTATGTGTACAAGTAAGTTTGTTTGTTTAATTTGGGGTTTAACGTCCCCGTCAACACTGTAAAGGTCATTTTGGAGACGTTGCTTCCAATTTTGTGGGACTTTTACCCGACATTGAGATGAAATGACACCTCAAGCCCTGTCGCCAAATGAAACCCATAGGGTTTATTAGCATGGGCGGTCCGCCTCGCACCGCGGTTCCTGGACAGGCTTAGATCCTCTAAGAGGTTTACCAGTACTAGTGTGCGGACCGGATTCAGCTCTGCGTGGAAGCATCATGCAGCCCATATATTTCTTCAAGCCCCTATGGGCGAGGGCCCCTGTATATGTAAGTCTGAATGATGTGTACATGTAAGTCTGAATGAGGAAAAGTGACATTATCTCTTGTTACAGCTGATGTTCACAGTCTGATTTGTTTGTTTATATTGGAAATTAACGGCTTACCGAGCCGGTCCAGTTACCTATCCACACTTTACCTGGGCCGGCTTATACGTAAGCGGTTATCCAGTACATTGCACCTTCTTTTTCCAGAAACTGACAGATGCCCTTCTTGGATCATAGGGAGAAAATGACCGTAGAAAAGATTTCGAGATCAGTTTAGTTCGTCGAATTTTACCGTAAATGTAAATAATAATAACAAAAAGAAAACATGATGTAACTGTTTTGTTAGCTTCAGATAGTGGTTCGCTACTTGCACATGAAGCATGAAAAAAGCTTACTTTTCATTTGCACTGTTGATACAAGTTTGTTCTTAAAAATCCGGGATACATGCTTCAAGTGAGACATACAGCCATGTTATTATCTCAAGTCACTCCCCTGCAGCTTTCATGTGCGCCAAGCGAATACTCGGATAAAAGTTATTGATGACCGTCGAAAAAATCCATGTGTCTCTCACACACAATTAAGAGTGCACAACGAAGACTATGAATAGACTGGTCGGATGTGTACAGCCTGACATGAGTCTGCGAGGGTGCACATGTTTATTGCAGGAACACAGAATGACTTTTATAGGTATTTTTAAGTTTTTTGCCAATTTCCAGTTCACTGCAAGTAGCCATATTAACGTATTTTGGCTGTCTGCAGTTGGCTGTAAATAGCTAGTTTTAAGTTGTTTTTTTTTTTTTTTTTTTTTTGCAGTTGACTGCAAATAGCCATTTTAACGTTTTTGGCAAATAGTCTCTTCTTTTTGTAACTGCTTTGCATTTGATATAGGGTTGTCATTAATCCTTTACCTACAAACTGATGAGTTTATCCCCGGAATGACCAACGGTTATGGTATCAAGGTGATGATACACGACAGGGGGACAAAGCCACTCCCACAAGATGAGGGAATTTACATTGCCGCAGCAAGCGAAACCAACATAGGACTAGTGCAGGTACTCTGATTTCTATTAGAAGACATACATTGATATACAACTATTACATGGCAGTTTGGAGTATAGTCAAAACTATTGTCCAAAGGTGCAATGGACGACCTAATGTAATATTTCCCGAGGCCGGCCGACTAATAGTGCATCAGACCGAGGGTGTTACGCAATTCCTAAATTAGGGTGTTATGCAATCCAAAATGTGTGTTTAAGTTAATGTACCCGGAATATGTAACAGCCGCTTGAATTACCGAAGTCATGTTATTAAAGAAGTAGCGCTATCCTAACCCTACCCCTATTTTACGCAGCTGCCGTCCTCGCCCTTACTTCCATCGCGATTTAGACAAATAATTTATTCATTCCGCATGAAGGCCTCCTAACTAACGAGTGCAACATCTCCGAGATCGCAAAAATCAAACAACCACAGAGATGAAACAAACGGTCAAGACTCGACAGCAAGGAACCACTGAAATGCTGGAGAAAAAAAAAAAACAACAGTTAGACTCCGATGGGCCCGACCAGAGACAGAACATCAGGCACCAACCAACATTACATAAAAATTAAATTCTCTCTAATTCTCAGTAAGCCTTTACGCTGGAACCGTCATAGAATCTGAGGCCTGTCCCACCGGCGTGCAATTAAAGAGGGAAGCAAAGTTGTCGACCGTGATTGGGCTAATTACCATGCATGCAGTCTGTCGTTTTACATTTATGTTGTACCCAATCTTTTTATATCTAAGAATGTTTGTACGAAATTTGGTGCGGACGTCATTGCAATTATATATTTTTCTGAATGTATGTACTTAGGCACCATAAAATTCGCAGCCACCGCCCAACGGGGCTTGAAGAAAACGATGGACTGCATGATGCTCCCACGCAGAGTTGAAACCGACCCGCACACGAGTACTGGTAAACCGCTTACAGGATCTAAGCCTGCCCAGGCAATGCGGTGCGCACGAGTCGGACCGTCCATGCTTATAAACCTATTGGTTACATTGCACGGCAGGGCTTTAGATGTCATTTCATCTCAATGTCGGGTAAAAGTCCCACAATATTGGAAGCAACGTCTCCAAAATGACCTTTATAGTGTTGACGGGGACGTTAAACTTCAAATCAAACAAACAATAAAATTCGGGTTCCGTTAGACCTTGTTGCAGAAGAGATTTAAGCCAAACATTGTATTTTGAAATTAAATCGGAATGACGTCTATTAAATTTTGAAAAGGCTTTGCGTTGTTTATGATACCGATAACCCTGATGAAGACGTTTAGCAGTAAGCAATTTATTACGTGTGTTGAAGCCAGTTAAATGACAAGACACTCTGGCGGGTCGAAGTAATTGTGAAATATAAACGCCATAGTTTGCCGCATGAGGAACATGACCATCCAAGAAAGGAACATATTTGATTGATCAAACCATCGAAATAGGTATTGTCAATCTTTAATAATAATGACAATATTATGACTCTTAATAATTAGAGATTATCACATGGGATTTTGGTTATCGCCCGATGTATCAACCCGAGACCCCATTATCTGCCCGAAGGCTTTAGCCTGAGGGCAGATAATGGTCGAGGGTTGATACAGAGGGCGATGGCCAAAACCCCATGTTATAATTTGTTTATCACATATTCAGATCCTATTTTTTTTACTGTGTTTGACGTTCATAAATTGAAAAAAAAATGTGATGAAAAGCGTCATTCAAGCAAAAAAGCGCGTAACGTCACGCCTAACTATTCGCGTTACGTCATGTAATTGGCAACGTCATAATAACGTCATGAATGGGCTGATAACCTCTGTCCGTTCAAAATACACTGTTTCCGGTAATCAGACCGGGCGGGCTGATAACAGGAAATGGAAACAAGCATTATCACACATGCAAAACATGGGTTATCATGTTAAATATAGTACTGAATATGTGATAATTAACAATATCGGATGACTTTAACTTAAATCTGCCATTACAAAATACTCCAAGTACCACAATGCCCTAAATGACGTCAGCGACGCCGCATGGAAACGACGTTATAACACTGAAATAGATAACAATATCATATTTCTCCCATGTTTTAAAAGAAAAGGCTCTTGTCAGTGAGTTCTTAATATTAATCGGTTAAAAGCCACTGGGTAATTTATCTGTTATCAAGTTCAGCTAAAATGTAAGGGTTAGTGCAGTATAAATCTAGCCAGTATATTATCGCCATTTTAAATTTAAAACGTAGTATTTGAATTTCGATGGTAGTCTTCTTGTAGTACGTCTCGGCAGCTCCCGTCTCTGCATTTGCTGCTGAGGATCCTGTTCCGAAATGATGTTTTGCTGCTGGATTTTATCATGGCATGTTTCCTCTTCCCTTGGTCCATCGTTTTCGTGTCTATTTTGGACTGTTTCATCCTCTGTTCTTTCGGAAACCTGCTGTTGCTGTCGATTCTGCGAGCGTAGTAGGCGTTCTCTCCAGCTATTGTCCTTATGTTCCAACAGTAGTTTAAGACGAGAAGCATCCATTCTTATTCTGCGACCATCTGAATGCGTCGCGCTTCAGCAGCTGAGCCACAAATGTCAGTGACAATATAATATTCATTTTCGTTTGCCGTTGACCATTTTTTATTTCCCTTTCCTTTAACAGGACTTTATCACTTACGTTGAATCTGTGTTCCAGAACCTTCGGATGCCTGTGTTGGTCCTTCAATTTCTTTTTGTATTCCCTGTCCCGCTTTGTATTTTCTCTTTCCATTCTTTGTGTTATTTTTCAGTCGGACAGTGGTTTACAGTCGAGTTTTGTTCTAACATTCTTTTTTCTGAGGGACTCATAAGGTATATACCTGTCGCTGGGTGTGGCGTTGATCTGTATCCCATAAGCATGTTCTGTATTGCTACACTACTTGATTTCCCTTCACTATGGACTATCTGTCCTGTTTTATTAATAACCTTCATGAAGCTTTCCGCTTCGCCGTTTGCCCGTGGGTGCTCTGGAGACACTCTGTGGTGCATGAAACCCATTTCCTTAGCCAAATCGCTGAATTGAGCTGATGTAAATGGTGGTCCATTATCACTTTCGAGTCTTTCTAGCAAATAATTTTCTCAGTCTATCACAAGTTACTCCACCTGATATTGATGTTGTTTGTTCAACCACGGGAAATCTTATGTATCACTACTAGGTTGTAGTGTTCATCTGGGTATGGCCCACCGAAGTCAACAGAGAGTGTATGACATGCTACACCCAGTATTTCAGATGGTTTAAGAGCTTCTTGTTTGTATTCCGCCGTTACTATTTGGCAGTGATAACATCTTGAGATTGTTTCTTCCACCATGCTGTTTAGTCTTGGAAACCAGTATTTTGAACGACGCATCTGTTTCGTCCTCGTCATGCCAAAATGGCCCATACTATGATCACCTGCTTCTGGAATTTCTCGGGGATCACTATCTGTCTGCTTCGCAAGATCAATCCATTTGCCCTGGAAAGTTTATGCCTGATGAGATAGAAAGGTTTTATCTCTGGTCAGTTTTATGCCTTTCCCAGTCGTTTTGCGTCAATCGCTCTCGAACTTCTGGGAGAATCTCATCTTCTAAAGATGCTTCCTTCATACTTCGCATTACTACCCCATGTTCATTCGTGACTATTATCATTGCAGTCTTTTCTGTGTCGTCTTTGTCGGTTTCTTGAAGAGGATGCCGTGAAAGGTAATCCATGGGATCTGCAGCGTCCTTTCCCGGTTCATTCACGAGCTCGTAATAACATCCTGCATTTCCATAACCCATTTTTCAATTCTTCGTGGTAGCTTTGTACAAGATTTGTTAAACATGGGGATAAGTCGTTTATGTGGTGTTATGATTTTTAATTTCGGAGTTCCAATCAAATACATGCTGAATCTAAATTTCGCCCATTTTACAGCAAGTGCGTCCTTTTCGGTCTGGCTGTATCTTGTCTTCAGTCTGGCAGATCAATGACCAAAGTATAATGTCTTGAAAAAAACGCCTAAGCCCTTACGCTTAGTAATGTAAAAGAAACAACTCGATCAGTTAGATGTGTAATGGTAGAACTATAATATGAACATGAAGTCAAGTAACTTTGCAACCAACGTTATTCACTATACGTTATAAACTGGATATGACATTATTAAAGATTAATGTCAGGTCTACACTGACCTGTTCAATAATTCTACCGAGTATCATTAAAATATTTCAAGTGTTTGCGGAATTATGCTCCAAAACGAAAATAAAGTAAAAATATGGATCATGGGAGATAATTCTAAATAGAGACAAGCAGAGCAGTCATTCTTACACGTGACTCTCCGCACTGAAATGTTATATAATCCTATAAAAGGTCATTAAAATATTTCAATCGGTTGCATAGTAATGATTCGGAAATGAAATGTTGACTAATATTGATCAGGGGAGATAATTGGAAAAGAAAGTCAAACTTGTCATTCTTGCACGTGGCACTCCACATTTGCCTGTTCTATGATCCTACCAAGTTTCATTTAAATATTTCAAACGTTTGCGGAGTTATGCTCTGGAAACAGAAATGAAGTAAAACTACGGATCGGGATGTGGTGGATAATTCGAAAAGGAAGATAAACAAAGTTGACATTATCGCATGTGACATTCCGCATGGAACTGTTCATTAATCCTACCAAGTATTATTAATATAGTTACGGTAAAATTCGACGAAACGAAATAATGACTATTAAGGGGGGATAATTTGGAAAGGAAGACAAGCAGTATTGTAATGTAATGGCTAGTTCTGTAGTGCTACCAAGTATCATTAAAATATTCAACGGTTGCGGAGTTATGCTTCGGAAACGAAAATGAAGTTAAAATAGAGATCAGGTGAAATAATTCAAGCAGGTCATTCTTGCACGCGACACTCAGCAAAATTTTTATTTGTATGGATTCGATATAGTCATCGGGATACTTGGATTGATTAGTACCTTGGCTTAGCCTCGGTTGAAATCGGCCTGGATATCCTTCGAGTTGGAAATGTCTAATCGAATCACCGGCCCTCGCCCATCGGTGCTTGAAGAAATAGAAATAGATGGGCAGCATAATGCTTCCACGCGGAGCTGTAACCGACTGCACACGAGTACTGGTAGACCGCTAAGAGGATCTAAATCTACCCAGGCAATATTGTGCGAGCTGGAGCGTCCATTGTTATAAACTCTATTGGTTTCATTGGGCGGCAGGGCTTGAGATGTCATTTCATCTCAATGTCGGGTAAAAGTCCCACAAAACTTGAAGCAACGTTTCCAAAATGACCTATACAGTGTTGGCGGGGAAGTTAAACCTCAAATCAAACAAACAAAGCTAATATTACTCATATGGGTGTGCTATGCCGTTTACAAACGAGTTTTAAGGGGAATGGATACACCTTCAGGGGAGGCAACTCTTGCAAAAATGTTTTCATATCCCATTCCAATAAGGATCAACTCTTAAGGAAAGAAATTCTTTTCTTTTTTCATCGGGACTGAGCCTATAGAAAAGCTAATGTGAAGTCAGAAAAGCTGTCTTCTTTTGATAAATGACGGGTTAATGTGCAAGGTGTATCCATTCCCCTAAATTCGTTGCATTTCGATTTTTCAGAAGTCTATAGTTCGCCTCGGGGAGCCCTATGGTAAATGCGCTGATGGCCTAGCCTTCAGACGGAAAGCAGGATTTCATTATACCAGACAGGTATCAAAAGTAGTATAATGAGCTGACACATACTATAACAGTTATTTGCAGTCTCGGGCAAAATGATAAATAGAGATTCACATGTGGCATGTTTCATATCTTATCCCATAACAGCCCGAGACTCCCATATCAAGCCCAGAGCCGAGGACCTAGGACTAATCGCCGAAGGCTGATGTGGGTCGAGGGCAGATATGGGGTATGCTATGAAAAATGTCATACCATAATCTATTAAATATACCTCCCAAACGTTTGTCCTTTAAGGAATTTGTTGAGGTATGGTATAATGTTTACAACCCTTCTAAACACAAAACAAAGTTTATGAAGATAAACAAAGCAATAGTTGGCATTGCTTATACTTTTCTCAATGACAAGAAATTTCTGTGTATGTTTAATCAGAACCAACCATGAACAAAGTTATTTTAAGAGTGAAGACAATTTATGTTACTTTGCCATTTTCTTTATCAATGTTATATTGGAAACCCCAAAATATTTGACACTGACAAACAGTGCATGCACGGTACAGATGATGCGGCAAAATATGCAATCTGATTAAGCTATTCACGGTTTGCCAAAAAAAGAAATAAATTGAGGTGTGATTCGAAGACAGCCGAGTAATCCGAATAATTGCGTTAGCGGTATAACAAAGGGTATGTGATATGGATTTTTGGTGTAAAATGGGGTATGCGATAATGCACCACGTGCCGACGCCTCAGCCAGCGTGATACGCGCACGGATTCCTCATTCTATCACATATTCAAAATTAAAGTATCTTTGATCAAATAATTGACAAATAGAGATTATCACCAGTGCTTCAGCTGAAGTGCACGACCCGCCGGATGCTTTTAGCTTTATGAGTGCTACCATATATGGGTATGGCGGCCATTTTGGTCATGTGACCTGGACCTCAAACGGTTCCCCCAATAAATGCGCCTTATCGTAAGGAGCAAAAATATATCTTATACTTTAGTACTGTATTCTGAATCGTTTGCAGGATAAAATGCATTCTCACATTTTCCAATACAAAAGCATATGTGTCAAAGTTTGACCTAGGCACAAAGAAGGTCAAGGTCAACCAAGGGTCACCATTTTAGCAATTTATGATGGGCCTACGTCCCTGATGCCATTTATCAAGTTTCGTGGAAATCTGCCCAGTGGTTTTGGAGAAGACTATTTTTGAAGGGTTTTTACCATATATGGCTTGGCGGCCATTTTGCTCATGTGACCTGGACCCCATGAGCAAATTTTGGTTTCCCCCATCCCATAGAAGCTCCATATGAAATTTGACTTCAATCGGCCCAACGGTTTCCGAGGAGAAGCAGTTCGAAAATTTTCACATTTTTCGCCTCGGCGAGGCTAATCTAAATGGAATGCAATATTTCGTAAGTCCATTGGTTAGATCTCATTGATATCTATCAGTATGCCAAACATTGTTTAAATATTCCAAGCAGTTAAGTCACTATCACCAATTTTCACAAACATGTTACGGACGGACAGACAGACAGACCATATATGGCTTGGCGGCCATTTTGGTCATGTGAGCTGGACTCCATGAGAAAATTATGGTTAGCCCCATCCCATAGAGGCTCCATATGAAATTTGACTTCAATCGGCCCAACGGTTTCCGAGGAGACGCAGTTCGAAAATTTTCACATTTTTCGCCTCGGCGATGCTATACCATCACGTGAACAAGTCCGTGAAATGAACACCCCCTTACACCCCACTTTGTATAGAGAAAACTGGGGTTTACGGGGGTAAAGATTATTTTTCTTATTTTTACTCCAACATAGGTTGTGGGTACTCGTTAGAACCGCCTCACTGAGGCGGTTCTAATGAGCACCCACGACCTACGTTCGCAGTACAAATACGAAAAATATGGTGGATTTTCATCCGAAAAGTAGTCATTTTGGAGATGTGAAAAATGCACTATGTCGCACGGGTGTGTTATCGTAATGCTACATGGAATGTAATATTTCGCCATTTTGCTCATGTGACCTTGACCCCATGAGCGAATTTTGGTTTCCCCCATCCCATAGAAGCTCCATATGAAATTTGACTTCAATCGGCCCAACGGTTTCCGAGGAGAAGCAGTTCGAAAATTTTCACATTTTTCGCCTCGGCGAGGCTATACTAAATGGAATGTAATATTTCGTAAGTTCATTGGTTAGATCTCATTGATATCTATCAGTATGCCAAAAATTGTTTAAATATTCCAAGCGGTTAAGTCACTATCACCAATTTTCACAAACAGGTTATGGACGGACAGACAGACAGACCATATATGGCTTGGCGGCCATTTTGGTCATGTGAGCTGGACCCCATGAGAAAATTTTGGTTAGCCCCATCCCATAGAGGCTCCATATGAAATTTGACTTCAATCGGCCCAGCGGTTTCCGAGGAGACGCAGTTCGAAAATTTTCACATTTTTCGCCTCGGCGAGGCTATACTACATGGAATGTAATATTTCGCAAGTTCATTGGTTAGATCTCATTGATATCTATCAGTATGCCAAAAATTGTTTAAATATTTCAAGCGGTAAGTCACTATCACCAATTTTCACTAACGGGTTACGGATTTTAGCCTCGGTGAGGCTATACTAAACGGAATGTAATATTAGGCAAATTCATTGTTTAGATCTCATTGATATCTATCAGTATGCCAAAAATGTTTAAATCTTCCAAGCGGTTAAGTCACTAACATCAATTTTCACAAACGGGTTACGGACGGACAGACAGACAGACCATATATGGCTTGGCGGCCATTTTGGTCATGTGACCTGGACCCCATGAGCGAATTTTGGTTTCCCCCATCCCATAGAGGCTCCATATGAAATTTGACTTCAATCGCCCAACGGTTTCCGAGGAGAAGCAGTTCGAAAAATTTCACATTTTTCGCCTCGGCGAGGCTATACTAAATGGAATGTAATATTTCGCAAGTTCATTGGTTAGATCTCATTGATATCTATCAGTATCCCAAAAATTGTTTAAATATTCCAAGTGGTTAAGTCACTATCACCAATTTTCACAAACAGGTTACGGACGGACAGACAGACAATATATGGCTTGGCGGCCATTTTGGTCATGTGACCTGCACCCCATGAGCAAAGTTTGGTTTCCCCCATCCCATAGAGGCTCCATATGAAATTTGACTTCAATCGGCCAACTGGTTTCCGAGGAGAAGCAGTTCGAAAATTTTCACATTTTTCGCCTCGGCGAGGCTATACTAAATGGAATGTAATATTTCTCAAGTTCATTGGTTAGATCTCATTGATATCTATCAGTATGCCAAAAAATGTTTAATTCCAAGCGGTTAAGTCACATAACCAATTTTCACAAACGTGTTACGGATTTTTCGCCTCGGCGAGGCTATACTAAATGGAATGTAATATTTCGCAAGTTCATTGGTTAGATCTCATTGATATCTATCAGTATGCCAAAAATTGTTTAAATATTCCAAGCGGTTAAGTCACTATCACCAATTTTCACAAACGGGTTTCGGACGGACAGACAGACAGACCATATATGGCTTCTCGGCCATTGTGGTCATGTGACCTGGACCCCATGAGCAAATTTTGGTTTCCCCCATCCCATAGAGGCTCCATATGAAATTTGACTTCAATCGACCCAACGGTTTTTGAGGAGAAGCAGTTCGAAAATTTTCACATTTTTCGCCTCGGCGAGGCTATACTAAATGGAATGTAATATTTCGCAAGTTCATTGGTTAGATCTCATTGATATCTATCAGTATGCCAAAAATTGTTTAAATATTCCAAGCGGTTAAGTCACTATTACCAATTTTCACAAACGGGTTACGGACGGACAGACAGACTGATAGACTGACAGAATGACCGATTGACCGAATGACAGAATGACACGGTGATTTTAGGGCACTTAGAAAATCAACCGACTTCAGTCGGTCGCTTTTTCTGCGGGTCGTGCAATATTGCATTTTTCAAATTATAGCTCACCCCATATCAGCATCAGTCAGAGTGTCGAATGCCCGAGAACTGATACCAGTCGAGGACTGATGTTGGGTATGATATCATAATCTATTTATCATATATTTCCCAACCTATGACCTCTTAAAATTTTTGAATCGTTAAAGCTCTTCTAAATATAAAGCAACGTTTCAAATGAAAAGCAAAGCAATAGTTGGCTTTGATAGAACTTTTCTGAATGACGAGAAATTTCTGTTTATATACGTTTCAATCAGAACCTGAGTCGCTGTTCATTCTCCCCAGCCAATACTTAAAGACAATCGACCACAATGCTGCCAGTGCTTTGATTAGTTTTAATATTCAGAGAAAAAAAGCAACGCTTAAAATGCTCACATGAAATGTTTCTCTAGCCCTTTTCTCCGAAAACTAAGACAATACTTAGCTGTCTGCAAGTCGCGTTTGGCGTTTGAATTGTTATATATTGGAACATGTCAGTTGTAGTAGAGCGATGAAATACTGCTCAGTTGAAAACAGCAGGTCTGTATTGAAAAGAGAAAAAAAATAAAATTGCTGTTGATTTATTAATGAATCTGGAATTTATATTATAACCATGACAACTGCATATTATACAAATACACCTCTGTAGCTTTAATTATTTTCACATTGTTATGTTTGCTGAATAGGCAGCTCTTCTGATGCATATCATACGCATAAAAGCATTGCCATTTTTTTATTTATCTTGCTTACCGATTGACGCTTATGACCCACAAAGAGGCTTAACGCGTCGTTTAACACGAGATCATCATCATCACATCTTGCTTATTATGTGAACCAAAAATAAGAGGTTAACTGTCTTAAAAATCATCATCTGGTGACTTCGAGATATATATTCTGTTAACCGTCACATTTTTCATTTTAAAGTAGAAGTGGAGGCATTGATTAGGAATCGATACAATTAACCCACGGCTCCCATCAGAGACACCAAAGGGAAAGAAACACAAACATGAAACAACAGACACTAATGGAAACATCAATAGCAGAAAGCCAAAAGGAAGTTGTTTCTTGCTGTCGAGTCCTCACCGTTGTCTCACCTCTGTGGTTCTTTGATTTTTGTGTTCACGGAGATGTTGCACTGATGAGTTAGGAGGCCTTCATGCGGACTGAACAAATTATTTGTCTAAATCGCGACGGAAGTAAGGGCGAGGATTGTGGCCACGTAAAATCGATTTAAGCCCCCCAGTGGAAATCTTCCACTGACCGTTCCAAGGCGGCTCTTCTGTGGCGATTTATTTATGTTGTTGTTTGTTACTTACTGTGTGTATCACTTGTGTCTTTTAATTTTGGATGGCCATATGGCCATTTTGTGGGAAAGTAACTGTCCTTATGGCCTTCCTTTGTTTAGGTTTCCATTATGGTCTGGTCGCTTAATGTTTGTATTTCTTTCCCTTTGGTGTCTTTTATGGGTGGAGTAAGTTAATTGTATCAATTCCTGATCTTTGTTTTACTTCTACTTAGCTACATTCCCACAAAATGGCAAATAGGCTATCCAAAATTAAATAATATAAGCGACACAAACACCCAAAGAAAAACCATCACAAAAATAAACCGCGACAGAAGAACCGCCTTGGAACGGTCAGCGGAATTCCACTTGGGGACTAAAATCAATTTTACGTGGCCACAACCCTCGCCGTTACTTCCGTCGCGATCTAGACAAACAATCCGCCCAGCCCGCATTAAGCTTCCCCTCCCCCAACCCACCAGCGAAACACCCCCGCGAACACGAAAAATCCAACAACCACAGAGATGAAACAACGGGCGGGCGGATATACGAAAGGAAATTTCGCAAAGAAGTAGCGAAGAAACCAAAAACGTTCCAATTGACAAAGGGAGTTATTTCCTGGCTCAATCTCTTTCATTTCTGTTGCTGCTGAAAACCTGTGTTTTTTCAGCTCAGGTAGTCATTGGCTATGCTAAGCTCGGCCAATTAATCATGGTCTTTCTAAGTCGTTTAGGCTTATACCTGCAGCCACCTAGCGGAGGTTCTGTAGACATAACCAGGTTACAACTGCGTTACGCACATGGTTCTCTTCGGGTGCCTCAGAAGCGGCTGGTCATGTTTAACTAGTCTGACCCAGAAAACATGTACATTCCAAAATTTTCAGTTCTGTATTACAGTTCTTGTATTATGTGTACGATATGAAAAAGGCAGCGTTTGTTGAGTAAATCAAACGATAATAAAAAGGTCGAAGCGTTGTGTCATTTTTAATTGAGAAAAAAACACCATGGCAAAGTTGGAATTTCAAAAATTATGAGATGTCCTATGCATGTTGCTTTACGTTCGAACAATACATGATAAAATAGTTCTATCTGTTTTAGACTTGCCAGGTTGCGTGTAAAATTAACGAGATGTTCAAAACGTGTGGATGCTATGGGAGCTACTATGAAGAAATTGCCCTACTGTTGCACAAGAACGCAAGAATCTGTAGCACCACAGAAGGTACCACATTTTTTCTGATTAGCGCGTTCGCTGCATATGCGCCAAAACGACAATGAAACACATTATTGTCGATCGCTTTAAGTCAGGATCCAGCAACATAACGTCTCTGCTTTCAGATGTGGTTTCTACTGGAACCTATAATCTATAACGTATCCAGTAAATAAGTCTACACAGTCAACACCCCTGTAAAAGCCTACTTTATATAAATAAAAACTAGGGTTTACAAGGCATGCATGATTTGTATTATTTCTTATAGACATAGGCTGCGGGTAGTCGTTAGAACCACCTAAATGCGGCTGTAAGGAGAACCCACAATCTACTCGTATGTTCTGAGCATAAATATCACAATTATATTTTTTTCAAAGAAATTACTGTTTTTGAGGCATGACAGAGTGCACTAGGTCGTGAAATTCCAATCAAATGAGTTGACATGCTGCCACAGCCCGACACAAAGGATGTTCATGACGTTAATTGAAATAGTTCTTTCACTCTGTCACTCAGTCTACTATTTTTACTGTAGGTACGTTCGGACAGATGGGTACATTCGGACACTTTTATTTATCACGTATAGTTTACATGTGTTACTATTGTCATCGATAATCGAGCATGCAATATAAAACCCAAATAAAACATTTGTTGCTTGTCTAATTATATTAGCTTCAGTCCATATTAAACATACTTTTTTTATTGGTTGAAAAATGCTTAGGTCCGAACAGCATCTCAAAACGCCAGTTTAAAAAAAAACGAACGATAACAACTGATTATTTACCACTGACTACTTTGTGAGCATTTTCTGAGTAAGGCAGCTTAAAAATGTATCCTTATGTTATTTTGACATTAATTTGTGTGAATATTATATTCTTTTTGCGAAAACTATCAGAATTATAGTTGTAATTTCGCTAGAAAATGTGTCCGACTGTACCAGCCTATTGGAAATCTTAAACCGGTACAGTCGGACACCGTGTACTTGATTATTTTTCCAATACACAACAAGGATGCAATCCGCACCTAACCCTATCTAATGAGACGCGACAAAAAAAACACATACCAGGTTTTTAAAGTAAAGTAAAGCTCGCATGAGTAGCACTGGGGGAGGGGGACTTGATGGTCAGCCATATACCGATAAAGGGTCCCTTTCCAAAATATGCAGTCGTATAGGCTATAAGAATTCTTTGCGAAATCTCAACGTAACAAAACGGCGTAGAATTACCGCCTCCACACTAGGCCCACAACTCAAAATTACAGCGATTGTACTAGATTTTAGAACGGGGCTACCCCTTTACACTACATACTGTGCTGCTGCTTTTATCAAAGCACCGAGAGTGCTGTAGAGTCGATAATATCTGGGTGTAAGTTGGTAAAATAGGCCTAGTCTTACACTTAATATTTAACTGTTAAGTTTAACACTTAAATGAAGATTTGCAAACAAAGCAGACCCTGATAAGATAACATGGCGTCTGATCTGGATCTATACTGTTTGCCAATGACCAAATACACCAGCCCGGTCGAGCCATTATTATATACATAGCACTCTGGCGTGTAGGGTAGAAGACTCGCGCATCTATAAATATAACCAGTTCTGGAGTTTGTACATTGTCAGTCATAGTCACGTACATGTGAGCTGCTGGGCCCATTAAGTAGGCTACCATTGTTTTAGCATCGCTACCAAGCTGACAAGCAAATCCCACTCTCACTCTTACCCTACACGCCGAGCTTAGAGTAATATATAGAGACTAACAGGTTCTCGTCTTTTGATATCAAGTTTATCAGGCAATGCTTCGAGAACGCTTGTAGAATCACGAGGCTTGCCGATTTATTCTACATGCGTTCTCGAAGCCGAGCCTGATAAACATGATATCAAATGACACGAATCTGGTATTCTTTTTATCAGTTTATCCCCTTGTACACTCTTAAATTAACAATTTACGATCAGTTATTGATGGTCATGAGTGCGTCCCAGCATTCTAGCGGTCGATATATTTAGTATCAGCTGACATATTTTTTTGAAGTTATTTATCCATTTTTCCAGTAACAGTAACATTTTTGTCCTTTTTCCAGTAGTCCGGTTCATTCATACAAGTGTAATGTCACGTTGACCTGATAAAGCTCACTTGTCCTGAGATAGCATATCTTTATCAGGTCAGTGCGTTACAATGCAATATATATAGGGAGTAACTGATAAAAACAGAATACCAGATTCATGTCATCTGATATAAAATTTATCAGGCTCGGCTTCGAGAAGACATGAAGAATCACTCGGCAAGCCTCGCGATTCTACAAGCTTTCTCGAAGCCTTGCACGATAAACTTGATATCAAAAGACACGAACCTAGTATCTTTTTCGTATTTCGTATTTCAAATATGAAATTCAAGCACACTGTTTAGTCCTTAACTATCAATTGCCTTTCGAAAAAAAAAATCCACTTTTTTCGTCTTCTATTTTCATCTTATTTTCAAAACCAATATAGATCTCCAAGTGAAAATGAAGCTGAAGTTTTGGACAGATGTCATATATTAATACCGTTTCGTTTTTTATTCATAACTTACAAACCGTCAAATGCATCAACTTCAAACTTAGATATTGTCACACTATCATTGCACAATTTCATGGCAAGTTACGTAACTCTAGGTGCAATACCCTAAGCGTTATGGCCTTTTGAAAAAATCCAAATCCTCTGATGGCGATGCCGGGACCCTAGTCAGTTTCACTGACAGCTCTAGTTTCCATCTTTCTTTCTTCGCCTCGCGGACATTCTAGGCGACGTGCGACACACTCCAGTTTTGAAGAATTAAAGCCTACACTGTGTTCATGTAATTACGGTATGGTTCTTTTACCTGCACATGGGATGGTCCTCCCTAGACGGGGGAATGGGGCTCCAGTTAACGTCCCGATCCGAATGACGGTGCACTTTATGACAGTCATCCCTGCAAATAATGTCATAGGAGTGTATTAGGACACCGAAATTTGATCACCGATAGCGGGAATCGAACTTCACATCAGCAAGCCCAACCGCACACGCAGTCGATATTAATATACACAAGCCCACAAGCCATATGAACAATGTATGTTGCGTGATGAAATATGCTCACGGCTGAATTTTAAAGCATCGTGAAAACATCTACAATTGGTCATTTACTATAACATTTTTGTCTGCAAAACATGTCACAAGTCCAAAAGAGACAAAAAACGAATGGTGGGTCAACACACTTCCACCTCCTCATGGAAACATTTCAGAGAAATAACCACGATTCATCCTCATATTTCAGTAGATGTGGTCAATAATTGCCGTGTCGTCGTCCTTTTTTACCCATTAACGTGTCCGAACGTACCAACTAGTATGTTCGAATGTACCAACTAGTGTGTCCGAATGTACCACCAATCGTCCGACAGTACCAGCATGCTGATCGTTGCCAGTCAATGGAAGAAATATTATGATTTTTATCATATATACACTATATTTTGTTCTTAAAAAGCATCCTGAATAATATAAGCAACTAAACATAAATCAAAATTTGAAATAATACACATGATCTCGCAGCCACAGGCGTTCGTGTGTAAATGTGTCCGAATGTACCTACAGTGACCCTATATTATATTGATTTTTATTGACATTGAGCATTAATTTTGATCTTGAACTGTGTGAGGTCAAACGGTTATTTCTGTGCTTTTGAAAAGCAATAATTGTGAGTGCTAGTTAGAACAGCTTTGGTAATGTAATGCATCAGAAACAAGAAACCAATAACAAGCGCCCTACCAGACTTTACTTATACCAACGTAATTTTGCATTCTTTTCTCTAACTCTTCCTGGCCAGGCTTGGTCCTTCTAAGTGGTTTACCAACACTCATGTGCGGACAGTTTCAGCTCTGCATGGGATCACCATGCTGCTAAATCTATCATTTCAAACCCCGATGGTTTTGGGGCATCTCTTTTTTTTGGCAATGTAAATCTTAATGGTAAAATTGTGATTCACCCAGCTTTTACAGTTATGTCCCCGTTTCGGCTTTGGCGTCGACGTTTGTTTTGTGGAGGCGTTGGCGTATTGTGTTGAAGCACTATATCTCCTGAACTTATCGATGGATTCTGAACAAACTTGCATGGTTATATCAGTTTTGTTTTGTTTGTTTGAATTTGGGGTTAACGTCCCCGTCAACACTGTATAGGTTAGTTTGGAGACGTTGCTTCAAATTTTATGCTACTTTTATCCGACATAGAGATGAAATGACATCTCGAGCCCTGCCGTCCAATCAAACTAATAGGGGTTATAAGCATGGACGGTCTAACTCGCACCGCTTTGCCTGGACAGGCTTTGATCCTCTAAGCGGTTCACCAGTAATCATGTGCGGGTCGGTATCAGCTCTGCATGGAAGCCCCGATAGGCGGGGGCCGGGTTACATCGGTAGGACAGAGAAAAACAACTGTAAGGTCGTAAGGGCGAGGATTGTGGCTACGTAAATTCGATTTAAGCCCCCCAGTCCGCTGACCGTTCCAGGGCGGTTCTTCTGTCGCGGTTATTTTTGTTATGGTTTGTCTTTGGGTGTTTGTGTCGCTTGTATTGTTTTATTTTGGATAGCCCTTTGGCCACTTTGTGGGAGGGTGGTTGTCCTCTTGACTTTCCGTTGTTGGTGTTTCCGTTGGGGTCTGTTGCTTCGTGTTTGTGTTTCTTTCCCTTTGGTGTCTCTGGTGGGGGCTGTGGGTTGATTGTATCGATTCCTGATCATTGCCTCTACTTCTATTTTTCATGATCAATCGCAACGAAAGAATGTTGCCGACCCCGGCAGGTATCGAGCCCGCGTCCTCCTGATCACCAGTCTGACGCGCATCCGACTGAGCTACCGAGGCCGGCACATTACTTTATATATACACTTTTAAAAGCATTTAATGTCGAAGGAAAAACAGTCAAACTTCAATGGCTAGACGCGCATCCGACTGAGCTACCGAGACCGGAACACTACTTTATATATTCACTTTAAAAAGCATTTAATGTCGTACGTAAAAACAGGCAAACTTGTCAGAGTGTGTAGTCATGTAACTGACTTCAACACTCGTAATGGATTGTTAACACATAAACTTCTTAATCAGGGTTGTCGGTACCATAAAACTGCGTAGGGCTTTTTCGGGGTTTTGTGGGCGTCGTTCTGATTTAGTTTCGGGGTTCAATATTGGACTGATCAAATTATTTGTCTAAATCGCGATGGAAATAAGGGTGAGGATTGTGGCCACGTAAAATCGATTTAAGCCCCCCCCCCCAGTGGAATTCGTTACCGCTGACCGTTCCAAGGCGGTTCTTCTGCCGCAGTTTATTTTTGTAATGGTTTGTCTTTAGGTGTTTGCGTCACTCATATTATTTTATTTTGGATAGCCTTTATGCCATTTTGAGGGAAAGTAACTGTCCTTTTGGCTTTCCGCTCTTGGTGTTTCCGTTTGTGTCTGTTGCTTCATGTTTGTCTTTCTTTCCCTTTGGTGTCTCTGATGGGAGCTGTAAGTTAATTGTATCGATTCCTTATCATTGCCTCTACTTCTATTTTGGATGGCGACCTTATTTTCAAATGCACAGGCCCAAAAATGTCAATTTTGGGCTACAAATGGCTCGTCTCCACCCTTTCTAATGAACGAATGGATGAAATTTATTCAAACTTCGTACAATATATTATTGCAACATACCAAAGATTTGATTGGTTTGTGACGGCCTTGACCACATTTTCAACGGCAGATGGCGCCACCCTATCTCGTGAACGAATTGATGAAATTTTTCAAACTCTGTACAATATACCATTGCAACCTACCAAATATTTATTTAGACATTGGCGGCCTTTACCTAAATTTGACGGGCACAGGCCCCGTAAAAATAGTAAATTTTGGGCTAGAAATGCCTTGTCTGCACCATATCCCCTGAGCAAATTGTTATTATTTGGTCAAACTTGGATCAATATATCACTGCAACCTGCCAAGGATTGCTTAGATTTTGGTGACATTGACCTTATTTTCAAGGGCAGTCAGTTTTGGCCTTTCTGCACAATATCTCATGTATGAATTGATGACATTTGCTCAACTTGATACAAAATATTATTAATACCTACCAAAGATTAAATAAGATTTTGGTGACCTTGACTCTATTTGCAACCGTAGATGCACCCCCCCCCCCCACAAATCTGTCAATTTCGGCTTGTCTGCACCCTACCTCATAATAGAATCATTGAAAATTGGTCAAACTTAGTACAATATATCATTGCATCCTACCAAAGATGTAATAAGATTTTGGCATCGTTAACCTTTTTTTTTTCAAGAACACAGGCCCTAAAACACTGTCCATTTTGGGATGTCTGCACATTGTCTCATTAACGAATTGGTGAAATTCGACCAAACTTAAAACAATATATCATTGCAAGATTTAGTTAGATTTTGGTTACCTTTAACTTATTTTCAAGGTCACAGGCTCCCGAAAAGTTTCTGTTTTGGACAAAGTAATGGCCGCGCCCTCATTTATTTATTTGTGAATTTTGGTCAAACTTTGTAAAATATAGATTGCCAACCTAACAACCTACCAAAGATTTAATTAGATTTGGGTGACTTGACATTTTTAAAGGTCCCAGGCTCCCTTAAACCGTTAGTATATTGCCAAAAATGGCTTTTCATCTTAGGTTTCGGTGTCCTTTACCTAGGTTTCACGGTGAAAGTGGTGTTTATATTATATCTTTGTGTAGGGACAATGTTTTCCTTTGAAAGCATTAATTTTCTAGATATGCATGCTTATCACTTCAAATATAATTTTGCTGTAAAATCAAATGGAACGGTCAGTGGAAAGAATTCCACTGGGGGGGGGGGGGGGGCATAAATCGATTTTACGTGGGCACAATCCTCGCCCTTACTTCCGTCGCGATTTAGACAAATAATTTGTTCAGTCCGCATGAAGGCCTCCTAAATCATCAGTGCAACATCTCCGTGAACACAAATAATCAAAGAACCACAGACGTGAGACAACGGTGCGGACTCGATAGCAAAAAAAAAACCACTGAAATGCTGGAGCAAAAGAAAACAAAGCAGAAGTAAAACAAAGATCAGGAATCGATACAATTAACTTACTCCACCCACCAAAGACACCAAAGGGAAAGAAACACAAACATTAAGCGACCAGACCATAATGGAAACCTAAACAAAGGAAGGCCATAACGACTTTTACTTTCCCACAAAATGGCCATATGGCCATCCAAAATAAAAAGGCACAAGTGATACACACAGTAAGTAACAAACAACAACATAAATAAATCGCCACTCTTGTATGATTTTATCGATTATCATTCTGGTTGTTAAATGTCTTAAACACTGTAGCTATCATCACACACTTCGACAAGCATTAACTAGGTTTTCTTGCCGACTCTCTGAACTGATTGACATATATGAAAAGTAATGGCATAAGGAACTTTAGCATCACGTTGGTAAGCCCATGAAATGAACACCCTTCAAAGTAGAAGTAAAACAAAGATCAGGAATTGATACAATTAACTTACTCCACCCATAAAAGACACCAAAGGGAAAGAAATACAAACATTAAGCGACCAGACAAAAATGGAAACCTAAACAAAGGAAGGCCATAAGGACAGTTACTTTCCCACAAAATGGCCATATGGCCATCCAAAATTAATACACACAAGTGATACACACAGTAAGTAACAAACAACAACATAAATAAATCGCCACAGAAGAGCCGCCTTGGAACGGTCAGTGGAAGATTTCCACTGGGGGGCTTAAATCGATTTTACGTGGCCACAATCCTCGCCCTTACTTCCGTCGCGATTTAGACAAATAATTTGTTCAGTCCGCATGAAGGCCTCCTAACTCATCAGTGCAACATCTCCGTGAACACAAAAATCAAAGAACCACAGAGATGAGACAACGGTGAGGACTCGACAGCAATAAACCACTGGAATGCTGGAGCAAAAGAAAACCCACAGTTAGACCCCGATGGGTCCGACCAGAGACAAGAGCATCAGGCACCAACCAACATTACCTTGAATTAGATCTCTCTAATTCTCAATAAGCCTTTACGTTGGAGCCGTCATAGAATATGAGGCCTGACCCACCGGCGTGCAATTAAAGAGGGAAGCAAAGTTGCCAACCGTGATTGGGTTAACTACCATGCATGCAGTCTGTCGTATAATATCCATGTTGTACCCAATCTTTTTATATCGAAGAATGATTTTACGAAATTGGGTGCTGAAGTCATTGCGGTTATATATTTTTCTGAATTTATATACTAAGTCACCATAAAATTCGGTTTCCGATAGACCTTGTTGCAGAAGAGATTTAAGTCCAATATTGAATTTTGAAATTAAATCAGAATGGCGTCTATAAAATTTTGAAAAGGCTTTGCGTAGTTTATGGTACCGATAACCCTGATTAAGAAGTTTAGCCGTTAATAATTTATTACGAGTGTTGAAGTCAGTTACATGGCTACACACTCTAGCAAATCGACTTAATTGCGAAATATAAACGCCATAGGATGGCGCACGAGGAACATCACCATCCAAAAATGGAAAATTTACAATCTCAAAATCAAAGTCATCGCGTTTATGAACAGGAAAGTGTGGTTTACAAGGGTATGTATTCATTTTCTTTATAATAATTCCTACAAAGATTGAGGTCAGTTTCTTTTGGAGGGAGTGGGGCGGGAAGACAAGACATTTTTAAACATATTGTCCTTTAATTTCAACTTTTCATAAACATGTCAAACGGAATTTATTTTTAGATAGTATCTGTATGAACCTGATAAAATGGAATCTACAACAAAAGAAGACGGTCTGTCGCTGCGACAACCCTTGCAGGTAGGTGTCGGCTGAATTCAGATCAAATCAGTCCTTCCTTTGGCTAAATAAACTGCCCTCTTTCCATTTCAACTTAACAAGGGCACAGTATTGCCTTGTATTTGCTTAAATCCATCAAGACGGCTGTATACCTATAATCGTTATTACCGCATCTATGATTCTAACGAGTACCTTAATTCTTTCCTTGCAGTAAAGCTATGAAAATCATCACAGAAATTTAATCAAAGCACTGAGAGTGCTGATGGGGCGATAGCTTGTGATCAATGGCTAGGGTTAGGCAATTTTAGCGTCTAGTTGGTATTTTTAATCAGACTCATAAAGAATAAATTTTAATAAAATCCAATGAACATAGCTGTTTTAAGCTATTCTGGGCCAGAAGTCCTGTTAATGCAACAAAACCCATGTTGAAATTCTGTTGAAACATGAGTTTTGATCTTTGGATATAAAAAATGGACCTTGCTTTGTATACGTAACAGAGCGATGTAACGTTGTTCCAGTGAACGTAGCATTTTTAAGTGTTGCAGAACAGATGTTATCTTTTTAACAACGTTTTGAACTAGCCGTTTTGAACTATGACTTTTTAGTTTAACGGTCGCTTCTTAAGAGGTGATATGGAGTTGTGAGGCGTTATCGTCACAATTTGCCGTAGGCATTGCAAGAATGACGAACTTTTTTGTTTTGTTTTTTCATTGCAATAACATTTGTCCCGCCCCTCGAAGACAGCTTCTTTGGAATCCTGCAAGTGTTATTCATCAAAAATTATGGATGATCCCTTTAGTTGTTTAAATGGGGCTTGAATATATTGGAAGGTGGCTTATGAGGCCTACTTTGGCGAAACTAGCTAATCTGGTCTAGAAAATTTGACCACTCGATGTTTTAATTCCTTTTCGGAATTTAATTTTTTCCAGAGCATACACCTTTACGGAAGACATATACATGTTCTACGCCTGATGTAAACGGACTGTTTGTTAACCGATTGTTTTTTTCTTCGCGGTTGTTCTTTTTTTTTTTTTTTTTTTTAAATTTTCGGAAAAAAATATTTATATTTCTTAATCGTTACTAGCCAGTTTTCAAGCTGAATAAATTTATACTGGTGTGTAACGACCAAGTAAACATGTCTTGGGTCATTTTGAGCTGCCACACTTCTCCACCAGTAAAGTGCACATTCTTTCTCCAAAAACTTCCAGCCGGTTTCGGTAGCCCAGTCGGATGCGTGTCTGACTGGTGATCAGGAAGACGGAGTTCGATACCTGCCGGGGCCGGCAATATTCTTTCGTGGAGATTATTCATGAAATATTTTCTACGGTCATTTTTTCCCTTCCGCTGATTCCAGAAGGGCAGCTGTCAGCCTCTGGCGAAAGAATGTGCAGTGTACTGGTTAACCGCTTTCGTATAAGCCTGGTCAGGAAAAGTATTAATAGGTAAACTGTGCGGCTCAAAAGTGTCCTAAATAGTGTTGACTCGGCCTTTAACTCCAACACAAACAACCAAAAAAGAAAGTTCCAACCAGTAAAAGGGAGATAATCACCGTAGAAAAGATTTCACGATCAATCTCCAAGAAACATGTTGCCGGCCCCGAACCCGCCTCTTCCTGATCATTAGTCAGTCGCGCATCCGACTGAGCTACCGAGGCCGTCCACATGCCTAGTGGGGGCTAACACTTAACCAGTAAGTCTCTGAAACAAAATGACTTCCTCGTTATTGATATAAAATAGAAGTGGAGACAATGATCAGGAATCGATACAATTAACCCACAGCTCCAATCAGAGACACCAAAGGGGAAGAAACACGAAACAACAGACCCCAATGGAAACATCAATATGGGAAAGCCAAAATGACAGTTACTTTCCCACAAAATGGCCAATAGGCTATATGAGACTCCGCGTTCTGTGGTAACTGATCTGGGCCTGCGCTGTTTGCAAGTTGCCAGTGTTGGGATTTCTGGTACAAAATGAGCTATAAAAAGATGCTGAATGGCGTATTAGTCTTCATTGTTTTCATTCACGTTACTACACGGAGAATCCCTCATTGCACCCCTTTCACATTAAACTTTACGGATAAATTTATAAAACATACAAGTTACAATATCTATTTCCATCGTCTGTTTCATTTAATGGGGTAGTTTTGAAACTAATTCGAATATTGTGCCATCTCTTGGTGGTGATTAGGTCGTATGCATTAATGCAAAAATAGTACCAAAATCACTCTTCAATACTCTGGGGCTATGTCATCGTATAGAACTATCCTCCGCCCCCGCGCATCGGGGCTTGAAGAAATAGATGGGCTGCATGATACTTCCACGCAGAGTTGAAACCAACTGCACGTAGATACGGGTAGACCGCTCAGAGGTTCTAAGTAGAAGTGGAGGCAATGATCAGGAATCGATACAATTAACCCACAGCTCCCATCAGAGGCACCAAAGAGAAGAAAACACAACGATGAAACAACAGACCCGAATGGAAACATCAATAGCGGAAATCCAAAAGGACAGTTACTTCCCCACAAAATGGCCAATAGGCTATCCAAAATAAAATAACACAAGCGACACAAACACCCAAAGACAAACCATAAAAAAATAAACCGCTACAGAAGAACCGCCTTGGAACTGTCAGCGGAAACGAATTCCACTGGGGGGGGGGGTGTTAAATCGATTTTGCGTGGCCACAATCCTCGCCCTTACTTCCGTCGCGATTAAGGCAAATAATTTGTTCAGTCCTACTGAAGGCCTCCTAACTCATCAGTGCAACATCTCCGTGAACACAAATATTCAAACAACCACAGAGATGAAACAACGGTTAGGAACCGACGTCAAGAAACCACTGAAAAGCTGGAGTAAAACAAATCCAACAGTTAGACTCCCACGGGCCCGACCAGAGGGAGAGCATCAGGTATCAACCATTATAAGCCTTTAAGTTGGAACCGTCATAGAATTGGAGGCCTGACCCACCGGTATGCAATTAAAGAGGGAAACGTTTTGCGAGTTGGACCGTCCATGCATATAAACCCTATTGGTTTCATTAGGCGGCAGGGCTTGAGATGTCATTTCATCTCCGTGTCGGGTGAAAGTCCCGCAAAATTAGAAGCAACGTCTCCAAAATGACCTATACAGTGTAGATGGGGACGTTTAACCTCAAATCAAACAAACAAATAAGGACAAAATCCCTTCCAGAGCTGTCAAACAATGGGACTAAAGGAAAGTCAATCAAAGTTTTCCAATGTATCCTCCATTGAAAAAGTAGCGTTTTATTATTACTATATTTATCATTTTTATATTTTCGAAATTGAATGGTGCATTGTTACATTAAATAAGGTTTTCTATTTACTAGAAGACTTCTTAATGTAGAAACATTTTTTTTAATTTATGTGGCAACTGACTACTAAGCAGCATAAATAATTTTCAAATTTCAGCGTATGCCATGTAATTTAAGAGCTTCAGTCTAATAAATTTAATTTATGATTAGCGCAAATATAGTTCTCAAGAAAACAACATCACTGGTTCATACAGTAAAGATCCGTATCCATATCAACAGTGGCACTGTTCAAAGCCGGTTGGAAAGACCATTTTAGCGGTACAAAAGCGGTCTCTAACTAGATTGGGGACAGCGGTTGTAGAAATCACAAAGAAAGGAAATCTGAAAGTATATTTTTGAAGATGTATAAGGGTTGGTTTTTGCTTGCCAAAATAGCAGAATTTCCCTGCGTTTGAATATTAACATTATGATAACCATGCCCCTGCCCATCGGGGCTTGCAGAAATATACGGGCTGCATGATGCTTCCTCGCAGAGCTGAATCCGAGCCGCACACGAGTACTGGTAAACTGCTTAGAGGATTTAAGCGGTGCGCACGAGTCGGACCGTCCATGCTTATAAACCCTATTGGTTTCATTGGGCGACAGGACTTGAGATGTCATTTCATCTCAATGTCGGGTAAAAGTCCCACAAAATTGGAAGCGACGTCTCCAAAATGACCTTTACAGCGTTGACTGGTGCGTTAAACCTCAAATCAAACACATCAAGAAAAATGAACTTTTTTTATTCATAACGTTGTGTATATGCTATAAAATTCCAGTATATTTCCCTACATGTTTACAGCATACAATTGGACTTCAATAACTCATTGATGACTCGTTTACCTTGGCTAGTTCCACTTGCACTCAAGTCCCTAGATGAAATGTTCGCATAGCTCTAGATTTCCAAATACCAAGGATATTTTGAAGAGGTTGTTCTGAGTTTGTCTTCTCAAAGAAATGTTGTGTGTAATCATTAGACATCATTTTCTTAAGTCATCCCCATTATGCTTCTTGGCATGTCACTATACTCCCCCCACCTCCCCCCCCCACTCTCGAATAAATTGCCAATTTCCCAGACATAATCTCAACCAATTAAATTAGTTGGTGTTAATTTATGCATTCCAATTCACAAACTGAATGACAGACTACGCAGTTCTTCAGATGCCATCTGCTCTTGATCTACACAATCTATAAAGATATGGGTTGTCGTGGAAAGCAGGATAAGTTTATATTTCGTGCCGCAGTTGATGCGACGTCGCTTAGACGGCACGTTCCCGCTTGGTTGCTTAATAAAACCCCTGAAAAGAAACATGTTTTTATATTTCACCCCATCATTTGAAAACAAAAGATTTGGATATATTGATTCGGTTGCTGTGAGGCAATGACAGATGTGGCATCTCTCGTCTCAATTTGCAAGGATCTTTTCACAACGCCTTCTTTCCAACTACATCTTAGAATAAAACACCAATGTGATATAATGGGTGTTACGACTCACGACTCATACCTCTTATCATGCTGTTCACGACAACCCCTATCTTTGGAAACAGTCTAGATCCAGATCATATGCAGAAGCCATCTGATCAGGATCTACACTGTTTGACATTCAATTTATGAATTTGTAGGAATAATATGATAACATCAAGTAATCTGATTGGTTCAAAGTCAGAAATGGGTGTGACTAATCTGAATATTCAGCAACAGAATGGTTAACTTCAGTTAATACCTTGGTAGATTATGCATGGATTACAGATATTTATAACACTTAGAGCACTTGACTTGCATCCGAGCAGCCTGGGTTCGAATCGCACCATAGGCAGGAAATTTTCAATTATATTTCTTCCCTTCTAATTTTTGTAATGTTGTTTGACTAGTAAGTGACATATTTGTTTCCTAGTTTAAATTATTGATATTGTCCTGGGGCCAGTTGTTCCAAGCATCATTAGCTTAACGAGCATGATAGTGGTCATATTGTTATCTGTTCTACCAATAAGTTCTAGAAAGGTTTATCCTTTGGAAGCAAGGAATACACCACAGAACTGGAAAATATGGAGTGTACATGTTTTATGGGCCAGACTAGCTAGTTTCGGCCAATTAGGCCTCATCAGTGTCCTACAAAAAACATAACAAGTTTAATATATAAAATTCTGTTGTTTTGTTTTTGTTTTTGTTTTTTTTTTTGCTGAAAAAAAAAATCGCAAAAACTGCTAACATTTTTTTTCTGAAAAGTATAACCATATTTGCCATAATCAATGGTCAAAGTTTTAACGATACGTTAACTAACGACATCGTTAGCTTTGAACAACTGGGCCCTGATTTCTTCTCCAAACATAGATTGAGGGTACACGGAGGAAGGCCCACGACTACCCACAACACTTTGGCTTTGAGCAAATTCAGTCGACTCTCGTAATCTCAAACTTCAAGGGACTGAAAAATTTGGTTTGAGATAACAGTAGTTCGAGGCAAAAGGGGTTCAAATCCATGGAACATATAGCAAAACTAATTTAACAGTGAACAAAATTTAGTTTGACTTAACAAATCATTTGTCTAAATTGCGACTGAAGTAAGGGCGACGATTGTGGCTGCGTAAAATCGATTTAAGCCCCACCAGTGGAGTTTGTTTCGCTGACCGTTCCCAGGCGGTTCTTCTTTCGCGGTTTGTTTTTGTTGTGGTTTATCTTTCGAATGTGTGTATCTCTTATATTGTTTTGTTTTTATAGCCAATTGGCTTTCCGTTGTTGATGTTTCCGTTTCGTGTTTGTGTTTCTTTCCTTTTGGTGTCACTGATTGTATCGGTTCCTGATCATTGCCTTTGCTTTTGTTAAGCCATTGTTTGAGATATCAGAGTTAGAGATTACGAGAGTCTGCTGTATTTGAAAAATAATAAACAACTTTTATCATATGAGCCCCGCCAAGCGAATTTGTGTCTTCGAGCATTCCGTCATGAAAAATTTTAACTGCGCATGCCCAGCCATTCAGAGGAGCCAGGCATAGGCGATAAGTACCAAAATCGCTTGACGGGGCCCTTATGGCGTAGCGACTGATAATGAAATAACGCCATATATTAATTTCGGTAATCCACTAGTGGATTAAATATGCAAATTTGTTAAGATACGCTCCGAAAAGTTACACATACCTTAACAACGTCACGTTTAATAATGATGGAATATTGCCATTTGTTTGATAAAATCGTGAATAAAACGTGTTTTAAATGTCATATGATAAATAGAATCTTGCATTTGTGCTCATGAATTTTTTTAATGTATTACACGAGGTGAGGAAAAGGAACAAATTTGATATGCGAAGTCTGGCATATTATTCCTTTTCCTCAACTCGTTTAAAAAATGCAGTATGATTTACACGGGTGTTTCATTACACAGACTTGTAAGAGTGATATAACTGCTGATCTTTGCAACACCAAAGGATTAGAGAATGTATAAAATCTTTATTAATTAACGGGTAATAGACTTGGTATTGTTTCAAGCACTTTGATAGACTAGACGTGACAATGCTTATAGTCATACAAGATGCTTTTATTAAGTTGTTTCTTCATTTCAAGGGAGGTTGTGTACGATATGTCCGTGAGCGCTAGACAGTGGCCAACAGAGTCTTTTGCGGTAAGTTTTATTTAACTCTAAACATGCTGTTCACGACAACCCCTATCGTTGGAAACAGTGTAGATCCAGATCAGATGGCTTCATCTACACGGTTTGACGTTCAATTTATGAATTTGTAGGAATAAATTTACATCAAGTAATCTGATTGGTTCAAAGTTAGAAATGGGTGTGGCTAAACTGAATATTCAGCAGGAGAAGGGTTAATAAGTAGAAGTAAAACAAAGATCAGGAATCGATACAATTAACTTACTCCACCCACCAAAGACACCAAAGGGAAAGAAATACAAACATTAAGCGACCAGACCATAATGGAAACCTTAACAAAGGAAGGCCATAAGGACAGTTACTTTCCAACAAAATGGCCATATGGCCATCCAAAATTAAAAGACACAAGTGATACACACAGTAAGTAACAAACAACAACATAAATTAATCTCCACAGAAGAACTGCCTTGGAACGGTCAGTGGAAATATTTCCACTGGGGGGGGGGGGTGGGGGGGGCTTAAATCGATTTTTATGTGGTCACAACCCTCGCCCTAACTTCCGTCGCGATTTAGACAAATAATTTGTTCAGTCCGCATGAAGGCCTCCTAACTCATCAGTGCAACATCTCCGTGAACATAAACAATCAAAGAACCACAGAGGTGAGACAACGGTGAGGACTCGACAGCAAGAAACCACTGAAATGCTGGAGCAAAAGAAAACCAACAGTTAGACTCCGATGGGCCCGACCAGAGACAGAGCATAAGGCACCAACCAACATTACCAAGAATTAGATCTCTCTAATTCTCAATAAGCCTTTACGTTGGAGCCGTCATAGAATTTGAGGCCTGACCCACCGGCGTGCAATTAAAGAGGGAAGCAAAGTTGCCAACCGTGATTGGGTTAACTACCATGCATGCAGTCTGTCGTATAACATCCATGTTGTACCCAATCTTTTTATATCGAAGAATGATTTTACGAAATTGGGTGCTGAAGTCATTGCGGTTATATATTTTTCTGAATTTATATACTAAGTCACCATAAAATTCGGGTTCCGATAGACCTTGTTGCAGAAGAGATCTAAGTCCAATATTGAATTTTGAAATTAAATCAGAATGGCGTCTATAAAATTTTGAAAATGCTTTGCGTAGTTTATGGTACCGATAACCCTGATCAAGGAGTTTAGCCGTTAATAATTTATTACGAGTGTTGAAGTCAGTTACATGACTACACACTCTAGCAAATCGAATTAATTGCGAAATATAAACGCCATAGGATGGCGCACGAGGAACATCACCATCCAAAAAAGGAAAATTTACAATCTCAAAATCAAAGTCATCGCGTTTATCATAAATTTTGCACGAAACAAACCCATCTAGAATAGATAGATGTTAATCCAATAACGGGGCCTCGGCATCAGAAGAATTTGCTTTATTTAATTGAAGTTCTGGGGGGTAAATCTGACTGATAAAACCATCGAAATAGGTATTATCAATATTTTATAAATCATCTAAATATCTAGAAGTGGAGCTAAAAGCTTCAATAATTTCAGATTGGTTATCAATGGAAAGCGACAACATGAAGTCTCTTTCATAACAATACAAGAACAGATCAGCCACAAGAGGTGCGCAATTCGTACCCATCGGAATACCCACAATTTGTCTAAATAACTTAGTACCGAATCTAATATAAATATTGTCAAGTAGAAAGGTGAGGGCATCACACACTTTCTGACATGACCAAAGTGTATAATTCTTATGCTCTTTAGAAGTGAAAAATGCATTTCTGATATTACATGCAAGAGAGAGATAATCTTCTATGTGAAAAGCCCATTCAATTAAATCATTAAGCTTTTCTTTTATAAGACTATGAGGAAGTGTAGTGTAAAGAGTGGAAAAATCGTAAGTAGACAGACTTGAAGCACGGAAATGTCTGGATTTCAATTTACTTAAAACCTCATTCGAATTTTTTATAGACCAAAACAGATTTCTTCCTGATCTCTCAAAGACTTTATCACAATATTTAATCACATGCGTTTTAATAGCAGTAAGACAGGAAGTTAATAATTTAGAAAGTTCAGTGGTAGTGCAAGAGCTAGAATTTGCAATAAACCGTGCTTTGTAAGGTCTTTTATGAAGTTTTGGTAGCCAGTATAGCGTAGGAAGCTTGTCTTGGCCTTCGGTAACACACACAGCAAACTTGGTGGCTGAATGACAAATATGCTTATCTACTATAACTCTCTTCAGCTAAAGGCTGAAGTTCATAGGCCTTAGTACCACCAAGCTCCTGCTTAAGCGTGTTTACATAGTGGAGCCGTCACACAACGACGACATTGTTAGCAGTCTTGTCTGCAGGGGCCAAAACAAACTTCTTATGGAATTCTTGAATACCTAGCTTAAGATGACGTAAAGACGTCTTAGGCTTAGGAGGTAATAAGTTAGTATTTTGAGAATAGAAAGAAATGCGTTTATTCACTAGTTTTAAAATGCTTAGTTTCCAGTCCTTAAGGGCTTTATGCTCAACATACTCTCGCTTACACCATCGATTACCGAATTCATTCAAGGAAGCAGCGATTTCATCTCTACATTTACTGAAATCAATTTTAGAAGGAAACCGATATTTCGGTCCTTTAGAAATTATATTCCTTATCCTAGAAGCAGGAATAATTTTCAAATTGCCAGTAATTACATGACCAGCAGCAGGATAGCAATACACTGAATTTTTACAATCACGTGAATCAGGAGTATAAGTATCAATATCAAGATCTGAAACAAGTTTATTAAAATTAAAAATGATAGATCTAACAGGTTTGTTATATTTATAGCAAATTATAGGTGTTTCAGTATTTTGAAAATAAGCAGGAATTGAAGAAAGCACAGAGCTCTCACGGAAGATACTGGGCAAATCTATAAAATCCATACCCTTATTAATGAAGGATATTTTGAAGAAATGGCGTTTATGATTAATTTCAGAATCAATGCAAGGACGGAGAGTATGCTGAGTATAGCCTCTAGTTAAGAGAGCCGCATCATATAACTGATTGGAACTATCGTAGAATTTATTCGCCTCGGTGTCCAGAAGACGTAAAACAGAAACGGGTAATGAACTTAAAAATGAAAGCATAGAGTGGCGTCCATGATTTAATAATATAATAAACAGTCACGTAAGTCTAGTATTGTTTCGTTTAAACGCACGTAGTTTACGTTTAAAGTTACCATTTTTCCTGGTGGCGTGAGATCTAGTTCTGCGTTTTCGACATTCCAGGAGCGAGAAAATATCAAAATCCGACATTCTAGAAATATTACCCTCATGATAAATGTTGTCATTAAACCCCAGTGGAAAAGGGGTCTGTAAACATTTAATCCATTTCAGTTCAGCCTCATGTCTTTTTATAATTTTGAATCTAGATGTAGAATTTGCATCGTAATAAAGTTTTTCCACTGGTTGTATAACAATGTTATTTACAGAATGACCTGTACGTCGAAAGTGACGGTACAAGAAAGTGTCAGTTTTCTTGGGCTTACTCATTCTACGATAATGCTCTTTCAATCTAGTTTTAAGCATGCGGTTAGTTCGACCGACGTACTGCATATTACAGTTTGCAGCACGTCATGTAATTAGATAAATTAAATCTGTAGATCAGACATGTTAACTACAGAGAAGCGTCTACCGTTTACAGATGAAGTAACGGTAGACGCAGTGCTTAAATGCGAACAACATCTGCACCTCTTGGCATTGCACTTAGAAATACTACTATATATTCCACTTCTTTTCCACGGATTAGTATATTTTCGAAGGATGGGCGATTTGAGAGGAGATAGTCTTATACGAAGACTACTCCCAAAAACATTGGTATTGCCTGCGCCATTGAGATTAACTGAAGTTACAGAAGACAAATTTAAGGGTCTAACCAATACCGAAGGCAACATAGTATTAAAGTTCTTAATAGAATGGGGAATCCGTACAGAAGAAGCAGAGTGTAACCTAAGGGGTGATATTGATATTTTAAATGTATTTGTGATACTCATTTGGGTTAATAAGGTAATGATACCGTCAAAACTAAAGCCATCTTCATACCGGTCATTAAATAAAACAGCATATAAAATTACTGAAAATAATTCCTTCGAAAAGAAGGAAGGTACAACAAAAGCCCAAAAAAACATCTTAGTCTACTTAAAGTACAGGGATCTCAAACAAGCTGTTGTTATACAACGAGCAACGAACATCGGTTTAATAATGACCTTCAACAGGTATCTAAAGGATGTCAATTGATGGAACAGTGAAAAGCAATTGCATAAGCAATCCCTGAGGATTGGAAAAATAAGAGCATTAAATGTAAGCCTGTCAAATTAAGCCTGTCAAATAATTAACAAATACTTTTCATCACCATGTGTTGATAAATATAATGCTGGGTACCTCAGAATTAGCATTTAAATCATGCCCAAACCGGGTCTGTGCGCTTCATAGCTCTTGAGTCAAAACAGCCTGACATTTAGATGTACAATTTAGCTTTGGACACATAAATGAAAAGCAAGAAACAGGTTTTCTGAGCAAGAATAATTAGTCTGTGCCAAATAGGCCACATAGCTGACCCTCATATTCATTTCAAGACCTAGGATGGGTTCAATGTCGCAGGAAATAAAGACAGGAACTTTGCTATGACGTTAAAACTCAATTTGCTGTACTGAAAGGCAGCATGTTCCTCCATCAGATGAAGACCTGGCAAAGTGTATGCAAAATTTATTTATTTTTTTCGCCAGAAGAGGCACCCATCATGTGTGATTTGTATTTTTTTTCTTTTTGGGCCATCGCGTCTATTACGCGTCTTTGACCCTCATCCTGCTGAATTAATTATTAAGCCGCATAAGTTATTAATATCAGCCACTCAAATTACTTGAAATAATAAATTCATTAAAATGTGTAAACTGAATGGCTAATAGTGTATATCCTGATTAGCCGGGTTCTTGTCATCTGATCTAGATGTACACTCTGTTAAAGATAAGGGGTTGTTGCGTTGTCGGGTTAAGGGTTAAATCAACATGTTGGTCAATGATGAAACCTACTTGACCGAAACTAACTGCTCTTGCCCAGATCACTTCTTGATTTTCATTTGCGTGTGTATGTGTGTGTTTGTGTTTACCTTCATTTCACTTCCATGTAGCTGGTTTTATTTGTGTCGTGACGGTAGAACGTATCTCAGTACTTCATCGTAGTAGTTTTTTCTTTGGTATCGTCGAGACCATTCCGGCTCTTGAAGGAATGGTCACTGGTAAGGCCGATTGAGGATCTTTAATGTGTCGATTCTGCATTTGAAATTGCTTTTAATCACGTTCGCGCTGAACAGTACAGGTTAAACCTTAGGAGGATAGCAGGGTAGCAGTCGAGGGTAAAAGTCAGAAGTTATTTAAAGGTATGCAATTTGGAGTACAAATGAATATGGTCTCCTCTTTTAAATGTACGAGAGTCTATATTCTATTTTCGTTCGAAAGTTTATCCAATTTGGGTCAAGTTCAATACCTTTATTCGGTATAGCAATTTTACTCCCGACTTTCACTCCCGACCGTTACTCCCAGCCTTTATACTCTGACTGGACGATAGCCTTTAACGACTAATGCTTGAAGGTTGTAAGCACGGAAGTCACAAATTAGGCGTCGGGGGACAGTTTGTCCGCGCCACACTAAGTTTTTGAATCGTTATCCACAACTTCTCGAGAAAGCGATACCTACTGTTTTGGATTAAAAGTGCTCCGGACATGCACAAAATTAAAACAGAATACCAAGGAAACACTTCTTGTTTTGCATAGGCTGACAGCAGCATCATTCCACTTACCCGCCCAAAAATTTTACATGCAAAAAGCATGACTTCACCTCACTTTGACAGATCGTGTGAATTTACCCTCAAAATACCAGTACTTGGCACCTATTGAAATGTCATGTACACTCAGTCACGTGCAAAGAAATAGACAGAAAAGTATACCACAACCAGTTAACTTTTTCGGGAACCCTCTTGAAAAACAGCCACATTTTAGTGCCAAAGCTATCTCCGTGAATTCAGATATGCCACTGCACTTGCACAGCATCCAGACAGCTGGGGTGTTAGTTTCGTATTACATTCATAAAAGTATAGATACTCACCAAACAAGCCCACATTGGCAAAACTATCCACATATCACAATTGAAGGACATAAAAGAAGTAGAGGCAATGATCAGGAATAAATACAATTAACCCACAGCTCCCATCAGAGACACCAAAGGGAAAGAAACACAAACATGAAGCAACAGACCCCAACGGAAACACCAACAGCGGAAAGCCAAAAAGACAGTTACTTTTCCACAAAATGGCCAAGATGCTATCCAAAATAAAATAATATAAGAGACACTAACACTTTTGGGCTAGATAGAGTTAACCATTATACGATGCAGACAAACTGATTCCTCATCATATTAGTTCCATTTGATTACATAATTGTTGCAGAAATTCAAAATAAACAGATTTAAACGAATTACACAAAGGGCCTAACTCCATTTTGGAGGTTTATGCAACACAGGACCCAACTCCATGAGTTCATTATTCGAGTTTATTTCAAAGTTTCATTATCTACCAAAATCAGTTCTCATCCTATGAGCTGAAATGAGCAAACATATTTAACGTCACTACAGCTGTTGTCTGGGAATGTGTGGCGGCCGTAAAAAGTCTCCCTGCCCTACATCATAGTGTATTTTATATTTTCTTGCCCTTTTGGATCATTGATTCCATTCTGGGATTTTGAAAATATTCGAGGGTCACTGATGAGGCCTAAATGGCCGAAACTAGCTAGTCTGACCTAGAAAACATGTACACTCCATATTTCCAGTTTTGTGGTGTATTTCTTGCTTCCAAAGGATAACCCTTTCTAGAACATATTCAAAAATACAAGAGAAAATAAATGTTGAATAAATAAAGATCTCGTTCAAGAGCAGTTTTATTATAGATGGTTATGCGATCAATTTTCACGTCAGCTTAATTATACCGTCCTGTTTGAAAATGATGGAAAGCCGGGAAACATCCCAGTTTTGACATCGAAGGTGATGAGTATTCTCTTTATGGAAGTATTTTCATTTTGATATTGCATGTTATCTATAGGCGTGCATTAACAAGCATGCACTATGTATGCGAGCATGCTCCGCTCTCGCTGTTTTTGCACTTATTATTATTTTGCTTTGTTTTTTGCTTTCCCTGTAATATTTGAAGGTTGTTACTTCTCTTAATAACGCTTAATATGTCTATGTTTACCATATTTAGGCTCTGTTGTTGGAAGGCGTGTGTGAAAAAGATCCAAGTCACTGTAACACAATGCGACGCCGAGCCAATAATGCACGTGATGTTGCGTAAGTATAAATTATGTTGACACTAGACTCTTTACCCAACCAACTTGGCTGGATTAAGTTGATCCAGATCAGTTTGCGTTCTCACTGGGATTGAAATTGAGCCACAATTTAATTACGGTCACACCGATACCAAGCTACATTCACGCATAATAATCCACATTTAGTTGTAACAGCCAACTTGTTTTGTGTCGTGTTTTTGAAACAATTACGTGCCAATCCATATCAGGCTCATCATCACTATAGGAATTAATTTCATTTTTGTGGATTTTATGCTTTATGTTAAGTTTGTGACTGATTCGCCGGAGTTTATACATCGATAAAAAACCACAAAACTTGAAATACATTCCTTATAAATCTAATTTTTCATCGAAATGTAAAAAATTCTACAAACTGGTAAATGTAGGGATTCTTTCGCAAACCGAAGGATAAACTAAACCAAAGGCCTCGTCGGAATGATTATTCAGTGTGAAGCTGCCATCTTTGCGAATAAAACGTTTAAAATTATGATTATTAATCTAACATTTATATTTTCAAAAGTTTTCCATCTTGTAATAAAACGTAGTTGGCGTCGTTTATATACAATTACGTAACGTGCGGGCTCTAAACGTGCTCTTTGACGTCACGTTATATTACTACATATTGCTGTGTGAAACGATTCTGAGATTCTCACTCATTGAATTTATCGAAGTATAAACTTTTCAACTTTTATTTCAACCATCAAATCGCTAGAAATGTACCTAATGATAGAGAATTCGAATTATTACTCGACAACTTGTTTTTGACCTTATCAGTCATTCAACAGGGATACTCTTACAAATGTTCACGGCGACCACGGCAGCCCGTACGCACAAGATGTAATACGCCCTGAGATTTTGACCATTTTTTTTCTGTATATTCACGTTTTGTTTACGTCTTACCTAGTTTTCTCCCTACCTATCACGTTATCCGTGTCGGGCTGTGGGTCAAGGCGCCGTAGAGTCACGAAGGCCCCAAGGCCAGAAAGGTTGGACCCCTGTCTACCACGGACGTTTGTACGTCCTGTCCCGGTTCTGACTGGTTTTCTAACGTTTTTCACGTTGTGATCAATGTCTTACACGTTTTTACGTTCTGTAAGTCTTTCTATGGATGAAACGTGGTCAACAGATAGCTTTGGAGCACGTTTGTGCACAACGTGCCCAAGGTATGAAAAAAGGCCTTCGAAGCAACAGCAATAATTGTAACCTGAGACTTCGACGAGACATCATGAATGCCAAAGATAAAAACGTTTTAGCTGTTGCAAGTTTGCTTTGAGCATACATCCAAACTGTGCGTCAGCTAGAAAGGGACCAGCAGCAACTTCAGACAGGGAAGGACAGATTGTGTCAGACTGGAAGAAGACGGACGAGAAAGCCCTGATCCATGTGCTTGCGAGAATGACTATCGGATGACAACAGTTTGTCCGCTGCTCAACATACCCCACCAGAAAACCCCACAACGAAGGGTTCAACGTTCAACGCCTTACAGAACTATATCTAAAAGCCTCCAACGTTTTTAATGAGATCCTGGAAATAGTAATACCAGCCGTCAAGAAGCAAGCCACCTAACACCGGCTCCTGCCGGGCCCGACTTTATATATTCCGTCCTTTACCGATCGTAATAGAACGCAACGCGCCGTAGCCCGCCGGACTCATAAACTGTCTGGATACACCGTTTATTGAAAATGACAAAACGGCTATGAGGACCGTGCCAAAACCAGACGAAGTGCACAAAAAACCGAGAAGCATCCGTGACCAGACGCGTAGTAAATTCGACAAAATGTCATAAAGCTTGAAAGGACCATGTGCAAAACCTTCCAGTTACATTACGGATCACCTGCAAGATTTGTTACGGCCGATTACGTATTAATACGTTTGTTGCGTTCATCCAGTTTAAATACGGCCTAGTACGTTTCTCATCAACACCATGGCAACTATTTGACAGTTTAAAATCCTGGCCCAGCATCGACGGCAATTACGGCTTGTCACGCTTGCCCATCCCGTCCTTCGGCGTTGCGTCGCGTCAATCTGGTTTAGTCCACTTTGACCTGAAACGTGATCGCTGTGGCCGCCGGAAACATAATGCAAACATAGATTAACGGCCTATGCATAGCCGCAGGAATACAATTCATTTCTTACAATTTTCTGGATTCATAAATTTATCCTGTTTGTCGCACCTGCTTGCGCAAGACGACATAGGCGTACAAGTGTCCGTTGGTTCATTCGTCTGTCCGTTCGTCTTTCCGTCAACATTTTATGTGGGTGTTTTGTGAATGGAAATACCCATACAGTTTTTTTTACCGATCAGTGCAGGTGTTTATGCCATGGTCTGAAGATATGCAAGTGATTTGGGGTCATCCTACATTTATTTTATCTACTTTTTCCACTTTATTAGCTTAACGTTTTTTTCGTTTTGTTTTCTTTGTTTTTGTTTTTTCAGGTCCAAATAACTTGTGAGCGCAACTCTTCTTACAGATAATATCAAGCATTTTGAATCTCTGCAGGTGTTTTCGTCAAGGTCTGCAGATGTACATGTGTACTGGGGGCTATAGTTTGTTTTGTGTGTGTGTGTGTATGTGTGTGTGCGTGTGTGTGTGTTTGTGTGTGTGCGCACGTGCGTGCGTGTGTGTGTTTTGTTTTTGTTGTTTTGTCATTTTTTTTCAACTTTGTTTTACCAGGACCCTTGACTAGTGGAGTTGACATGACACCTTGCGAGCGCAACTTCTCTTGAATGTTTTACCATTGAATCCTTCTGAAAATATGCGGGTGTGTTTGTCATGGACTGTAGATGTGTATCCGGTTTTGGGCTTGTCCTTGCTTTATTTCTTATCAACTTTTTCCACTTTTACAGCTTAGTTTTTTCCAGGTCCAGTTACATTTAGACTAGATACTTTGTGAGCGCAACTCATCTGACAGTTTGCTAGGGATCTCTCTGAATTTATCATCAGATGCGCATGTGCTTTTGGGGTTATCCTCCTTTATTTTTTTTCACTTTTTTAATTGTGTGTATGTGTGTGTGTCTGTGTGTTATTTTTGTCATTTTTTCCACTTTTTCAACTTTGTTTTTTTCCACGACCCTTTACTATATGAGTTGACACCTTGTGAGCGCAACTCCTCTTAACATGTTTTACCTTGTAGTTTTTTTTTTCAGCACCCTTTACAATTGGAGTTGACACCTCGTGAGCGCAACTCCTCTTAAAATGTTTTACTATGGAATCCGTCTAAAACTTTGCGGGTGTTTTTGACATGGTCTGTAGATGTGCATGCAGTTTTGGAGTTATCCTTGCTTTATTTTTTTCAACTTTTTCCACTTTTACAACTTAGTTTTTCCAGGTCCAGTTACATGTAGACTAGATACTTTGTGAGCACAACTCCTCTTACAGTTTGCTAGGGATCTTTTTGAATTTGTCATGTTCTGCAGATGAGCATGTGCTTTTGGGGTTATCTTCCTTTAAGTATCGTTTTTTTTCACGTTTTTTTTCGTGTTCAATTACTTTTAGTATACTAAGCATAGATACCTTGTGAGTGCGACTCATCTTACTTTTTGTACCGATCATTTTAAACTTTGCATATGTTTTCTGAATGCCGGGTATTAGGGTGTGTATGTACTTTGGATATAATTGTTAGGTCTGTTTTGTCACTTTTTTCTTAGTCAACTTAGTCATTTTCTAACCTCAAATATTTAGACTTTGGATACTTCTTAAATCCTACATTTATTTCTCCTGCCTGAAATAAACAATTATTTTTAGTGGGGCAGGTGGAGGCAGGTGTGACATCAACTTCACCGAATTTCGATCTATATTATTTGTATATACACTCAAATTTCAGTAACTCGAACACCTCTGGGACCATGAAATTTTTCGAGATACGGTAAGTTCGAACTGTTGAAGTTTATTCATAGTGTCAGGTCATGAGGCATAATTCGGATCACTTTTGAAAATATTTGAGGGTCAGAGATGAGGCCTAAATGGCCGAAACTAGCTAGTCGGGCCCAGAAAACATGAACACTCCATATTTCCCAGTTCTATGGTGTATTCCTTGCTATCGGAGTCTAACGGTTGGTTTTCTTTTGCTACAGCATTTCAGCACTTCCTAAGTTGTACTGGATTCCTAAGCTTCACAAGAATCCATACAAGCAGAGATATATCGCGGGTTCAGCTAAGTGCTCAACCAAGCCTCTTTCACAGATCCTAACACGAATCCTTACTGCAGTTAAAGATGGCCTTCAGAAATATTGTGACACTGCATATGCCAGGAGTGGTGTAAATCAGATGTGGATCTTGAAAAACTCCAAAGGGCTTCTAGAACATCTTCAGTACCAGTCTTTTCTCTCAGTAAACAGCATAAAATCTTTTGATTTCTCAACACTCTACACAACTATTCCCCATGATAAATTGAAATCTGTTTCTCAAGGAAATCATAAATCAATGTGTTTTCCACAAGAAGGGTAACCGTCGCTATGTTGTCCTTGGCTACAAAGACACATACTTCGTACGAGATTACTCTGATGCACCACAAAAGTTCACTGATGCAGATGTAATAAGGATGCTGGAATATCTAATTGACAATATTTTCTAGGGGTTCAGTGACCTATTATTTCAGCAAATAATTGGCATACCAATGGGTACTAATTGTGCACCGTTGCTTGCCGACTTGTTCTTGTACTCGTATGAGGCGGAGTTTGTACAAGGTCTCCTCAAAGCAGGCAAGAAACGCCTTGCACAACAATTCAATTTCACCTACAGATATATATAGATGATTTATTGTCTCTGAAAAATGCTAAATTCGCAGAGTACTTGGAATTCATCTATCCACGTGAACTTGAAATTAAGGAAACAACAGAGACTGCAACCTCCTCCTCATACTTGGATTGTTATCTCTATATTGACAACGGGAAGCTTACTACTAGGCTGTACGATAAACGAGATGACTTCAATTTTCCCATTGTTAACTTTCCCTTCCTGAGCAGTAATATCCCGTCTGCACCAGCATATGGAGTTTACGTTTCACAGTTTATCCGTTATGCTAGAGCCTGTTCCAAGTATCAGGACTTTATGGAACGTGGGAAGGTGCTCACTACAAGGCTGTTATGCCAGGGGTACCAAAAAACCAAACTGGTATCAACACTTAAGAAGTTCTATGGGAGGCACCATGATCTTGTTGATCCGTACAATGTAGCCATTTCCAGAATTATTTCTGATATGTTTGCCAATGGAAAGCCATAGGAAGACTTCTAAAATCTCGGACATACCCTTCTTGGCATTTACACCTTTTCTTCGTTCGGGTCGATGTGCATGGTGGGCGAAGCTTGCTTACCAAGTAATGCTTACTATCCGCGTACGCCTGATTACACTCTTCTGGAGTCCATGTCTGTTGATCTGAACATTGATATTTGCCATTTTGTCTATGGACGAATGATTTTGGATTAACGCTTTGGTACTACGACCTAAACTACTTTCTTGCTGTCGAGTCCTCACCGTTGTTTTTCTGTGGTTGTTTGATTATTTGTGTTCACGGAGATGTTGCACTGATGAGTTAGGAGGCCTTCACGTGGACTGAACAAATTATTTGTCTAAATCTCGACGGAAGTAAGGGCGAGGATTGTGGCCACGTAAAATCGATTTAAGCCCCACAATGGAATTCGTTTCCACTGATCGTTCCAATGCGGTTCTTCTATCGCGGTTTATTTTTTGTTATTGTTTGTCTTTGGGTGTTTGTGTCGCTTATATAATTTTATTTTGGATAGCCTATTGGCCATTTTGCGGGAAAGTAACTTTCCTTTTAGCTTTCCGCTGTTGATGTTTTCATTAGGTCTGTTGTTTCATGTTTTTGTTTCTTTCCCTTTGGTGTCTCTGATGGGAGCTGTGGGTTAATTGTATCGATTCCTGATCATTGCCTCCACTTCTATTTTCCAAAGGATAACCCTTTCTAGAACATATTCTATGGGTTTCGAATGAAATCGAATGAGCGATAGCGAACGAGTTTTTTTACACGGAAGCCTTTACAAGTGTTCTGCGGATTCCGAGCAAACAACGAGTGAGCGATAGCGAACGAGTTTTTATACACGGAAACCTTAGAACACGAGTAAATTATATATCCGTACTCAATCAATAAAATAAACTGTTTATTACATTTTCATTCATGGTTTATTTTTTAATTTTTGAATTCAACCATTTTGATTTCCAGCCTAAATAGTTGCAGACATGGCACGGATTTCAGGAGGCGTGGATTTGTGTGAAAATCAGTCGCCATCTTGTTTTCAGTTCAAAGCAGAAATCATCCTGTATTTGAAATACAGATGCCACAATATCATGAAAGTAGAACTGTAGTATCAAGAAAATCGTGGTGCATGTCTTTTCTCAAAGACGTCAAATGGACGCAAACGTTGAAGTCTGATTTCTATGATTTTATCAGATTTTCCGCCAAACGTCAACTATTGTTGTTGTTGTTACAAACGCAGTCAGCAATGTCGCCTAGCAATTGACGTCAAAATGTTCGAAAAGAAATAATGCATTCAGTGAAATATAGATTTATAAGAAAACGTTTGCTTCAGGAGCGCAGCGGTGCAGTGGTAAAGTATCGGATTTGAGGTCGAGAGGTTGCCGGTTCGATCCCCGCAAGCGCCAAGTGTTGTTTCCTTGAGCAAGAGACTTTATCCACATTGCTTAGTACTGGTTTCTACACAGGAACAGAGGGCCACATGGAAGATTAGTACTAATACTAAATGTGTTACCCTCTATAAATAAGGTCGATTATTATTATTATTCAATAAAAAAAATATCGACATGTTTGTATTTCCAGGAACAATTTTGTCAAGCTGAATATTTACTACGAAACTCTCAACTATGAAATGATAGAAGAGGAACCTTTAATTGATGTAAGAGTACTTCTGCGCCCTGATATGCCATCACAACGTTTTCATTTTATTATTGCAAAATACATTTATCGACGTTTTTTTTTTCTAATCTGTCCTTTAAAATAGCGATGTCAAGGTGGGTGGGTGGGCGTCGTCCTAGCCTTTTTTTTTTTTTTTTTCAAAGTGATATGTCACCGTTATTGTTCTGTGGAATGCTTTCATTTTATATTCGCACTGTTGCTTCATTGGATGTACCCCTTTCAAATACATTGCATTAATAGCACCAAGGACCAAAGTTTTGTGAAAATTGCCAATTTTCGAACTTAAGTTTATTAAGAAGTTTGCTCTGTATTACTCACTTATTTTTCTTTGCAAGCTTGGTAGTGCAGTGGATAGAGTGTTGGACTCTTAACCAGAGGGTCGTGGGTTCAAATCCTGGTAAAAGGATTTTTTTTTATCTTGTTTTTGTCTTTCTTTTTGTTTCTTTCTTAAAAAAACATAAACAGCTATTATTACTTGCAAGTTTGTAGATTTTGTCTTTTCAGATATAAATTTCGTTCTTTAGGCAAAGGCTTGAAAACAGGATTTAATTCTTGTTCGTTTGTTCTTAGGTGTACGTTTTGGTACTCTTTCAACAGCTGCAGTCTATTTAGCTCTTTTACACAAGAAAAAGGTTTTGGGGGCAAACCGACAAAATTGTAATTTTAAAATGAAAAAGATTAAAACGAGATTTCTTGTTCAGTGTTTCTTAGGGGTACTACCTGGTTCTATTTTAGTTTCTTTGGTCTGTTGGACCCTTTCACAAAAGAAAATGTCCCGTCCATAATGCCGTGATGCATTTTTCTTGTTGTGATATATATACTGGCACAGAAATTTAACTGGTCACATATTTTGGTCGATTGTTTATCAATGGTCCAAAAGTTATAAAGCGCAAGTAGCTCTTCAGTGCTAAACTCCACGTGACTATTACTGATTTGTAGAAAATCCATGTAACTGATTTATAGGAAAGAGCAGCATTAATTTTACCCCATTGAGGTCAACGTGTTGTGAAATAGGGTTATGTATAGAATCTGGACTGCAATCATGGGTTGGGCTTGGCAAAAAGGCAGACTCAGATTGAACGCCAAGAACGCGGTGTCTGATCAGGGTCTACACTTTTCGCTTACAGTACAGGAACTTAAGGATTAAAGGAAACAGTTTAAGTCTAAGTTCATGACATCATATGAACAAGTCCGTGTTATTGATACCCCTAAACCCCCATTTATATAGAGACAATTTGGATTTACGGGCGTATACATTATTTTCTTATTACTGCTCCAAACATAGGTTATGGGTACTTGTTAGAACCGCCTCATCGAGGCGGTTTTAACGAGCACCCGCAACACCTGTTTGCAGTATAAATAAGAAAACAATCAAGGATTTTTATCAGATAAGTAGTCATTTTGGAGACGTGAAAAAAATGCACTTTGTCGCACGGGTGTGTTATCATAATCACCATTTTCGAGGCTTAATTCAGAGAGCGTCGACCCATTAGTACTCTCAGTGCGTTGATTATCTATTTTTGTTGAAACAAAAACCAGTCGTGTACCCAAACAGGCAGAAGTATATGTAAACTATAGTTCGAACAAATTGGCTTGAGACTGGTGAACTCTTTTAACATAATTTCATTCTTGCTAATTCTGAAAATGCCGTGAGCTGTGTGTGCCATCGCGACGAGGGAGTGAATGAGTGTTTGAGTTTTACGTCCCACCAACAGCTAGGGTCAAACGGAGACGGGTTCTCGGTTAAAAATCTCATCCGAAAGTCTTGAGAAGCCGGGATCGATCATGAGACCCTTGGTTTACAAGGCGAGTAGCCTAAGCACTACACCACGGAGGCGTCTATCCTTCGGGACGAGGAAATGTGATTATATAGAAGTGGAGGCAATGACTAGGAATCGATACAATTACCTCACACCTCCAGTCAAAGACAACGGAAGGAAATAAACACAAACATAAAACAACTTCACCATAATAAAAAGGCCGCAAGCGGAAAGCCAACAGATCAGTTACTATCCAACAAAATGGCAAAACGGCTTTCCAAAATTAGAAGATATAAACAATACTTACAGGCACAAAGGCAAACTATTACACTTATAAACCACAACAGAAGAACCTCCTTGGAACGGTCAGCAAAATTTACATTTAGTAAAAAGTTTTTTTACTGTGTGTGCGTTGTGTGTGTGGGGGGGGGGGGGGCTTAAATTTTACCTGTTAAAATACAGTGTCAAATTTACCGCCGACAATACGGACATTTTAAGATGAGAAATTGTTATATACTTCTTATTTCTACTCAAAACATAGCTTATTGGCACTCGTTGGAACCGCCTCTGGCACTCGTAAGAACCGCCTCATCGAGAAAAATAAGGCCTACCCCCGTAAACCCCAGTTTTACTATTATAATATATTATATATGCATGGTTTCGTAATGACAATCCACGCCTAATTTAAACCAAATGTTTTGAAACTCGTATATGCTTTGACGCGTATTTCTTCTAGATTACCATCCTACAATATAGCAAATAACCAACTTGAAGAATAAACTACCACGCTTACAAAGTACATGTAACATTTGTTCTACATTACAGGTATTCCAGTTTCTGGCGAGCATTGGAGGAGCTCTTGGATTGTGGATAGGCCTATCATTATTGAGTTTCTGTGAGATAATGCAACTTATCGGAGCTGTACTACAATACCTGGTTGAACGTTGTCGAAAAAGTGGCCAACATAACAGCCAAGCTAAATCATAAAGAACTTCAGAACATTAGAGTGAAGCCTGAACTAAAGTCTACACCAAGTGCACTGGAGGCTATTTGCATTAAAATGATAGTAAATGTGTGCACCTGACGTAAACACCAAGTGCACAAGGGGGTAAACTTTATTTCTGACCCCACTGTACGTAAACAAATCCATAATAAAAATATGCCAATTTATGAATGAAAGTGAGTGAGTGAGTTTTAGTTTTACGTTCCACCAACAGCTAAGGTCATACGGAGACGGGACCTCGGTTTAAAGACTCATCCGAAAGTCTGGAGAAGCCCGGGATCGATCCTGCGATCCCTGGTTTACAAGGCGAGTAGCGTAACCACTGCACAACGGAGGCTTCTATGAATGAAAGTACAATAGAGTGAAATTCCGCTATAAAGCCACCTAAAATTAAGACTAATTCTGCTTTAAAAAAAAATATTTATTAGGTTGCAGTTATTCTTTCCTAGTGTTTTCTGTATACCGTCTCCTCTGGTTAGAGACCATCTTTTGGACTATTTAAAAGTGGTCTTGAAGACCACTCTTGAACAGTCCAAAAGGTGGTCTTAATATAGGATTTTTATTGTACTGGGTATTGATGTTCCTCATTTCTGCTACCACATCAATTGTGCAGTTTTAACGTACCCGCAATCTGTTTTTCCCCTATATATAAAGTTGGGTTTACACTGAGATGTGTGGCCTTATGCGCACCTGGCAAGAGACACATATATATCTCAGCAGGTACATGGCGTAATTGTGACGTCATATCAACGTCGATGCGACGTCATGCCGTTCATGCAACGTCACATCTACGTATTGGGTGTAAACCGAAAGTTTGCACCTGGAAATATCCCGGGATGGCATTTCTATGAATGGTAACTGAAATAATTGAGAGATTAGTTTCTCAAATAAGGTGAGTAAAGATCTAACGTAAAGATACACTATTTTGCGCTCATTGAAGCGGTTCTAACGAACACCCATAACCTATGTTTGCAGTATAAATAAGAAAATTATCACGGATTTTCATCAGAAAAATAGCTATTTTAGAGATATGAAAAAAAATGCACGTTGACGCGCGAGTGTGTTAATTCTTGCTCCAAAACATCGATTGTGGGTACTCGTTAGGACCGCTGTAAGAGATATATCTTGGAGAAGAAAATAGGATACTTGATAACTAGCGAATAAGATTATATGACAAACCCCAGACCAACCTGGCATCTGTACAATCTGATCAGAGTGTTCATTGTGCGTTATATGGATATATTTCGTTATAATAGAAATACTTGAATTGTGCTCAACCCTTTTTCTTTATTTTTTTTGGGGGGGGGGGGGGGGCGGGGTTGGCTCAATCCTAATTAACAGAAGCTTAGGGGTGAAAGGGAAAGCGTTAACTGGACCGAGTCCATTAACTATAGAGGACGTTTGTCTAAAGATTACCTAACATAAGTTTGTCGATATCATGTCAACAATTAAGGCTTCCGGGCCATAAAGCGATTAGTTTGAATATACACACAGCGCTTGTCAACTCTTAAATTCTATGCATGTATTAATTGATGCCTATTAATCGAAACTTTGTTGAATACTGCTTAGCATTAAAATATATTTTGATTTGCAACCCTGACAACACATTACAAAACATGCCTGTACAACTACACAGTAAATTTTATTGCCGAAAAATAGAAAATTTTAAGATGAAAAATTGTGAAATTTTCTGTTGCTCAAAATATAGACTTTGTAACGAGTACCCACAATCTATATACAGAGTAGAAATAAGAAACAAGGTGTACCTCTGTAAAACCCAGTTTTATTATATAAAAGTGGGGTTCAACGGTTCAAAATTATATAGGCGTGTTTTCGTGATGATTATTTTTCTATGTGTAAATACATGCAATTTATCCCAGAAAATAATATTTGAACCAGGGCACAGCACTCCCTACAATTTACGTGTGCCCAGCAAAGAATCACATCAGCGTGCGCATCCTAGACTTCTCTTGCTGCATGATGAAGCATTGGATCTTTCGCACAACGTAGGCTCTGATCAGAAAAAGTACCTAAGGGTTTTAAGTAGTATTCCCACAACCGGCATGATTGGCAGTAATTAGCAACAATTGCCAATTAAGCATGTGTGTGAAGTACCCGAAAAATAAAAATAATAAAAAAAAAATCACCGAAATCAATATATTTTCGCTAGTCAAAAAAAAAATCAATATTTTTTTTCTTCTACTTCTTTTGTAAACAATATGAAGTGTTTGTTAATTGCGCATCAGTCACATGCAGAAAAAAATATATGAAACAAGAAAAAAAAAAAAATTCAAAAACAGTAAATATATAAATAAGACGAAATAAAGATAAATTTATTTCAGCATTAAATGTCATTAACAAAAATGTTTTCAGCAGCTCACTTTGACATTCGTCTTGAACCAGCTAAAACCCGGAAATTTCCGATTTTATCCGATGATCGCGTAATATGAGAACCGATAGCTATAAATAGATACAATGAGGAGAGACGGCTAAAAGTACTGAAAATGGCAAGAAAACAACCTGAAAATGACCAACTTTGTTTTTATTTGATCTTCAATTATTTAATACTGTTGGAAAGAAAAATCATTTTTCTTCAAGAATCTAAAGTCACATTTTTAACAACGCATTTTATAATTTAATTATTACAGTATAAAAACAGACACCCTCGTGAGTTTTTGCTCATTTTCTATTGAAGTAAACGAGAGGTTCACGAGACGAAGGGTCCTATTTTCATTTCAAAATTGACCAGTTTAAATTTTATTTAAAAAATATAAAATTATAACCAAAATTAAGATAAAAGATTGAATTTTTATAATTTTCAATCACATTTTCGCTATCTAGCCTAGTATTTTTTCAATCATGTCTTAGAATCACATGCCCTATTAATTTCTATACACTTTGTCGCGCGGTTTAAATCGGACACAGGTAATAGGCGGATTACAATTGTCCCACATGCTTGTGCACGGACTAAGCATCAGTAGGGTAAAAAGGGGGTGCAAATTACCTGCGGACAGGTTTTTTGACCCTCTGACGTCACATCCGGCGACCATCTTGAATCACGTGACTTCCGGTCGGCCAGTTTGGATGACGTATTTCTGAATGCCATCTTGAACCGTCGTCACATCCTGTCAGCCATCTTGGATGACGTCATAACGCGCCACTTTTATCGCGGTCGAATTTATTGGGGGCGGGGGGAACGCGCCATTTTTTTCGCGCGCTTTCGTGTGCTAAATGGTCCATGAACCTTCTAAGCGCAACTTCGGTCATAACCCCTTCTGATCCCCTGTCTGGGGTTTAAGCATGCGGCGAGGGGGAGGGTGACCTTTTTTCGAACCCTAGAGCAATACTGTATTAACTCCTATGACTGTCGGATACTATAGCCGCGTTTATTGTTTTAACACGCTCGTGCTGGTTACTCTCACTACCTCCTCACTGCCTCCTCACTAACTCTTCAACGCCTTCACACTACCTCCTCACTGCCTCGTCGCTTCTTACTTCGGAAAACGAGTTTGGGCATGTTCGGTGTTTCCCTTATTGTCCCTTTAAAACATCTTAAACATTCTTTCAACACGCATGCCCTGCTTACCCTCACTGCCTTCAGGTTACCGGCTTGCACTGGTAACCCTTATTGCCTCCTCGTCGCCTCCTTACTTCATCCTCAACGCCTCCTTACTTCATCCTCAACGTCTCCTCACTACCTCCTCACCGCCTCCCAATTACATCCTCACTGCCTCCTCACTGCCTCCTCACTACCTCCTCAACGCCTCCTCACTGCCTCCTCATCGCTTCTTACTACGGAGATGTTCGGTGTTGCCCTTACCGTCTCTTTAAAACATCTTCAACAGTCACTCAACACACATGTGCTGGTTACCCTCACTGCCTCCAGGTTACCGGACTGCGAGGGTTACCCTCACTGTCTCCTCACGGCCTCCTAACTAACTCATCACGGCCTCCTCACTACCTCCTCACAGCCACCTCACCCCTCCTCACTTCCTCCTCATTACCTCATCGCTTCAAGGGAACTAGGGAGAACCCGTTTGGGTATGTTCAGTGTTGCCCTTATCGTCTCCTTAAACATATTCTTGTTTTTTTTAAAGAAACAAAAAAAGGTTTGTTAGACTTTTTAGATTTTACGTTTAATATTTGAGCTATTTTGTGGTAATTCTGGAATATCTTTTCTTGTTTCTCTATCAAAATATGTGGCGACTTGTTAGACTCATCCTCATCAAGGCAATTCTACCAAGGCAATTCTATCATGAAGCATATGTTTTTGACAAGAAAGAATTAAAATTATCCTGGCTATACCTTTTTGTCTGAATGGCCCTCCGTGGCGTAGTGGGTAAAAGCCCAGACTTATTTTCCCACACAGCTCTAGGAGACACAGGCATCTGCAGCAGTGCTTATTTTACGCCAACTTTTTGCCATTGCACACGTAAAATTCACTACTGATAGATACTCATGTAGGTATAAGGACTAACACTTTTTTCTCAGTGGCCAACTGGCCCCTAACATTTAAGATTTAGGGGCCCAGCCATAACTTGGTTTTGAGGGGTCTATTTGGCGGCTCGTTTCGGAGAGATCTTTTTGGAGGCCTGGATATACTTTGTATGTATTACAATTATTTCAAACTGATGGCATTCTCCTTAAACACTTTCAACAATCACTCAACATGCTAACGGTTGCTACCCTCACTTGTCCCCAGTTACCCCTCACTGCCTCCTCACTACCTCCTTACCGCCTCCTTACTTCCTCCACACCGCCTCCTCACTACCTCCTCATGCCTCATTGTAGAGCACCATAGGAAACGAGTTTGCGCATGTTTCATCTCCTTAAAACATTATCACTCAACACGCTGGCGCTGGTTACCATCACCTCCTCGCCGCCTCCTCAATACATTCCTACGCCTCACGCATTCTAGAGCACTATGGGAAACGAATTTTGGGTTGTGTAGATTTCACAACAACGAGCAGTATTGCATCATTCCAATATCGATTGATAGCTATCGGAAACTCCTAGATTATTACCACTGACCTTGATCGACCCCAACTGGTTCTGGCCGATTTCGAAAATTCCCTTAGTTTTCTGATCCATACTGGCCCCCTTTACAGTCGGATGGCATGGCTATATTTGTGCCTATTGTTTTAGCATGTTTGTTACAGTCACTGACTCCCGGGTACCCTCACTACCTCCTCATTGCCTCCTCAGTACCTTATTACCTCCTCTTCACTATCTCCTCTTAACGTCTTTAGTCAACCCCCCACCATGCAACCTTCTGTTCCCATATCTGGGTGTATGGAGGCTATGTTAATGTGCTAGGTGGGGGCTCAATGTTTCTACCTAGTTTGAGAACAGCCTGGATCTGGTTTGGGCAATATTCATCCGGATTTTTTTTTATACAATTTAATGTTATGCATCTTCTTCCTCCTCCTCATTTATGCGAAAATCTCGACCACATCGAGTAGCTTTTCAGGACAAATTAATATATTTTCTTTTTAACAAAAATAACAACAAGAGGCTCAATGAGCCTAAACCGCTCACCTGAGGAACTTAAGTTTTAACAATTCACAGACTTGACTACTAAATCTGCTAATAGAATCCAGCCCATTGACCCTTACAGGATATAAGTCATCATTATTGCATTGCATTCCAAGTTTGAGACTTCTAGCTTCTATAGTTCCTGAGAAATCTTTGACGAAAATTTAACATTGGTCAAAATGGAGAGAAAGAAGAATGCAAGAACAGATGAACAAATAAGCTGAGAAAGCCCAATGTCTCTTACACAAAATAAGTCATCATTATTCTATTGAATACCAAATTTGATGCTTCTAGCTTTTATAGTTCCTGAGAAATCTTTGATTAAAAATTTAACATTGGTCTATTATCTCTATATGGAGAGAAAGAAGAATGAAGGAACAAATGAATCAGACTAGCTCCAAAACCTAATGCAGCCTTTCCCCTTGCCCAATGGTGCTACACATAAAATTTAAACAAGATTGGTCGACTGCCTTCTGAGATATGCTTCATTGAAAGTGTGGACGACGGATGGACGGACGACAGACGACGGACTCCGGAGCCTTGGTATACTATCAGCTCACTGGAGCCTTTGGCTCAGGTCAGCTAAAAATTCAAGTCGCTATTTCTGTCACAACATTTTCCCTACGTTAAGTCTATGGGCAAATTTTTTTGTCTCTCAAGGTCACATAACTCCGAGGTCAATATTCCGATTCGGCCCAAAAGCGAACTTAACCGAGATTTTATGCCTGTCCGCGTTACCTGCAAGTTTGAAGCTGATATGAATAAAAATAAAGTTGCTATCGTGGTCACAACGTATTTTTTTATGCTCAAGAACAGGTAACTCCAAGGCAAATATTCCGATTCGGCCCAAAATCGAACTTAACCGAGATTTTATGTCTGTCCTTGTTACCTGCAAGTTTGAAGCTGATCTGAAAAAAAAATTCAAGTCGCTATCGTAGTCGCAACATTTTCCCTAATTAAGTCTATGGGCAAATTTTTTGTCGCTCAAGGTCACGTAACTCCGAGGTCAATATTCCGATTCGGCCCAAAATTGAATTTAACCGAGATTTTATGCCTGTCCTCGTTACCTGCAAGTTTGAAGCTGATATGAATAAAAATAAAGTTGCTATCGTGGTAACAACATATTTTTTTATGCTCAAGGGCAGGTAACTCCAAGGCAAATAATCCGATTCGGCCCAAAATCGAACTTAACCAAGATTTTATGTCTGTCCTCGTTACCTGCAAGTTTGAAGCTGATCTGAAAAAAATTCAAGTCGCTATCGTAGTCACAACATTTTCCCTATGTAAAGTCTATGGGCAAATTTTTTGTCGCTCAAGGTCATGTAACTCCGAGGTCAATATTCCGATTCGAACTTAACTGAGATTTTATGCCTGTCCACGTTACCTGCAAGTTTGAAGCTGATCTGAATAAAAATAAAGTTGCTATCGTGGTCACAACGTATTTTCTTATGCTCAAGGGCAGGTAACTCCAAGGCAAATAATCCGATTCGGCCCAAAATCGAACTTGACCGAGATTTTATGCCTGTACTGGTTATCTGCAAGAATGAAGTCGATCAGAAAAAAATTGACGGAGCTAGAGTGATGACAAGCTTTTTCCTATGTGAAGTCTATGGGAGCTAGATGTTGCCATGGCAACCAGAGTTCCACTCAGATCTGCCTGAAAACCTAATGAAGCCTTTCCACTTGCCCAATAATGCGACACATGAAATTTGATCAAAGTTGGCCAAGTAGTCTTTAAGATATACATTTTTGAAATTCCCATTAACCCTAATGCAAAAATACACAAGGGCAGGTAACTCCTAAGTGAATGATCCGATTCTGCCAGTTATCGAACTTGACCGAGATTTCATGGCTGTGCTGGTTATCTGCAAGAATAAAGCCAATCTGAAAATAATTGAAGCATCTACGGTGATGACAACATTCTCCCCATGTTAAGTCAATAGGCAATTTTTTCAACGCTCAAGGGCACGTAACTCCTGAGTTAATAATCCGATTCAGCCCAAAATCGAACTTGATCGAGATTTCATGCCTGTCCTCGTTATCTGCAAGAATGAAGTCGATCAGAAAAAAATTGACGGAGCTAGAGTGATGACAAGCTTTTTCCTATGTTAAGAACGCTCAAGGGCACGTAACTCCTGAGTGAATAATCCGATTCAGCCCAAAATCGAACTTGATCGAGATGTCATGCCTGTCCTCGTTATCTGCAAGAATGAAGACGATCAGAAAAAAATTGACGGAGCTAGAGTGATGACAAACTTTTTCCTATGTTAAGTCTATGGGAGCTGTTGCCATGGCAACCAGAGTTCCAATCCGATCTGCCCGAAAACAATATGCAGCCTTTTCCCCTACCTGATAATGCTTCACATGAAATTTGATCAAGATTGGCCCACTGGTTCCGGAGATATACTTCTTTGAATGTGTGGACGACGACGACGGACGACGGACGACGGACGCCGGCTCGTGGTATACTAATACCTCACATGAGCCTTCGGCTCAGGTGAGCTAAAAACGTATCATGTATGCTTGCCTAATTTGTTCCAAATAGTTCAAAAGGGGAGACAACTTGCGTCGACACGTTAAAACCGTTCATGGGGACTTTAAAAATGATGACACGATAGATGATAGTGAGAGTCGAGAAACCTTAGAAGAGGAAGAAGGCGACGATAAAAATGCTGACGATGAGACGAGTTTACAGGATTACACGGATGAGGAGGAAATGGAGGAGGAGGCAGTGGAGGAGGATAAGGAGGAGACAATAGAAGACAGTAAAGAAGCAGATTCCGATGACTCTTTGCGTAAATTGATTGAGGAGATGTTTGAGCGTTGCCAGTCAGAGTTTAATGGAAGAGTCGCCAAATACATGCTGCACAAAGGGAAAGACCAGGAGGCAGCTAGGAAGAAAGTGCACGACATTATGTTACCCACGTACAGAAAAGTGCTGGCGAACGTTTTTTTTTTTTTTTTTTGTCAACGAAATTGTGTGGTTTGAAGCCATGAAAAATGATTGTACTTACCTTACTGTTAAAAATATGGTATCCTATTTGAAACTTTACGACGATTACGACACCGAGGAAGCTTGGAAATCCGCCGTCAACAAACGCAAATTTTTGTTTGACAGAATCTTACAAGAATACGACCCGCCAGAAGTATCAGATACAAGGGATTATAATAGAAAATCCGAAAAACAAGGAAAAAACAGCGGGAAAATATGCTATCCTATTTGAAACTTTACGACGATTACGACACCGAGGAAGCTTGGAAATCCGCCGTCAACAAACGCAAATTTTTGTTTGACAGAATCTTACAAGAATACGACCCGCCAGAAGTATCAGATACCAGGTATTATAATAGAAAATCCGAAAAACAAGGAAAAACAGCGGAAAAAAACATTTCACAGGAAGGTAGAGGAAACGACAGATTAACAGTCAACTTAGTGAGCCCATCGGAAGCGAACGCATTGAGAGCTACGGAGGAGTTATTACGCGAAGGCAGAAAACCTGAATTCCTTGGTTTCACGCCGGAAGTCACAGCTGTGATAGTAGCGATGAAAAACAAAGAAGCCGAACACCCTGGACAATTGTACAGAATGTGTAAAAAACCTGTGAAACTGGACTCGACATAAAATATGTCACTTTATTATTGTCAAATATGTACATGTACTATGTTGTTTTTTCCTACTTTTGGAAACCCAATAAAGAAAAAAGCAATGTTTCGTCTTATTTGATATTACTTTCCGATATCTGGTCAATATTCTATGTTCGTCCTTGCCTCCTTAATTTCTTCTTGAACAGTCATTTTGTGTTATTTCAACTTTTTTAAAACATTTGCTAAATGTGCAGTTGTTGAACAGAAACCCAAGTGCCCAAGTGACAGAATATCGTCTGCTCAATACTTTCACTTGTGTAGTTTCTAAGTATTGACAAAAGTCGCCTATACACATTTTATAATAATTCACAATTTTACAAGGTCATATAATTTACTACACCGTTGTACTTAGTTAACTTATCAATGAAAAAAGTATAATAGGGCGGGACATTTCAATGTGAAATCAGATACTATTGTATCGTGTAAATTATGTGTTAAGGAGGCAAAGGGCAACAAGCCCAAACTCGTTCCCCGCTTCTGATGTTAAAACAATAAACGCGGCTATAGCGTATCCGGCAGTCATAAGAGTAAATACATTATTGCTCTAGGGTTCGAAACCCTCCCCCCCCCCCGCCGCATTCTTAAACCCCATACAGGAGATCAGAAGGGGTATTGCCCGAAGTTTCGCTTAGAAGGTTCATGGACCATTTAGCACATGAAAGCGCGCGAAAAAAATGGCGTGTTTTTCCCCCCAATAAATTCGACCGCGATAAAAGTGGCGCGTTATGACGTCATCCAAGATGGCTGACAGGATGTGACGACGGTTCAAGATGGCGGTAGGAAACACGTCATCCAAGATGGCCGACCCGATGTCACGTGATTAAAGATGGCCGCCGGATGTGACGTCAGAGGGGAAAAAAATCTGTCCGCAGGTAATTCCACCCCCACCCCCCTTTTTACCCTACTAGCGTCTATTCTAATCAAGTTCATTAATTTTCAATCATCTAATAATGGAAAAACTGACCACAGAATTAGATTTCGATAAAAAAAGTAGTCCCAAACAGTGAAAACTAAAATTGATATCAGTCACTGTTTGAAACAGTGACAATATCGTTCTCGATTTCACTTAGAAATCTCTATATTTCATTGAAAAGCGTGTAAGAATCTGTTTTCCCTATATATAAGGTTGGGTTTACACTGAGCCGTGTGGCCTTGTGCGCACCTGGCAAAAGAAACAGATATATCTCAGCAGGCACATGACGTAATTGTGACGTCATATCAACGTCGGTGCAACGTCACGCCGTTCATGCAACGTCACATCAACATCGGTGCAACGTCGTGACATTGCACCGATGTTGATTTGACGTTGCCCTAGCGACGGGTGTCTGCAGTTTATTGTTTGATGCACTTAGCCTCAGTGGCAATCCTAGCATTTTCGACTCCGGCCAAACACACGCCTCGATGTTTTTTGGCTTCCAATTTCGATTGGAAGCCATTTAGATTGGATTGGTGATATCCCAGTTTATTTCTAACCGTCTTATGACGTAACTAGGAAAGCCCTACAGATTTCACTTTGGTCCTTTTGACGTAACCCATAGGTGCCAAAAAATATTCCACCTTTATAAGTCTGGAGTGGTCAATTTGTAAGCATAGGTATGTCATTTTTTGTGGTAAGTTTTACAAAAATGCATGAACATTAAGCAAACAGTGTAGTTCTTGATCAGATGCGGCGTCTGATCTGGGTCTGCACTATACGCCAATGTCTCAAGAAGAGCTGCTAGGCATATATGGGTTATTTCCAATAATTGAAGGTCAATGTAAAAAGCAGGAATACTTGATTCCAGTTTTCCATTACCCGGTTTTGTTTGTTCGATTTGAGCTTTAATGTCCCCGTCAACAATGTAAAGGTCATTTTGGAGATGTTGGTTCCAATTTTATGGGATTTTTACCCGACATTGAGATGAAATGACATCTCAAGCTCCGTCGCCCAATGAAACCAATAGGGTTTATAAGCATGGACGGTCCGACACTGAGACCGCTTTGCCTGGGCAGGCTTTGATCCTCTAAGCTGTTTACCAGTAATCGTGTGTGGGTCAGATTCAGCTCTGCGTGGAAGCATCATGCAGCCCATATATTCCTTCAAGCCCCGATGGGCGGGGGCTGTCCCATTACCCGGTAGGATGGTGAAATTATCTTAACTGCCGTATTCGACGTAATAAGCGTTTGTTGTGACAGGAAACAAACCCTGTGGCATTTTGCATTGGGGTCATTATATAACATCTATGTGCTAAACATTTTCAGTTCACATTACGAAAACAGGCCTATTCAAATATTTACAGAATTGTGCCACCCAAATGAAAAAATGTCCGATAAAAATTCAGATTTTTTCATATTCTGCTCTAAAAATAGATTGTGGGTACTGGTTAGGAACCGCCTCGATGACGCGGTTCTAACGATTACCCACTGCCTAGGGGTCAAAATTAGGCAGGTGTGTTTTCGTAATGTGAAAAAAATATTCTTTTTTTCTAGTCCAAATATAGATTGTCGGTGCTCGGTGTTCTTAACCCCCTAAAAAAGAAAACAATGTACCCCTGTACACCCAATTTTCTCTTTTTAAAGTTGGGTTTATAGCGTACATATTCTGCCTTAGCCTTGAGGTTGAAGAAAACAAGACGTTGCAGGTAGTTAACCCGTTTATTGATGACGAAAACATCGATGAATACCAATGTTGACGATATACAGGTCCTGCAAGCCACTTGCTGTTCTGTAGGTTTGACACTTTCAGGCCTCGACTACCATCATCTGCAGGATTCAGATGAGTAAGAACGAAATTCCACTGGTTTGGACTGCAAACTGTTCTGATCTTATCGACACGATTGCTCACGTAAGTATAGAACATTTTGGACTGGTTATGAATATAACCAAGGACTACCTTACTATCCGTATAGTATTTCACCGCATGCAACTTAATGTCAAGATTCTCTTTGACTGCCTCTGATATCTCAGACGCTAGCACTGCGGCGCACAACTCAAGCCGTGGAATGGTGTGGCCTCTTACAGGTGCGACTTTTGCCTTCCCCATAGCAAAACCAATGTGAAAACTTTCATCTTCATAGAAGGTTCGTAGATACGACACTGCTGCAATACCAGTCTCAGAAGCATCTGAGAAGGTATGTTATTCTATGCGCACCGCATCACGCAATGACCGTGTAGAATGACGTCTCAAAACGTGAACCTGTCGCAGCTGAGGTAGAGAATCTTTCCACACAGACCATTCTTCATACTTTTTTGGGGGGAGTTCTCATCCCATTCATGAAATTCACTAAATCATCCCTACGGATAACCTTTCCTTGTATTGTTACGGGGGACAGGAACCAACTGGGTCAAAAAGGCTGTTGATTGTTGATAACATGCTACGCTTAGTGTAAGGCTTGTGTACTTCTGACACATTGAAGAAAAACGTATCCTTCTCTAAATCCCAGGATAACCCGAGAGTGTGTTGGACTGGCAACTCGTTCTTTGTCAGATCAAGGTGCTTGAGGCTCTTGGCACGTTGTTCTGGGGGAAATTCTGCTAACACTTCCTGACTCTTAGAAGCTACTTTATGAAGCTCAAGACCAGCTGTCTGCAGATCTGACTGAGTTCGTTTCAGCAAATCCACAGCTTCCTCAACAGTAGGTAGAGACGTCAGGGCATCGTCTACGTAAAAATCTTTGTTCACAAACTTTTTAACATCAGGGTCTGAGTTTTCGACAGTTCTCCGTAAACCATAAGTCGCGACCGCCGGAGAGGGGCTATTTCCAAACACGTGGACACACATCCTGTATTGAATCAAAGACTTTTCTGGGCAATTATCTTCGTACCACATGAACCTAAGGAAGTTTCGATGCTCCTTATGAACTATGAAACTGTAAAACATCTGCTATGACAATGACCTCTCTACGAAACCTCAACACTATACCCAGCAGGTTGTTGGTCAAGCCCTTGCAGTAGTACATCATTCAGTCAGAGCCCATCACATCTAGCTGATGAATCAAAGACACATCTGATTTCCACTGATTTCTGAGGGTGGTAAACGCCGAAAACAGGTAAAAATCAGCACTCCTGATCCTTTTCAAGAGGAGGGACTACCTCAGCATGCCCATTTTTGATTGCTTTCTCCATGAAGTTTACAAAATGTTCACGTTTCACAGCGTTTTTATGTAACCTAGAGTCAAGAATCTTTGCTAGTCTAACAGCCTGTTCCTTATTGCTTGGTAGAGTAGGCCTGTCTACACGGAAAGGTAAGGGAGCTAACCATCTTCCTTCAGAGTCTTTTAAAAAGCCGTCTTCCATCAGTTGAAGAAAGTGTCGATCTTCCACCGAGAGTGAAGGTTTGTTATCATCATGTTTCCTCTCAAACACAGGATCAAATTGATCTAAGGCGCATGTGGACGGTTCCCCCCGAGTGACAATGAATTCACGGGTGCAAAGTTGAAAGTGTGAAGCTCTTCCGTTGTGCAAAAGGTAAGTCTTATTTACATTAACAAGATCAGACTTGTGTATTTTGCCGAGACAAGTTTCACCCACTATAACCCATCCTAGCTTCAACTTCTGGGTATAAGGGGATCCCTTAGGCCCGGTAAGTTGTGAACTTACATGATGTGCTTCTGGGAGGTCACGCCCTATCAAAATAAAAGTTTGAGTCTGTGTTTTGAGTGGCAGGATAAAGTCTGCAATGTCCCTCATGTGACTATGGTAGCGAGCCACTTCAGAGGTAGGTATCTCACCAGGTATATTGGAAATTTCATTACATTCCAATATTGAAGGAAGCTCCATTTTAGAACTACCATCTAATGTTTCAACGATAAAGCCATTGGCAATCTGGCCAAAGGTTAATTTGGTTCCTGAACAAGACGACATTGTATACTTTACCTGATTTGATTCTATACCAAGCATCCGGAAAAAAAATCTGATCTTGCAAGAGTTTTATTACTTTGATCATCGAGTATAGCATATGCCTCGAAAAAACGTAGAGGGTCATGCTTGTGATACACTTTAATCAGTACTATCTTAGAACATGATTTCCCCCTCCCCCACAAACATGTCCCCACAGATTTCTGTGCACTTACTTACTGCCTGTTCTCCTGATATAGGTCTCTCCCCGCCTTGGAATTGCAAAGGGGACGCGGATCAGTTTGCAATGGATAGGAAGGGGGAGGCACAGGGGGACATTCTACTTGTGCTGCTTTATCAATATGTAGAGCAGAGGGATGTCTAGAGCTTTGGCAAACTGAGCATTTGATTTCTGATTTGCAGTCTTTGCTTTTATGCTCTACAGAGTCACAACATTTGAAACAGTAACCTTTTTCTTTTAACCACTTTTGTACGCTCCTCAAACGACTTCTGCCTGAAAGCCCTACAGTTGTTCAAAGAGTGGTTAGTTTTGTGCAAAGGACACCTGTTCTGCTGGTGAGAATTTGTCGTCTGGTTCACCACTTCTGTCTTTCTAGAAATAACATGCTCCTTCTTACGAATATCAGAACTGCTCGCGTATTCTCTGTTTGAAGTGTCATAGCGCAGGCTCGGGTCATTCCTAATTTTACTCATGTCACGTACAAAGGAACAGAACACACTAAATGGCGGAAAAACAACACTGTATTTTCTCTTATAGTTTGACGCATGGGTAACCCACTTTTCCCTTAAGTTGTAAGGGAGTTTGTTAACTATTGGGATAACACCAGACGAAGCATCATAATAGCCCAAAATTGAGGAGTATTTAGGGTCTAGCTTTAAAGTTTCTATTTCTGAAAGAAGATCTGCCAAATCGTATAGCTTTTTGCTATCTTTGTTACTCAATGTTGGGAAATTATGAAGCCTCTTCTTTAATGAATCATCAACATTCTCAGGACAACCGAATTTATTGTCGAGGCGTTCCCAAACCATTCTTAGCCCTAGATTTGGGTTGTTCGCATGAGCAGCTCTGATGTTTAGAACTTGATTCGAAGATTCGGGTCCCAGCCACTTCACCAACAAGTCTAACTCTTCGAATGACGACACGCCCAGATCAACCATTATGTGTTTGAAACTGTTTTTCCATACCATGTAGTTTTCTGGTTTTTCAGTGAATACGCTTAATCGGGACAACAATAAATCTTTCTTCAATAAGAATTTACTGAAATCACTGACTAGATTTGTTGAAGTGTCTTGAGTGGGGATAACTGCTGGCGTAAAAGAGGAATACCCTACACGAGGCTGTGGAGGTATAATCACCGGTTCTCCTTGGGAATACAATACAGCTGAATTGGGCTTTATGTCATGAGTGCTCGGTTCCATATTTCCAAGAACAAAGTCTGGTGCAGTTGGATTTAAGTCTAATGGGGGTTCAGTCAGGGTAGGTGGTGTCTAAGAAGTCAAAAACTCAGCAGTCCTAACTTTAGGGTCAGATTTAGGGAGTCGACTGAGTCTAACCGAACTACCATTTTAGCCTAGGGAACTTTCTAAAGCCTCGGCTTCCGCCTCCGCTGCTGCTATTTCTTTCCTTTCTTCTACCAGTTTGAGCTGTATTTGAAGTTCACTCTTTTTCGCGTTGCTGCAGCTGCCGCGATTTGTTGCTGTTCTTCTAGTTCAGACTGTTGAAGTTTTAACATTGCTTGCCTTTCAGAAAATTCTAACTTAGCTTTGGTCGCTTCAGCTTTTGTCAATTTTCTTGCTAATATAGTATTTGTCTTACTCTTAGAACTAGTGTGAGATTTAGTTTCGGAGACCGAGTAGACTGAAGCCGCAGCATTTTGTTTAGCAAATGTTTCATAACAACTGTCAAGTTTATTCACACAACTTTCTATAGGTCCACAGATGGAGAGGTATTTTTATGTAAGACTTGAATTTTCTGACAGACTGTCTTCTGTAGCGGTTTGCACTAAATACTGTCCAAATTATGAGTAAATTTTCTTAAACTGTTCAAATTCATTCAGTAAACTTAATCTTGCTGCATTGAGGTTATGACCAGATGTTTGACTAGTTACACTGTCACACTCTTGTACCAAAGCTTTAAGACTGTCACTACCGGTCTCAAATTTTGAGGAAAAGTCAGCTACTTTCTGTTTGTAGATCTTCATCGCCTTTGGTGTTCATTTCTTTAAACGCGAGGACCTCGTGTATAAACGAGTCTGACGACGCCAGTGCCCAGTTCATTTACTATTCTGCCTTAGCCTTGAGGTTGAAGAAAACAAGACGTTGCAGATAGTTAACCCGTTTATTGATGACGAAAACATCGATGAATACCAATGTTGACGATATACAGGGGTGTATGTGTCCATACGTCATCCAATATAGGTGTGTGTGAGTACACATATATGGCAAATGACTGAAAATAAGTGAAAAATCTGTTACTTGACTATACAAGCACATTTCCGTTAAGACATAATTTTGACTTAAAAGTACCAGCATTAAATATGTACAAAGGAAATGTAACAGTGAAGACAAGCAGACATAAATCTGAATGACTCTAAACAGATAATACTGCAGGATTACTGAAAAATTGGCTGTAATCAGATAAATGATACTTTAAGAATCGCGAAAACTAATTACACATACACATTCGTGCTAATAGACTCTTTCAAATGGTGTACCAATTCATAACAGACTACATGGGAGTGGAGGCTATTGACAGATCTGCCAAACTGCTTACTTACACTGTGAGGGGGGCTTTAGACTTGGATAATTTGACTGAATTTCAACTTGTGAAACTGCAAATAACATGTCTTTTTGACGAACAGGAAAAGGTTTTACGAAACACCGAAAACGATTTGTATAAAACCCGGTACCAATTCCGACGATTCCCTCCAACAACTAAGTACACCACAACCTCCAAGACAATATGACGAGTGAAAAGACACACTACATGTATGTGTACTTGTACCAATACATGTAATATGGCGAAGCTGTAGTTCCAGCACAGTACATATATCGTTCAGTACATATGGGGTAGTCTCAATGTGCTTCTAGTGCCCGGTTACCTTAAAAACAAGATCACCGTTGTTCAGTACACGGACTTTATTACAAGTTATTGTGTCACTTGAGTCAAACTTCTCTCGGCTCTCGGAGTCTCAAACTGTTCATGGTGACTCAGAATTTCCAGGACAAGTTTACAATGAGAGATTGACTGTTGAAATCAGTAAAAATAGTTTTGCAGAGTCCAGTTACAGGCTCTATGAAAGTGATATGTGTTTTTTTCTTCATTTATTTAGAAACATTGTTAACCGTTCCTTTATTAGCGTTGAGTGAAGAGAAAGACAGTTTTAAACCATTGAAGAACTCGTCCCGATCGTGCCTCGAACTCAGGCAGAAAGAGACCTCATAGCCTACCAACATGGTCAGTTTGACAAAACATGCCATTGTTCATCTCTGAAATCAAATTGCGTGTCAAACGAGTAATTTAAAAGCTTAACATGGTTCTGTCTTTTCTGACAAATTTTCCACCAGCATAAAACTTGTGCGAGTGAGCAGCTCGCCACATTCAGCCTTCGGTGTTCATAAATGCCGATTTTTTTCTGAACTATCACAGTTAGATGCGCACCAACGTTGCGGTTTCGCTCCTCGCCGGGTCCGTGAATATCTAGCAAATCGTTTACCAGTGTCGGGCGAAAACAGGAGTATCTGGAGAAATTGAGGTCTTTACGTCATCGTAAATTGTATCCAGTTGACTGTGTGGCCCGTAGGTCAGTCGGTAGAGTTCGCTTAGTATGCGAGAGAGCCTGGGTTCGAGTTCCGGTCAAAGACAGGATTTTCATGCTGGTTGGGGGATCTGGTTCCTAGCTTAAACATAAACAGGCACCCAGTACACAAAAGTTGGTGTACAGTTATCCCCATTCTAATACACCTATTCACTTGTTTTGTTGCAAAAAAGCTCTCCGTGCTCAAAAAGGCAAGCACAGTTTTGACGTTAGCCAATCAGATGTCGTGTTACATATGCACGTGCATTGGTGTATTGCTGCAGAAACCGGCTGTTTTAGCGTCGCGGTTTTTTTAATGACAGATTCCATCTGTCTATTCTTGCTGTGCTGCACGTTTAAAGTAATGCAGGCTTTTTCTTCCGGCTTTGACCGCCATAGAAATATGAGTGGGCACAAAATGTAGTCCGGTTTGGCGCAGTAATCAAAATTGTACAAGCGTATTAGTTATCCTGTAAGCGTAATACAAACTTTTGAAGCAGACGACTTGACGATTCAGCATTTCATACGAATCAGCTGCAACATGCGACGGGTTTGGCGAAGACTGTATCGCCCAGATCAATGCGGCGTCTGCTCAGCAGTCTGCTCATGTTTTACACTGTCCAGGAACCGCGGTGCGAGGCGGACCGTCCATGCTAATTAACCCTATTGGTTTCATTGGGCGACAGGGCTTGAGATGTCATTTTATCTCAGTGTCGGGTAAAAGTCCCACGAAATTGAAAGCAACGTCTCCAAAATGACCTTTACAGTGTTGACGGTGACGTTAAACCTCAAATCAAACAAAACTGTTTTCTATCAGTGCTGTCAATATTTTATCCTTAAAGACCAGCCTGCTGTTGGACCAGGTCTGCTGTAGACAAGAATATTAATGGGTTTTCGTTCTGACTTTCGAGGTCAAGTTTAGGTAAGTTACAACTTAGGTGTATATTGACTTTGCGTGGAGAAATTGAAAAGAAAGGCTGACCCTTTCAACCCTGGAATATGGTACGGATACTTAGTGTAGGTCCTGTGATATAATTCTAGGTGCCATACATTTAGCAGAATGGACGAGCCCAACTTCAGTGATGGAAGAGTGCACTCGAGAAACCCGAAATCAAAGCACTGAAAACACTCATGCCGATTGTCTCTAAATGCAGGCTGGTCATGAACGGGGACTTGGACTGATTCGTTTAAACTTAAGATGTTAGTGTAGAACAAGATCAGCACCGTGTTGTTTGGCTTTTGAACTGGGTTTACATTGTTTGCCAGATCCAACATTTCATTCATGTGCAGATTTTACAGATAACACTTACATGTACCCAACACTGACAAACGACGCGGCTATGTTTGGGTTGATTGTTTGGCATTCGACCCGAAGTTGATAATAAGAAAAGCGCTTCAGTGCTACGTGACTATCACTGACTTGTCAGAATAACTTTTTGTCTTGGAGAAAATAGCCGCAGTGAGATTGGGGTATTCCATAAGACGGAAGAGGGTTATCCTGGAATCATAGGGTGAGCTTGGCAAACAGTGTAGACCAAGATCAGACGCTGCCGAACGCGTCTTTTTTATCAAAATCTTCACCATTTGTTTGGAATTTCAGAGTTAAATGAAACAGTTTAAATCTCACCCCAGGCCTATTACTCCAACCTACACCCCAGACCCCAGACTCTCAGTGCTTTGATTCTGAAACACACTTAGGCACGATGGCCTTAAGCTTAAAAGTTTAATAAATCAACCGTGACGTCTGGTTACCTGTCCGGCCACGTCATTTCTGTGCACCACCCTCACACCAGTACGGATAGAAACCACATGTTCAGGATCAAACTTTTGATGTGTAATGTAAGGTCGTGCCTAGAAATGAAGAAACTGCAATTTGTTCTCAAAAAAAGCATTTAGTGAGAGCGTATTGCAACATTTTTTCATTAAAGGATCGAAAGCGTGCCCCTGGACAGGAAGAAGCTGGTCGGAAAGCGGATGACATTGGCTCTGATTTTGGGTGCCACATGTGTGTGATCTATCGTCTATTGGAGCGGCATCTTACTATATACAGAAGACGCTAGTGGACGGTCGACGTAGCGGAAGACCGATGTCAGTACGTCAAGATCGATTCGACCGTCAGACGCATATGCGAAACAGATTTTCGCCGGCAGCTGCTACACTGTACCTGTAGATAAACAAGGGGTCTCAACTACCGACTAATAAGCACTGACACTGATCGTCGCCCTTATGCGATGCACGTTTGAGAGCTAGACGTCCCTGTGGTGACCAAAGTTAATGCGTCGACACAGTACGGAACACTTACGCTAGTGCATGAAATACGTAAATTGGCGTCTAAGCGACTGACATATGCGTTTCAGTGACAAATCGCACTTCAGCGTGAATCACGCCGGTTGTCGTTTCCGGGTGTTTCGACGTATAGGTGTAAGGTATGCCGAGGCGACGCGTGCGTAATAGAGCATGACATATCAGGTGAAATAAGCGTAATTGTGTGGCGAGCTATTGCGTGCAGTTAGCAACGCAGCTTAGTGTCATTAAGAACATTCAAAATCATAGCTGAGACGTGGATTGAACAGCGAGACGCTACATCAATCAAGTGCTTCGGCCTCACATGGTTCCTTTTATTTGTTTACGCTCAGAATCCGGGATATCCTATCCAGCAGGATTACGAGCGGGCTCATAGTGCTGTTCTTACTCAAAATGTCTTCAAGCCAATGGAATTCATGTACTAGACTAGCCAGCTTTTTCCTCCGATCTCTTTCCCATAGAGTATCTTTGGGTAGAGGTGTCCACAACCGGCCAGACAAAAACTGTTACTTATGGACAGTAGCATTGTTAAAACTTGAATTTTAATGTTTGGTTTTGAAAACGTAAATAGTTTCTTTCAAAAATTTGAAACATGATTTGAAAATTCGAATAGCGTTTCATAATACCACCGGCCAATAGACATCTGCAAACATATCATATATTGGAATTTGCAGAACTACCTTTCTTAATTTTAAGCTCTTTTTAGAAAAGTTTTCTGTAAGTTTTCACAGTGTTATGATTTTCTCATAGAATCATTTTAGTGCCTTTGGCGCTTTGATTTTATAGAGTGGTTAAAGAGATCGTAAAGTTACGGAAATCACCGGAACAAAAATAGATCATGTCTGGTACCTCACACCAAACAGTGTTTTAAATGAGCGAACCAATAACCAGTACGAGTCTTGTTGAAACAAGAGTTTCCGATAGACATCATACTCTAAAAATAGAAAGTCGATGAGCCTATATATAAAGCACCGATCGAACAGTTCTTAAACATACACATAGACTAACAAGAAAAGGAGAAATTACCAAGAGGTAGCGACATTTTTATTTCCTGAAATTTATTATCCCATGTATGTCGGAGCATTGGCAAACATGTAGACCTAGACCAGACACCAACGACAGAGACGTCTGACCAGGTTCTATACTGTTTGCATACAGTATCTTATTGGGTCGGCGCCTCTGGTTCTGCTCTGTTTGCCAGTGTCAATTTTTTGTAGCGCTAGGCTACTTCCCAGCGGACACATGACGTCTAAGCGGTGTCGCATCAACGTCGATATAACGTAATGACGTTGCAAAGACGTTGATGCGACTTTGCATACACGTTGTGTGTCAGTTGGGTTTTTCATTATCATTGAATCCCATTAGAAATCAAAGGACTGATCGTACTGATGGGTCGAATGTTTCTAGGTGAAGACTGGGAAAATAGGCCTGAAATGGGAGTTAGACTTTTGCGTTTAGACCCTTAAATTCCAGTATTTTAACCAAACAGAGGGAGACCCTGATCAGAAACTTGTCCCAGTACATGAGCCGTCCAGCTACCATATGATGTCATAGGGACAAGAAAACCGCTGCTACAATTAACCTAGACTGGCTCCAGTCGTTTTTGTTTTATATCTATCTCTCTCATTCTTTACATTATTCAATCCTGTTCCTCTTTAATCCAATTTCAAGTTAACCTTTCCCTGAACAAAAACCTTTCTTTCTAGCCAAGGGACTGAAGTAAAACAAAATTCTAAAAGCCATGCAAGCTTTATGTCCCTTCCAGAAAAAAACAGAAAAAGAAAGAGAGAAGAAGTAAAGAAAGGGTCTGGAGCCAGACTACAATTAACCGTTCACTTGATTTTGTACATGGTCAGCGATATATATATCTAGTCACGTGGACCACTGCAGGCGCGGTCCCCGCCCATTAGGGTTGGAAGAAATAAATAGGCTGCAGAGCTGGGGCCGACGAGTACTGGTAAACCGCATAGAGGACCTGAACCTGCCCAGGCAAAGCGGTGCGAGTCGGACCCTCCAGGTTAGTAAACCCTATTGGTTTCATTGGGCGACCGGGCTTGAGATGTCATTTCATCTCAATGTTGGGTAAAAGTCCCACAAAATTGGATGCAGCGTCTCCAAATTGGCCTGAATAGTGTTGACGGGGACGTTAAACATCAAATAAAAAAAATCAACAAGCAACAGCAGGCGACTGATAAAGAAAAAAGGGTTTGCAAAACAAGAGAAAAAAGAAAGAAAAAAAAAAAAAACATTTTGAGCAAACGCGTTCTACGGCGTCTGAGGGCCCCCGCCCATCTGGGCTTTGAGAAATAGATTGGTCTGCATGGTGCTTCCACACATAGCTGAAACCGACCGCACATGAGTACTGGTAAACCGCTTAGAAGGTATAAGCTTGTCCAGGCAAAGTGGTGCGAGTCGAAGCGTCTCAGTGTCGGGTAAAAGTTCCACAAAATTGGAAGCAGAGTCGTCGAAATGACCTATATAGTATTGAGGGGGACGTTAAACCTCAATTCAAACAGTTCTTTTCCGCAATGTCCATTTTTGGGACGCTTGACCTATATATGATGTCCATTGATATCTTGAAATTTCGACTTAATATTTCGATATTTCGACTTATTAACTCGAAATGTTTGACTTAGTATCTCGAAATTTCTCGACTTATGATCTCGATCTGCATTCAATTCATTCTGTCGAAAGACCTTTTACAGAGAGAGTACCCTGCAATCACAAAACAAAAACTATATTTTTTTTTAAATCGGCTTTATGCAATACAGAGAGGAACTTCGATAAATCGAACATGGATGGCTATAGTTAATCATGGCATATTCGGACATGTCCTGGCGAGCCTAGAGAACCCTTCCTCCATATAGCTGGGATAAATCATGCAGGCCTTTTTCATTAATATTTTATCTGTATAAGTATGATATGTGTACTCATTAGAATCGCCCAAATGGGGCGATTCTAATGAGTGTATTTGGTCGATTCTAATGAATGCACACATCATTACCCCATTTGGTCACGGAAATCTCAAAGGGGGTAAGTGGCAAACAGTGCAGGCCCAGATCAGACGCCAGAGAACGCGGCAACTGATCAGGGCCTACACTGTTTGCAAAGTTAAATAGAAGTAGAGGCAATGATCAGGAATCGATACAATAAACCCACAGCTCCCATCAGAGACACCAAACAAACATGAAGCAACAGCCCCCAACGGAAACACCAACAGCGGAAAGCCAAGAGGACAGTTACTTTCCCACAAACTGGCCAAAAGGCTATCCAAAATAAAATAATATAAGCGACACAAACACCCAAAGACAAACCATAACAAAACTAACCGCGACAGAAGAACCGCCTTAGAACGGTCAGCGGAAACGAATTCCACTATGGGGGGGGGGGGGGGGGCTTAAATCGATTTTACGGGGCCACAAGACATTTTCCGAGTAAAGGTGGAAGAAAACACAACATGACACCCCTAAATAAAACACAACCTGGCACCTGACTCCTGCTGTATATAAGGAGGAAAATTCCATTTGGTAGACAAGAGTTAAGATCGAAAAAGGTATCTTTCATGTACTCTCTTTTATGTCACATGACCTGGTGGTATGATTAACCCTCAGTTGTTCGAACTACCCCTTTCTGGAACAAATTTACATGGTCCCAAAGGCGTTCGAGCTCATCACGAAAACACGCCTATATAATTTTGACCCCCTTAAACCCCACTTTTATATAGTAAAACTGGGGTTAACAGGGGTATTCTTTATTTTCTTATTTCTGCTTAAAGATATAGGCGGTTCGAACGAGTACCCACAATCTATATTTTGAGCAGAAATAAGAAAAAATCAAAATTTTTCATCTTAAAATTTTCTTTTTGTATGATTGAAGATTTACAATGTATTTTTATAGGCGTGTTTTCTTGATGTACTGAAGTTTGACTTTAACAAACCTTTTCTTTCAGTTATGGCAAGCGCAATGACACTTCCGGGTGGACCCATTGAAATTTGTTTCTCCTTTGATACGACACTATCCATGACATCATATGTAGATCAAGTGAAAGCCAGGCTCCAAGACATGGTTCAGAAGCTGAAGTCTGATACATCAGGAATCAAGATGGCGCTATTTGCACACGGAGATTATTACCAGAAACGCTATAAGAATGATAACCCATATGTGACAAGACATATTGACTTCACTGATGATGTGGCAGAGCTATGCACCTTCATTAAGGACTCGTCTCCAACGAACGGCGGAGACTGGGACGAGTGCTATGAGCTAGTGATGAAGGAAGCAAGGGAGCAGTTGACGTGGTCTCCCAGTACGAATAGGGTACTTGTTATGATTGGTGATGCTACGCCGCACGAAGTTCGAGATTATGGTCGAGAATTCGAAGGAGAGAAAATTGATTGGAAACAAGAAGTGAAAAAGCTTCTAGAATCGAATATCCGGTGCTACGGTGTTTACTGTGAAACTGACAGGAGTGGAGACGCTGATAAGAAGTTCTTCAAATCACTGTCAGAACTTGGCAAAGGAAGTTTTCTGGAACTGAAGAGTTTTGACAGTATTTTTGACTTTATGATGGCTATCTGTTATAGAGAACACGGGGAGGATGCCCTTTTTGCGTATGAAGCAGAAGTAAAAAGTAGGTCTGGAGGGGCAGCAAAAGATGTACATCACATGTTTACAACGCTGAAGAAAAGTGTTTCAAATACATCGACAGAGGGTTTGAAAAAGACGGCAAGCGTGGCGAAAACAATACAACAAAAGCAAATACAGGCGTTGAAAAAGCCAGCTCCTCTGAAAAAGAAACATGGTAAAATTGCCACCATGAAAGACAAGAAACTTGCAGGATTTACAAAGAAGCCAGCAAAAACAAACATAAAATTAAGAGGTAGAAGACACGCACATGTTACAAAGGAGGAAGCTGGACCATCACAAAGAACAAGACAGAAAACCACAGCGCGTAAATTAGTGGAGACGACGAGAAAATCTGCAACTGGCACAATACGAGCAGCTCAGTATAAATCTAAAACTCCTGCCTTGAAACGTCTTCGAAGAGAAAAAGTGCCAGAGACAAATTTTGCACTGAGGTATTTCCCGTGGTCTTCATGGAAGCTTGCCATTAGCAGCAAGGCAAAAGCTGGTCTCGTTCCCGTGTTTCAATCTACAGGAGGTAAAACAAAGGCCGTAGAATACACAGCACAAACTGTCTTTGACGGTAAAACACTAAGTCCTGCTCTGTACGAGGTAGCTGTTCGGTTATCTGGCTGCACAAAGAAAGTGGTATATGTTAAATCAATTGCAGGTTTTAAATCTAAGTTCTGGCGAAATGCCCTATTTCCATCAGAAAGTTTGAGAAAGCAAGTAGCCAATATCATTCGAAAGCAAGGTGGGGATATTCTTGTTCGCAGACTCGTCTTAAGGAAGTTTCCAAAATACAAAGACATTTCTTCAACCCTGAAAAACTACGACTATGTGTGGGCACCTGAAGAAGGTGATAAGAAATACAGAGAACTAAAGTACATTCCATACGTTGTCTCTGAAGAAATGGATGTTGACTGAACTGATAGCTATCCTCAAACTATCATTATGGGAGGTAAACAGTCGGTTTTAAACTGACTATTTATCCCCACCGACGATTTTCCACCCAACATGGCTTTTCAAAACTGTTATTCCCAGTTTAATGCATTTATTTTATTTTTTTTTTTTTTTTTTGGTTCACTTTTGTAGAAATACATAAAAGGGTTGTGTAAAATGAAGTTCCAGCCAATGATAAGCGAGGTTACATGATAAGGTAGAATATTCCTTGTCCTTGGTGTAATGGTTGAGTTACTCGGCGTCACAAAGAAGGGATGGTGGGTTCGATTCCGGGCTTCTCCAGACTTTTTAGTGAGTCTTTAAACCGAGGTCCTGTCTCTCTATATGACCTTAATTGATGATAGGACGTAAAACTCATACAGACGTCAATCAAAAAAGGTATCGTCTGCTTTGCCGTCAGTTGCATGCTGCCAAGAGTGAGAGTTCCTCTAGGACAAGTCTTGTCACTTTCCATACTGTTTGTCTGTATGCAAAAAAAAAATGCAAAAAGACATAGCAGACAGAACAGCAGACGACATATTAAGGTACAGTTTTTCTTGGCGTCTATACCCTTATCCCACTCGGAACACAACAAACCCTTCCTTGGCAAACAGTGTAGATCCAGATCAGATGGCTTCTGATCAGGATCATCAGTTTGCCATGCAGTTTGTGAAATAAACTAACACATTGTTAAATATACTGCGATAGACACTAGAATGGCATGGTGAATTTGGGCTAGTTTATATTTTAAATTGTATATTTGTAAATGCTTGTTAACCATAACGAGACTAATAAACTAATAAACTTGTATCAATAGTTTTATTGGTTGATAGTCAGAAATGGGTGTGGTTAATTCATTCAGCATGATAAGGGGTAAGGGTTAGAATTATTGAATTTAAGCCTTGGTTTTCGAGCATGTTCGCACTGTGAAGAGTCATATCAGCCTACGCACTCACCCATGAGCCTTCTTGGGATACGAATACAGCACACAACTTAGATCAGACTGCACAGATGCGCAGACTGATCAGAGTCTTGCCTGTGTGCATATGTCTTAAGATATATATTTTGTTTTTAGCTGGAAGAAATGTGACTGAAATGATAATATTTTGTAAATATTGTAAATATAAATTTCTCTCAGTGGAAATATTTTGAGACAGTGGTAATTTGAGCCAATGTGGGTCATTGATAGTGCAAGGCCAAGAATTGGGATAGCTCAGTGATATCCTTGTATTCTTTTGAGAGCTTAACGTATGTTCCCTGTACTCTTTAGAATCGCCTCATTGAGGCGATTCTAATGAGTACACACAACATACCTTTACAAGATTTAGAAGAAAAAAAATCCCTAAACCCCTTGATAATCCTAATTACAGTGAAGTTCCTATTTTGAGACCACCTTTGGAACTGTTCAAAAGCGGTAGGAGTCACTGGACGTGGAAAACACAAGGTAAGAACAAATGAATTCTTCTCAATAAGCTTTTAAAAGCAGATTTAGTGACTGTCTCGATTTTAGGTGGTCTTAACAGCGGAATTTTACTGTATATGGGTATCTGACATTTTAACCCATAGATGACAATGGAATCTTCCACCTAGTAAGTTTCGAGTGGGGCATTTCCAGTTATAGGAGTGTCGGGTTTGATTTTTTGTTTATAGCAAATTTTACAATCAAAGTACTGAAAGTACTGAGGAAAGTTGATTTATGAGGAATAATAAGTATGATAACAATGTCAGTCGTAGATCAGGCACATCACGAAAACACGCCTATATCATTTTGACCCCCTTGAACCCAACTTTTATATAGTAAAACTGGGGTTTACAGGGGTAAACTTTATTTTTTTATTTCTGCTCTAAACTATAAATTGTGGGTACTCGTTAGAACCGCCTCATCGAGGCGGTTCTAACGAGTACCCACAATCTATATTTTGAGCAGAAATAAGAAAATGTCACAATTTTTCATCTTAAAATGTTTGTTTTTACGGCGGTAAAGTTTACAATGTATTTATATAGGCATGTTTTCGTAATGAGTTATCTAGATCTTTTGTTAACAAGGTCCCAGAGGGTTGAAAAATTCGACGAAGAAAAAAAAAATGATTCATCGATTGTTTTGAGTTTAACGACAGGTCAACCCTTGTGGATCATTTTGTCTTCTCCAAGAGAAAGGGAGAAAAGAGATAGAAGAGATAGTAGAGGAGATGAAAGTGAGGGACAGAGGAGAAAGGGGAAAAAGAACGGAAGTGTAGAAACAGAAGAAATAACAACAACCCCCACTCTACCGTTACCTGCTGCAAGTACAGCAGGCCTTGCCCAACTGTAAGTCAATATCAGCTGGACTCTCCAGTGACAAAAGATACACATCACCTTTGCCTCACTCAACTACCCCCACGAAGAAAAAAAAGGAAGAAAGAATGAAAGAAAACGTGTCTGCTAATTTCTTCATGGTTAAAACCATAAATTTCTAAATTAGCTCAGTACATTTTGTGCTTGTCCCATCTGCCAATAATCTTAAGAGAAATTCTACTAACGGGCACATGACGTCTTAGCAACGTCGCATGAACATCGCGTTTATACGACGATGCATATACGTTGTGCAGCCGCTTGGAGCTATGGTCTTTCGTGCGTCAGGACATAAAAAGGTGAATAACTTGACGAAAAAAAGATCATTTTTAAACCATTTGATTTAGACATTATAACCCTTATCAGGCGCCGCGTTTTGCGAACTTAAAATACGTTTATTCCAACGTGTACATTAACCCATAAATGCCAATTGTTTCAATACTGGGACCTCTTTTAGACGTTTCCGAGCTGTCAATCAAGAGCGCTGTTTCATCCAATCGAAAAAATCGATTTTATTTAGTGCCGCTGTGTTGGTCACTAACGGCCATTTTCTCCCACAAACAAAGAAACGCGGTAGTAGGGGAGGGCATTTCAGGGTAATTGGGTTGTGTGGGAAGTTTATTATTAGGACTTCAAACAATTGTCATGTTGTAGTGCGGCCATATTTAGATAAATATGTACATGTATATATGATGGCCCCCGCCCATCGCGGCTTAAGAAATAGATGGGCTGCATGATGCTTCCACGCAGATCTGAAACCGACCCGCACACGACTACTGGACCTTAGAGGATCTAAGCCTGCCCAGGAAAAGCGGTGCGAGTCGGCCCGTCAGTGCTAATTAACCCTATTGGTTTCATTCGGCGGCAGGGCTTGAGATGTCATTTTATCTCAAGGTCGGGTAAAAGTCCCACAAAAATTGGAAACAAAGTCTACAAAATGACCTTTACAGTCTTGACGGGGACGTTAAACCTCAAATCAAACAAACAAACACGTATATGCGTATATACATATAGAGTGCATAAGTGACCTCCTCCTACTACAATGGTGCCGGGTGCCACGATGATAACCGTTTGAGCCCAGGGGCTGAGAAGATGCAGCGGAGTCCAAAGAAGCTGGAAATGTGATATTATTACATTAGTATCTCCTAAACATTGGAAACAAAAGTCTCTCTGTAGTATGGAGGAATTTAGTAGTACGACTATAATAAATATCATTATAGAGTGCATAACTGACTGGTCTGGTTGTTCCGGGCCTGGTGGTTGTGTCGCTCGCTTTATAACCCAAGTTTCGTGGGTTCAATCTCCGGTCGGGGCACTCGACTGGATTTTTATTTTTATTTGCAGATTTTTCTCCTCAGACTGCAGTGCAGTCACAAATATTGTATGGTCTGTGTGCTGCAGGGCCAGCGTTTGGGCTTATGCGGGCAACAAGGACTGGGTTCAGCCTGCGCATTTGCGCAGTCTGACTGGGGTCCTTGCGGATTGCAACTGCCATTCTATAGTCTGCTGGATTTTCAAAGAGAGATGCGCGAAATCTCGTGTCTTAGTGAGTAATTAAGCAGACTGATGCGGTGGGTGTGTTGGCTCGTGTAGTATATGCTCATAGCATGATCTCTGGTCTAGAGGTTGTTGAGTGGGCTGCTGGTCTACATCTGTCTGTCTGATTAGGGATCAGTAGATATAGAGTTAATGCGGATTGCATGAGAGGGTAAGTGTATATGGTTGGCACCACTCTCGGTTGCATTATATTGTACCCTAGGTGTGGAATTATTATATATTGAAATGAGGAGCATATACTTTATAATTAAGTTTTGTTTGTTTGTTTGTTTGATTTGAAATTTAACGTCCCCGTCAACACTGTAAATGTCATTTTGGAGACGTTGCTTCAAATTGTGTGGGACTTTTACCCGACATTGAGATGAAATGACACCTCAAGCACTGTCGCCCAATGATACTAATAGGGTTTGTAAGCATGGACGGTCCGACTCGCACCGCATTGCTTATAATTACAGTGTAAGTAAACAAGAGTTTAATGTGCACAGGTATGTGTGTGTGTGTGTGTTGTGGGATGTGGGCTTGTACAGTGAAGTTCCTATATTGGGACCACCTTTGGGACTGCTCAAAAGTGGTCTTAAGACTACTTGCGAATGGTCCCTTAGGTGGTCTTTCACTAGAGCATACAGGATGTATAGGGGGTGCAAAGAAAATACATGTACCTGGAACCTCAAGGTGCGCTTTTGAAAGCATGATGTTTCATGGGTCTAGGTGGTCTTAATAGCGGAGCTTCGCTGTATTTGGTCTTGAATACATGTGTATGTGTGTGTGTGTGTGTGTGTGTGTGTGTGTGTGTGTGTGTGCGTGTGTGCGTGCGTGGGTATGTGTGCTTTCGTTTTCCGCACCAAACGCCAACACTTTGCGGTAACTTGGAAATATTTTTCCAGGCTGAATATTTTGAAATTATGCACATAATTATTTTACAATTCCTTAGCCCTTTGGTTAGGCTGTTTTTATTTGTGTGTGTGTGTTTGTGTGTGTGTGTGTGTGTGTGTGTGTGTGTTTTGTTTTTGTCAAAGTTTTATGTCTCGGTAAGTAAGAAACGCCAATATTGTCTGGAATACTTGATAAATCTCCTCCGAGATCTACACAGACTTCCTTTGTTTCCGCCATATTGGCTGCAAAGCTTGTGAGACGTAGCAACAGTAACCAAGTAGGCGGAGCATAAGATTAGGTTCTCGGAAACGTCTTTTAAGACAGATTAGAGGCCACAGAATTTAGCGTCTGATCGGTGTCTTCACTATTTACTTAAAGTACGGAACTTGATTTAAAACTCACAGCTTACAACACATGATTTATAATTATAGCTCTCGAAAGCAGGTGAATATCTGTGTTTGGTGTCGGTCAGTAAATGATTGTTTAGTTACGGAGAAGCGATCTAACCCTTTTAACCCTGTAGACCGGTGCAGACGCCGAGGTAGAAATACACTGTATCTATGCAAACTTGCAGATCCCGATAATACGGCACGTAGCTAGCACATCTCGCCAGAATCTACATGTACACTGTCTGCCGTCATGTCAGTGAACTAATCGGAAATCTCTTTCTATAAGAATATATTTAAAGCTAGAAGAGTCCTGTTCAGAAACTCAGGGATGAAAGAGTAAAATCTCAAACCAGTCACAACAAGTAAATAAAGCGAGAAGAGTCCTGTTTAGAAACTCAGGGATGAAAGAGTAAAACATAAATATCACCGAAAAGCGCGTAGGAAAATAGTTCCAGAGTACTGTTTTTTTTTCAGAATTCGTCTTTCTGTGCCAATTTATATTCAATCCGTATAAAGTCTCGAAAACTGAAATATTTTGAAAGACGTTCCATGCGGAGCCGGCCTGCAAAATTAATTTTCAAGAGTTCATTTGGACTATTTTATGCAGCGAACGAACAGCGGAAGTGGAGCGACGCGGTCCAGTACCGGAAGTAGAAATGTAATGACAAAGAAACTTGATTTAAAAAATCAACTTTCAAAACTGAATGTTCTTTAAGCCAACTGTGTTGACCGAGATCAGACGCGGCGTCTGATCTGGATCTGAACTGTTTGCCAATGGCACCGAAAAGGGCCGCTAGGCATAAATAGGTTAAAGCTCATTAGCCATTATGAAGTTTTACTGACTGATTGACTGTTGTTTTGAAGGTAACCGGGCGCCAAGGGCACATAGGGGCTACCCCCAGTTCGCCAACTGGGATTAGTTGTTTTCCCTAGGCTGCCAATATGCTGACTCCTGTCTAGCCGATTGGGAGTTAGGTGACTTCTTTCGCGGAGAACGTAAGAAGTAGGTCAATCCTACCTCTCCCATTCCCCGCTCAAGATGCCATGTAGGCACAGAACGCACCCAATGTAAAGCGTTTGTCCTGTAAAGTGAGCAGTCCTTTGGCGAGGTTCGAATTTTGAAAGCAAATGCAGACCGAAGTTTTACTGCGTTTTGTATATGTAATAATCGCTGTTATATTTCAATAAATTTGCCTGTTATTTGAAATTGAATGACTTGTATTGAAACTCGTATGAGGTTAAATCATTGCTCTACTGAACGCGACAACCCGTACCTTTGTCGCAACCGCCCACCGGGGCTGGGAGAAATAAATTGGGTTGCATGGGGCTTCCACGCAGAGCAGAATCTGACCACGCACGAGTTCTGGTAAACTGCTTAGAAGGACTAAGCCTGCCCAGGCAAAGCGATGTGAGTCAGATCTCCAGTGCATATAAGCCGCCTGGTTTCATTGGCTTGAGATATCATTTCACCTCATTGTCGGGTAAAATTCCAACAGAATTGGAAGCAACGTCTCCAAAATCACCTAACTAGTGTTGACGGGGTCGTTAAACCCCAATTCAAACAAACAAATAACCCGTACCTTTTGAAACACTGTAGATCCGGATCAGCAGGCTTCTGACGAAGCCTTCTGATCAGGATCGACTCTGCTAGATGTTGAATTTGTGGATTAGAATGAACAAATTAAAAAAAAAACGTAATTTGTTGTTCGATAGTCATAAATGGGTGTGGTGGTTAATTTATTTAACAGGATAAATGTTAAAACATAATCATATGATGTTTTCCGAGAGAAATAATTGATAAACGGAGAAATTAAATCACAGAAAGCAAAACAAATAAAAAAAAAAAAAAAAACATAAAGAGGTATACTATGATAATATATCCGATTGTGGGTACCAGTTAACCGCCTCAGTGAGGCGGTTCTAACGATTACCCGCAATCTATGTTTTCAGCTCTAAACATAGATTGTGGGTACTCGTTAGAACCGCCTCAGTGAGGCGGTTCTAACGATTACCCACAATTTATGTTTTTAGCAGAAATAAGAACAATAATGTACACCCCCTGCAAAAATTTAAAAGGTAGACCCAGGGAGCGCCACAATCACAGAATGCAGCCCCCAGTTTCACTTTATAAAAGTTGGGTTTCGAATGATCATAATCATATAGGCGTGTTTTCGTAATGAATCGATGTTCGACCCACTGAAGTGTCACTGCCTATAAATGTTAGATGGAAACTTTTTTTTCCATTGTTTCGCCTGTTATGAATTTGATTGCATATGGTATCATTTTATCAGAATTATTATTATTTATTTTTGAAATTTACTAAAACGTTTAGCATTACCCATCTTATTGTCTTCTTAGTACGAACCTGCTAAGTCGTGGTATGCAAAAGGGTACACCGGAAAAGTCAAATATTAGACCCCCACCAGTGTCACAAGAGCGGAAGTAAAACAATTACTTGAAATTGTACAACAGCGAGGACGCAGAAAACCCCTTTTCTCTCAAGCAATCTTGCATTAGAGAGAGAGAGAGAGAGAGAGAGAGAGAGAGAGAGAGAGAGAGAGAGAGAGAGAGAGAGAGAGAGAGAGAGAGAGAGAGAGAGAGAGAGGGGTGATACAATGCATTAGGCCATGCATTTATTCATGACTCCAAACAAACTGACCATTCATTTGGAAAACATTTCCTTGTGAAATAATGGCGTCCAGCATGGTGAGTGTCAGAAATGACAAATCATGGGTAAAAATGATACTATCTTTCTTATTTTTGCTTTCGACATAGACTGTGGGTGTTCGTTTGAACCACCTCCATGAGGCGGTTCTAACGAGTTCCCACAATCTACGTTGTGATCAAAATAAAACAGATAATGTATACCCCATAAACCCTTTTTTTCTTTATAGTTCTCCGTTTGACAGACTTGTTATCATGATTTTTTTATGAAAATATGCCTTTTGTTTTCAGGTTTTAGCTCACCTGGGCCGAAGGCTCCAGGGGAGCTTATAGTATAGTGGGCTCTCCGTCGTCCGTCCGTCGTCCGTCCACACTTTTGAGCAGCTATATCTCTGCAGCCTGCAGGCTGATCTCAATCATTTCTCATTTGTAGCATGCCTCTGGTAGGGCATTGATGACATAAACTTTTTTTCGAAATCGCTCTAAAACTTTGGTTGTTATGGCAACCACAAGGTCCCATAGACTTACTATGGGAAAATGCTTGTCATCACCGAATACCGGCCAAGTCGGCCCATTTATTATACAGTAACGTCCCTTTGATTACTGCAGTTGCCTATTTTTTACCTTGTCATCACCGTAGCTCCTTCAGTTTTGATCGGATCTTTCTGAAACATTATATGTAAGGTGGCTGGGGATAAAATCTCGGATGAGTTCGAATACCGGCCAAGTCGGCCCATTTATTATAGAGTAACGTCCCTTTGATTGCTGAAACTGCCTATTTTTGATCTTGTCATCACCGTAGCTCCTTCAGTTTATTTGGGATCTTTCTGAAACTTATATGTAAGGTGGCTGGGGATAAAACCTCGGATGAGTTCGAATACCGGCCAAGTCGGCCCATTTATTATAGAGTTACATCCTTTTGATTGCTGAAAATGCCGATTTTTTTTACCTTGTCATCACCATAGCCCCTTCAGTTTTGATTGGTTTGCCTATTTATCATAGAGTTACATCCCTTTGATTGCAGCAGTTAATTGCTTATTTTTGACCTTGTCATCACCATAGCCCCTTCAGTTTCTATCGGATCTTCTTGAAAGTTACATATAAGCAAGTCAGAAATAAAAGCTTGAATGAGTTTGAAAACCGGTGAGGTCAGCCGATTATCAGAGTTACATTCTACTTGATTTCAGAAAATGCTTACCATGCCATCACCTTGTCCTCCAATAAATCCTTCAGTAAAGGTGGCACTTCCTGTAACTTTGAATCTGTTGGCTCAGGTGAGCGATACAGGACCATCTTGGTCCACTTGTTTTTCTGCAAGTATAGCTTGTGGGTGTTCGTTGATAAGGTTCAAACGAATACCTGTGCCAACAATCTGTGTTTCTGAGCAAGAATAATTATTAAGAAAATAATATATACTTGTAAAGCCCATGTTTGCTTATTACAAGAATACTCATTAAACCATAGTATACTGGTGGACCCTTCCATTGCTATACCATGTTGAACAAAAAAGAAGTGGAGGCAATGATCAGGAATCGATACAATTAACCCACAGTTCCCAACAGAGACACCAAAGGGAAAGAAACACAAACATGAAGCAACAGACCCCAACAGAAACACCACCAGCGGAAAGCCAAAGCGACAGTTACTTTCCCACATAATGGCCAGTAGGCTATCCAAAAGCGACACAAACACCCAAAAACAAACAATAACAAAAAATAAGCTGCGACAGAAGAACCGCCCTGGAACGGTCAGTCCATTTTCCACATAAGGAGTTGTAGGCCTATTTTTGGTTTTTACTCTATCTTTGACGGAAATTTCTGTTAGCAATTAGTGCAGGCTCTGATCAGACACCGCTCTTGGCCTGTACTGTTTGTCCAGGTATCCCGCCTGCAATGGGTTAAACGGGCGGGATAAAGTAGTGGGCACCATCGTGTGATACGCAGGCAGGGAACCAGTCAATACATGGAGTTGCTTATTCGATGTGTCATCCATTGAAATGTCCATTACGCAAACCCGCCTATACAATTACATTGCCACCTTTATCGCCGAAAAAAATGAAAATTTTAAGATGAAAAAATGTGAAATTTTTCTTATTTCTGCTCAAAATATAGATTGTGGGCACTCGTTAGAACCGCCTCATCGAGGCGGTTCTAACGAATACCCACAATCTATATTTTAGAGCAGAAATAAGAAAAATAAGGTATACCCCGGAAACCCCAGTTTTACTATATAAAAGTGGGGTTCATGGGGGTCAAAATTATATAGGCGTGTTTTCGTGATGATTTCAAACATCCTATACAGTACACGATATCGGGTCAACGAGGAACGACATCGATACGACGCGATACCTTTCCGACATCGGCTAGACGTTTTGTCCTGGCTGAAATCAATAGCAATGGAAAATAACCTTGAATTAATCAGCATCATATTAACTTGATTAACGAAATTATTCATCACGAAAACACCTCTATATAACTCTGACCCCCTTGAATCCCACTTGTTTATAGTAAAACTGGGTTTACACGGGTAAGCCGTATTTTTTCTTATTTCTGCTCTCTAAATATAGAGTGTGGGCTATGTTAGAACTGCCTCGACGAGGCGGTTCTAAAATGTACCCACAATCTATATTTCAAGCAGAAATAAGAAAAAGTATCACAATTTTTCATCTTGAAATTTTCGGGATTTTTTTTCTTTGTTTTTTTTTTTTAGCGGTAAAATTTTCAATGTATTTGTATGGGCGTGTTTTCGTAATGGCTGTATAAATATGCATTACGAAAACACGGCTATTCAAATATATTGGAAAATTTACCGCCGGAAAAACTTAAATTTAAGATGAAAAATTGTGATATTTTTCTTATTTCAATAGGTTTACCCCTGTAAACCCTAGTTTTACTACATAATTTAAGTGGGGTTCGAGGGGTCAAAATTATATAGGCGTGTTTTCGTGATGGGAACCTATGTACCCAGAACAAAGGTACCCCCAACAATCGCGGCCATGCCAGGAGGGCGTTATCGATTCCAATGTAGCGCATAAACCAAATGCAAAAAAATCACATCTTACGAGGCCAGTTGAAAAAAATGTTGAGACTGTCCTCATAAAAATAGATACATATATATTTTATTTGCTACGTTTAATGTAATATTACAGATATGGTAAAAAAACGCATTTAAGTATTTTACTTACACCAGTTTCTCAAAATATTAACCCCGCAATAGTCCACCCGGGCTATCAGTGCTCTGAAAGGTCTTTGGTATACAGTGCAGACACTGCTCACCGCGCCACCGTTAGCGCCTTTGGCTCGTTAACGTTATTTTCGGCTTATGATGTAAGTACAAATTCATGTGCTGCAGTCAAGCACGGGCCTCTGAGGTTCCATCAGAGCACATACAATACTTTTAAAGTCACCCACCATACCCAAAATGCCTATCAGCGAGCTACGCTCGCCAGATGCACAAATAGGGCATTTAGTCTTCTTGATCAGCCGATTTAGTGCATTGATGTAACGTCAGACGCCCGTGAGTCAAGTAGCCATTCAGGATCAAACTTCATTTGTAGCATCATTGAGCAGAGGGAATGTTGCATCAGATTTTGTGACGAAACGCCAAAACCAAAACGATGCGAATCATTAGAAATCAATAGATCCCAATGACTTAAAATAGGAAAAATATGGTAGAGAATGCGTCTTTATTATTTTTATCAGCTTCAGACTTGCAGGTAACCAGAAAAGCCGCGAGATCAAGGCAATTTTCGATTTTTGGTCCAATGGGACCACAGAAATGGGAGTTATATGACCTTGAGCGTCGAAACGTTTGCCCTTAGACATAACATGGGGAAATCGTTGTCTTCATGATAACAACTTTTTCCTTCTTTCTTCTTTGTATTATCCGTCTTTCTGTCAGAGGCACCGCAGGATTGCGTTAAAATTCGGCTGCATGGTGCTTTCACGCAGATCTGAAACCGAACTCAACCCGCTTAGAGGGTCTAAGCCCGCCCAGGCAAAGTGGTGTGAGTCGGACCGTCCCTACATATAATTTTTAATTGTTTAGATGAGCTTCAAACTACAGGTAACCGGGACAGGGATATAAACTAGGAGAAGTTCGATATTCTGCCAGACCTTGGGACCGAGTGCGTAAAGCAGGCGTAGTTTGCGCTAGCGTAAGCTACGAGGGTAAGCGTAACTAAGTCCAGCATCCGACTGTCTTAAAATTGTTGTGTGTATAAAATGGGCATATGTAGAACTTAGTTGCGACTGGAGTAAGACTGGCATAAGACTGGCGTATAGCTACATGTATAATAGTACGATGTATTTTGTATATCATGTGCGGATTGATTTTTTTTCTGCTTTTTACACATGATACACACACTTCAAGTGTTGTACGAAAGAAATTTATGTACAACACATCTGCTGTGTGTTCTGGGAAATTGTATGCAAGAAAAAAGAATTTTGAAGAAAATGAAAAAACAAATGCGACTCTTGGCCTTCTATAAGGAAAATGCTGAGGTATTAAACTAAAAATTATGTAAGCTACGAAAACACGTCCATACAAATACAATGAAAATTTTACCGCTAAAAAAAAAAAAGAAGAAAAAAAAAAAAACACGAAAATTTCAAGATGAAAAATTGTGATATTTTTCTTATTTCTGCTCTAGAATATACAGTGTGGGCCATTGTTAGAATTGCCTCGACGAGGCGGTTCTAACATGTACCCACAATCTATGTTTTAAGCAGAAGTAAGAAAAATATCACAATTTTTCATCTTGAAATTTTCGTGTTTTTTTTTTTGTTTTTTTTTTTTTTAGCGGTAAAATTTTCAATGTATTTGTTTGGGGGTGTTTTCGTAAAAGTTGTATAAATAGGGAACCTATGTACCCAGGACAAAGGTACCTCCAACAATCGCGGCCATGCCAGGCGACTTACCGGAAAAGGGCATTATCGATTCCAATGTAGCGCATAAAGCAAATGCAAAAAATCACATCTTATGAGGCCAGTTGAAAAAAATGTTGAGACTGTCCTTATAAAATAGATAAATATATTTTATTAGCAAAGTTTAATGTAATATTACAGATATGGTAAAAAATAAAGCATTTAACATGTTACTTACACGAGTTTCTCAAAATATTAACCCCGCAATAGTCCACCCGGGCTATCAGTGCTCTGAAAGGTTTTTGATATACAGTGCAGACACTGATCACCACGCCACCGATAGCGCCTTTGACTCGCTAGCGTTATTTTCGGCTTATGATGTAAGTATGAGTTCCTGTGCTGCAGTCAAGTAGCCATTCAGGATCAAATTTCATGTGTAGCATCATTGGGCAGAGTGAATGCTGCATCAGATTTTGTGACGAAACTCCAAAACGATGGGAATCATTGGAAACTAATAGATCCCAATGACTTAAAATAGGAAAAATATAGTCTGCGAGAATGCATCTTCATTATTTTTATCAGGTTCAGATCTATTATTGTATTGTTATGAAAGAGACTTCATGTTGTCGCTTTCCATTGATAACCAATCTGAAATTATTGAAGCTTTTAGCTCCACTTCTAGATATTTAGATGATTTATTAAATATTGATAATACCTATTTCGATGGTTTGATCAGTCAGATTTACCCCCCAGAACTTCAGTTAAATAAAGCAAATTCTTCTGATACCGAGGCCCCGTTTTTGGATTTACAGCTATCTATTGTAGATGGGTTTGTTTCGTGCAAAATTTATGATAAACGCGATGACTTTGATTTTGAGATTGTAAATTTTCCTTTTTTGGATGGAGATGTTCCTCGTGCGCCATCCTATGGCGTTTATATTTCGCAATTAATTCGAGTTGCTAGAGTGTGTAGTCATGTAACTGACTTCAACGCTCGTAATAAATTATTAACGGCTAAACTTCTTAATCAGGGTTATCGGTACCATAAACTACGCAAAGCCTTTTCAAAATTTTATAGACGCCATTCTGATTTAATTTCAAAATGAAATAGTGGACTTAAATCTCTTCTGCAACAAGGTCTATCGGAACTCGAATTTTATGGTGACTTAGTATATAAATTCAGACAAATATATAACCGCAATGACTTTAGCACCCAATTTCGTAAAATCATTCTTCGATATAAAAAGATTGGGTACAACATGGATATTATACGACAGACTGCATGCATGGTAGTTAACCCAATCACGGTTGGCAACTTTGCTTCTCTCTTTAATTGCACGCCGGTGGGTCAGGCCTAAGATTCTATGACGGTTCCAACGTAAAGGCTTATTGAGAATTAGAGATATCTAATTCAAGGTAATGTTGGTTGGTGCCTGATGCTCTGTCTCTGGTCGGGCCCATCGGAGTCTAACTGTTGTTTTTCTTTTGCTCCAGCATTTCAGTGGTTTCTTGCTGTCGAGTCCTCAACGTTGTCTCACCTCTGTGGTTCTTTGATTATTTGTGTTCACGGAGATGTTGCACTGATGAGTTAGGAGGCCTTCATGCGGACTGAACAAATTATTTGTCTAAATCGCGACGGAAGTAAGGGCGAGGATTGTGGCCACGTAAAATCGATTCAAGCCCCCCAGTGGAAATCTTTTCACTGACCGTTCCAAGACGGTTCTTCTGTTGCGATTTATTTATGTTGTTGTTTGTTACCTACTGTGTGTATCACTTGTGTCTTTTTATTTTGGATGGCCATATGGCCATTTTGTGGGAAAGTAACTGTCCTTATGGCCTTCCTTTGTTTAGGTTTCCATTATGGTCTGGTCGCTTAATATTTGCGTTTCTTTCCCTTTGGTAACTTCGATGGGTGGAGTAAGTTAATTGTATCGATTCCTGATCTTTGTTTTACTTCTACTTTGCAGGTAACCAGAAAAGCCGCGAGATCAAGGCAATTTTCAATTTTTGGTCCAATCGGACCACTGAAATGGAAATTATGCGCCCTTGATCGTCAAAACGTTTGCCCTTAGATATAACATGGGGAAATCGTTGTCTTGATGATAACTTTTTCTTTCTTTCTTCTTTGTATTATCCCTCTTTCTGTCTGAGACACCGCAGGACTGCGTTAAAATTCGTCTGCATGGTGCTTCCACGCAGAGATGAAACCGACCGCAAACCCCTTAGAGGGTCTAAGCCTGCCCAGGCAAAGTGGTGTGAGACGGACCATCCCTACATATAAACTTTAATGTTTAGATGAGCTTCAAACTACAGGTAACCGGGACAGGGATATAAACTTGGTGAAGTTCGATATTTGACCAGGTAGCTTTCCACTAAATGTTTTCCATAGGCGACAATAATAACCTTTTACCTGCTCCCACAAAAACTACACATACAAAACTTTTTAAACCTTACTTGTTTATAGAGCCATTCTAGCCCAACAAGTTAATGAGAAAAAAATCCACATGTTGACCAGCTCATTTTCAAGTTACAGTCAACCATGTTTGTTTACCTGCTAGAACGGAGTAAATTAAACCAACATTTTTAAAGGAGGGGTGACCATATAAAATCAGCACAAATTTCTTTGAGCTTGCTGATATATTTATAAAACATGCATCATTTTAGTCCCTTATATCTATCATTTTCTCACATTGAAATAAGATATGGGATATATATCCAATGGAAACAAGTCTGGTTTTTAGAACGCAACTAAAAGCTCTGTCCCAAAGTGATAAAACCCGGCACCTCCCAGTATTTAGTGTTATGCTACCTTTACCAAACCCTTATTTTCTTTATGATGCATCAAAAGAATTGCCAAATAGAAATTTAGGTCATATGTAAATTTAGTCATGCATAATAAAAGTTCAGTCACAAAGAATCTTTCAAGTTTGCGAAAAAGATATCGCTTTCAGATTCAACAATGAAAGCCGAACAAACCATAGTTTTTGAAAAGCGCAAAAGTTTATCTCTTTTCTGAATGGAACCCAGACACCGGCTTGCATCAGTGGCTCTTCTCCAATGTCTTTGGAACAATTCAATACTGAAATACACAGAACTATGCCTAAATAGCACCAATACTCATTTTTATGGCTATTTTCACACATACACCCCCTATTTAAGTAAAAATGGCATTTTGAGGACATTTTGAGGACAAAAATGCCAAGAGAATGTTCATATATGCCTTAATGTCATGAGGAATAGCTGAATATATCTGCCCAAATCCTTTTACATGAATACAATAAAATAGAACCTATAACAGATGAGAAAACTTATCCGGATATTGCAGCGGGCTGTTCGGAGAGACAATTTTGAAGTTTTGCTTTGGTTTGAGACACAGTCCTAGTTCCATGAAACCTTACTCTTATATTCTAGATGGAGTAGATTCTTTCTTGTGTTTGTGCAAATACAATTACTGCAAGTCTCCTTTCCAAATACATCAATAAAAACTGATTTACATGGCTTTAAAGTACCCCCCTCCCCAGAACACAGATCAGAGGCAAAAAATCATCAAATACACCTAGTTAGACCTAACTTAGCACAACCATCACATTTTCACAGTATCTATGGCTAAATACATGCCATGAAGATACATTTTATGAAAAAGAATTGGACAGAACCTACAAATGTGTGGAAATAGTATGTAATGACTGAAAACAGGACAGTGGTCGAATTTTGCTATAGGGAGCTTTCCACTAAATGTTTTCCATAGGCGACAATAATAACCTTTTACCTGCTCCCACATAAACTACACATACAAAACTTTTCAAACCTTACTTGTTTATAGAGCCATCCTAGCCCGACAAGTTAATGAGAAAATATCCACATGTTGATCGGCTCATTTTCAAGTTACAGTCAACCATGTTTGTTTACCTGCTAGAACGGAGTAAATTAAACCAACATTTTTAAAGGAGGGGTGACCATATAAAATCAGCACAAATTTCTTTGAGCTTGCTGATATATTTATAAAACATGCATCATTTTAGTCCCTTATATCTATTATTTTCTCACATTGAAATAAGATATGGGATATATATCCAATGGAAACAAGTCTGGTATTTAGAACGCAACTAAAAGCTCTGTCCCAAAGTGATAAAACCCGGCACCTCCCAGTATTTAGTGTAATGCTACCTTTACCAAACCCTTATTTTCTTTATGATGCATCAAAAGAATTGCCAAATAGAAATTTAGGTCATATGTAATAATTTAGTCATGCATAATAAAAGTTCAGTCACAAAGAATCTTTCAAGTTTGCGAAAAAGATATCGCTTTCAGATTCAACAATGAAAGCCGAACAAACCATAGTTTTTGAAAAGCGCAAAAGTTTATCTCTTTCTGGAATAGAACCCAGACACCGGCTTGCATCAGTGGCTTATCTCCAATGTCTTTGGAACAATTCAATACTGAAATACACAGAATTATGCCTAAATAGCACCAATACTCATTTTTATGGCTATTGTCACACCTACACCCCCTATTTAAGTAAAAATGGCATTTTGAGGACATTTTGAGGACAAAAATGCCAAGAGAATGTTCATATATGCCTTAATGTCATGAGGAATAGCTGAATATATCTGCCCAAATCCTTTTACATGAATACAATAAAATAGAACCTATAACAGATGAGAAAACTTATCCGGATATTGCAGCGGGCTGTTCGGAGAGACAATTTTGAAGTTTTGCTTTGGTTTGAGACATAGTCCTAGTTCCATGAAACCCTACTCTTATATTCTAGATGGAGTAGATTCTTTCTTGTGTTTGTGCAAATACAATTACTGCAAGTCTCCTTTCCAAATACATCAATAAAAACTGATTTACATGGCTTTAAAGTACCCCCCTCCCCAGAACACAGATCAGAGGCAAAAAATCATCAAATACACCCAGTTAGACCTAACTTAGCACAACCATCACATTTTTACAGTATCTATGGCTAAATACATGCCATGAAGATACATTTTATGAAAAAGAATTGGACAGAACCTACAAATGTGTGGAAATAGTATGTAATGACTGAAAACAGGACAGTGGTCGAATTTTGCTATAGGGAGCTTTCCACTAAATGTTTTCCATAGGCGACAATAATAACCTTTTACCTGCTCCCACAAAAACTACACATACAAAACTTTTCAAACCTTACTTGTTTATAGAGCCATCCTAGCCCAACAAGTTAATGAGAAAAAAATCCACATGTTGATCGGCTCATTTTCAAGTTACAGTCAACCATGTTTGTTTACCTGCTAGAACGGAGTAAATAAAACCAACATTTTTAAAGGAGGGGTGACCATATAAAATCAGCAAATATTTCTTTGAGCTTGCAGATATATTTATAAAACATGCATCATTTTAGTCCCTTATTGCGCTGCGTACCAACGCAGCGCCATTTGTGATGAGTTTGGGACACGGACTATGTATTCGTGAAACTTGACTTTTCAATGATGTAAGCGAATTGTCAGTTACAGATGTTCGCGTTATAGATATAATTAAAACACTTTTTTCAACAATTTAAATGTGCGACTACATTCACTTATACATTTGTAATCTGAATTTTGGCCAGTCGCATTCTATTTTTGATACTTTCTGGATTTTTAATAACGAACTATATTTTTCGTTTTAATCGTCGAAAGGGTATTCGGTTTTGATTATTGTTTTATTTTCAATCAGTATCGTCCTGAATATACTCCTGATATTTCATGGTTGAATTGTCCCAAAATTCATTGTTTGAAATAGATGACGGTATGTCTGTGTGTTTGAAATAGGTGACAGTGTTCCTAAACAAAATGGTACAAGCTAAGGTTTAACATTATCCCTTTCGATTCCAATGATTGTTTACTGCGTAAAAATTAAGCCTGTTTCTACAGCAAATGTTAACCCTTTCAACCCTTAAGCTAGGTACAGATTATTATGCAAACAATGTAGGTCCTTATACGATGGCTCATCATGGGCCACCTTATCAGGATATATTTCTTGCCATCCTGATGACGCTTTTTAGCTAGATACTATATTTAGTTGAATGGACGTGCCCAATGTCAGTGATGGCAGACTCCACTCCGGAAACTCAGGGGTTAAAGGGTAAATAAATCAAAGCATTGGCAACAGTGATAGGTCGAGTATCTCTTAGTGTACATTGGAATCGTTCAACCCGTGTAAGCAAATAGTGTGGACCCTGATCAGACACCGCGTTTTGTTATGGATCTACACTGTTTGCAAAACCCAACATATGATTCCAGTCCAGATTCTACAGATATCTCTCCAACGTGTACGCAGTTAAGCCAGGTCAAGTTAGCAGAACAGCAGAACGAGCAGAACGAAATGGTCAAGTTAGCAGAACAGCAGAACGAGCAGAACGGATTGGTCAAGTTAGCAGATAGATTGTGGGCACTCGTTAGAACCGCATCGGGTAGGCGGTTCTAACGGGCATCTTCAGTCCATTTTTAATCAGAAATAAGAAAAAATAATGTGTACCACAGCTAACCCTACTTTTACTGAATAAAAGTGGGGTTTAATGGGGTAAAAATTATATAGGCGTGTTTTTAGGAAATCCCGGTAGCGTTTTTTTTTTTATTTACAAAAAAGGCCGCGCTATTTGTACCGCTGTCAGTTCAGAGTGTTGATTGTGTAGGCCAGGTAAAGTTGGCAAAACAGCAGAACCAGCAGAAGAAATGGTAAAGTTGGCAGAACAGCAGAACCAGCAGAAGAAATGGTAAAGTTGGCAGAACAGCAGAGAAATATGATAAATATCAGATTTTCTTCTATCTGAAAATTCTCAGGGTTTTTTTTATGGTAAATTTTCAATATATTTGAAAAGGTGTGCTTTCATAATGAGTAGTAGTCGCGTGAGCGCCAACGATGAAAGCTCTGTGCTTAGTAACTTTGGGTCGATTGGCAAACAATCTCCCAAAAAGTGTTTTTGTGTGGGTCAGGGAGGGGGTGGAATTTACAGTGATTTCCGACATAGCTGGTTACTTATTGATTTCTCATACACGGTCTCAAGGTATGCGACATTTGCAAGTGCTTGTTCTGTCTTGTGACGATCAAAAACCGTTCCACAAATTATTCATCTTCCCAGAAGAGGTCAAGAGTTTTCTGTAAAATTGACATATTGGAGGAAGAGACAGGCATAACCTTCCACAATTAAAATCCCGGTATTTCCACAATTACAATCAGGGTATTTATGGTTCAAAACAAATGTACATGGCCTGGCTCACCGTCAAACACAGGCGCTTGGCCCGATGATTTGCTTGAAAAACTTGTGGAATGTGTAAAATGTCATAATATGAGTAAAAAAATTGTTTTACCTCACCTGAGCACGAAGTTACGAAGTGCTCAAGGTGATTTATTGTGATCACCCTGTGTCCGGCGTCCGTCGTCACTAATTTGCTTAAATGACATCTCCTAAACTGGTGAGTATATTAAAAAAAAAAATTCACAGACTTTTTCCTTAAGTGACCCTCTAGCAAAATTGCTGAAATGGTTCCGCTCCGTTGAACAAAATGGTCACCAGAGCTAAAAATAGAAAAACCTTCAAACGACACCTCCTCCTATCCAACTCGGACCCGATTTCAAACTTATTTCATAGAAACCCTCTGCCAAAATTGCTAAAATGGTTCCGCTCCGTTGAACAAAATGGCCACCAGAGCTAAAAAAAATAGAAAACCTTTAAACGACATCTCCTCCTAGCCCACTGACCCGATTTCAAAATCATTTCACAGAAATGTTCCTTGGGTGGCCCATTACCAAAATTGCTTAAGTGGTTCCGCTCAGTTGAACAACATGAAAAAACGAAATTAAAGGAAACAAAAGTTGTTTTCCGCAGCGCTTCTTCCTTTGCTCCAACATGGAGCAATTTTTTACTTGTACCTATCATTTTCTCACATTGAAATAAAATATGGGATATATATCCAATGGAAATAAGTCTGGTATTTAGAACGCAACTAAAAGCTCTGTCCCAAAGTGATAAAACCCGGCACCTCCCAGTATTTAGTGCAATGCTACCACCAGACCTGCGGCCGAGTGCATAAAGCAGGCGTAGTTTGGGCTGGCGTAAGCTACGACAGTAGGCGTAACTAAGTCCAGCGTACGACTGTCTTAACATTGGTGTGTATAAAGTGGGTATATGTAGAACTTAGTTGCGACTGGAGTAAGACTGACATAAGACTGGCGTATAGCTTTAATAGTACGATGTATTGTGTATATCATGTGCGGATTGATTTTTTTTTCTGCTTTTTGCACATGATACACACACTTCAAGTGTTGTACGAAAGAAATTTATGTACAACACATCTGCTGTGTTTTCTGGGGAACATTTATGCAAGATAAAAGAATTTTGAAGAAAATGAAAAAAATGAGACTGTTGGCCCTCTATAAGGAAAATGCTTAGGTATTAAACTCAAAATTAAGTAATGTGTTCACATCAAATTTTTTTTTTGATTTGAGGTTTAACGTCCCCGTCAACACTGTAAAGGTCATTTTGGAGACGTTGCTTCCAATTTTGTGGGACTTTTACCCGACATTGAGATGAAATGACATCTCAAGCCCTGTCGCCCAATGAAACCAATAGGGTTTATTAGCATGGACGGTCCGCCTCGCACCGCGGTTCCTGGACAGGCCTAGATCCTCCAAGCGGTTTACCAGTACTAGTGTGCGGGCCGGATTCAGCTCTGCGTGGAAGCATCATGCAGCCCATATATTTCTTCAAGCCCCTATGGGCGGGGGCTTACACATCAAAATTTAAAAAGGAAATATGGCAGACATATAGTTATGTGCGTTAAATTCCATCGGAAAGCAACAAAAGACAATAGATGAACTAAAACATAAGGTATATGTCTACTATCCCGCGATAAGAAAAGATTATTCCTCAAACTGGCTGAGGTCAAAGCCACCAGAAGGACCGTTTACAGAACTGGTGCTTTATATCATTGGTCAGTCATCGGTTGTCTTAGGTGGCATTTCCACGGGTAGGGAATCAGCTGTGGAGGGGTGGGATGAAACATATGAAGTTGTCACCGAACACATCCTATCATCGGCAAAATCGTCTACATCCTCTGAGGCTGCTACGATGAAAATAGACATTTCGGGTACACCAAAAGCTATTTTGCTTCGGAGCTTAAATTGGTATTTGCGTTCCACCAACACAAAGGATTACATTTGGAAACCCTGCTATTCGTAAAACCTTGTTGAATGTATTTATCTGGGCATCTGTACTTGGAAATTGCACATAGACATAGCGATCCACAAAGACCCCGCCCATAGGGGCTTGAAGAAATATATGGGCTGCATGATGCTTCCACGCAGAGCTGAATCCGGCCCGCACACTAGTACTGGTAAACCGCTTAGAGGATCTAAGCCTGTCCAGGAACCGCGGTGCGAGGAGGACCGTCCATGCTAATAAACCCTATTGGTTTCATTGGGCGACAGGGCTTGAGATGTCATTTCATCTCAATGTCGGGTAAAAGTCCCACAAAATTGGAAGCAACGTCTCTAAAATGACCTTTACAGTGTTGACGGGGACGTTAAACCTCAAATCAAACAAACAAAATAGCGATCCACAAGTCCTTTGATAGCCAAAACAACCAGTTCTGCATCCTGATGCATTAATATCAACTAAGTCACCAACTGCATTCTGGAAATGTACAAGTCTTCCCATTTTACTCAGAATAATGCAAAATAATGACGATACGCTACAGTTAAGCCTGCTATCTAGTAGACGTGAATTTATGAGTGAGTTTACGACTGTGTTGATAGCCCCCGCCCATCGGGGCTTGAAGAAATAGATGGGCTACTTGATGCTTTCACGCAGAGTTGAAACCGACCCGCACACGAGTATTGGTAAACCGCTTAGAGTATCTAAGCCTGTCCAGGCAATGCGATCCGAGTCGGTCCGTCCATGCATATAAACCCAATTGGTTTCATTGGGTGGCAGGGCTTGAGAAAGCATGTCATCTCAATGCCGGGTAAAAGTCCCATTACACTAACAAACCCGTGCGACATAGTGTATGTTTCACATCTCCAAAATGGCTACTTTTCGGATGAAATTCCATGATATTTTTCTTATTTCTACTGCAAACATAGGTTGTGGGAACTCGTTAGAACCGCCTCATTGATGCGGTTTTAACGAGTATCCACCCACAGTCTATGCCTTGGAGTAAAAATAAGAAAAATATTGTTTACCCTCGTAAACCCCAGTTTTCTCTATATAAAGTGGGGTGTAAGGGGGTGTTCATTTCACGGACCTGTTCACGTGATGCCACAAAATTGGAAGCAACGTCTCCAAAATGACCTTTACAGTGTTGACGGGGACGTTAAACTTCAAATCAAACAAAAAAGATTGTGTTTGCGGCACGCATCGTTTATGCACACCGTGTAAATTTCTGCGACAAGTTTACAACGGACGTTCGCCTGGCGTAGGCTTACGTCTGGTTTATGCACTTGGCCCCAGACTATTAATTTAGGAGTTACGTGCTCTTGAACATTGAAAACATTGCCAATTGACTTAAAATTGGGAAAATGGCTGCATACTAGCTACTCCAGCTTTTAGATTAGCTTCAAACTCACAGAAAACAAGGACGGGGATAACATCTGTGCGAATTTTGATTTTGCGCTACTATCAAGAAAGCACACCTATATAATATTGACCCCCTGAAACCCCACTTTTATATAGTAAAACTGGGGTATATTTTTATTGCGATATTTCTGCTCCAAAACTAGGCGGTTCTTACGAGTACCCACAATCTACGTTTTGAGCAGAAATATGAGAAATATCAGAATTTTATCTGACAATTTTCACTCTCTTTGGTGGTAACATTTTCAATAGATTTGTATTGGCCTGTTTTAATAATAACCCGATAAACAACTTTTGATCATGAGTTACGGCAAATTTTGCCCATTCACTTTTAATTGGCAAATGTTGTCAGTGGGATAACAACTTCATTTCATTACGAAAATACGCCTATTCATATATATATTAATACTGAAAATTTTACCCCCCCCCCCCCCGCCCAAAAAAAAAATCAAATAAAACTTCCGATATTTTTCATATTTTTGCTCAAAACATAGACTTAGGAACTCGTTAGAACCGCCTCGCTACGAGTACCCACAGTCTATGTTTTTGACATTCATGACTAGGCCAATTTGGTACCACCATTAAACATCCATTCCGCTAATACAGGTTCAAATGTAATTTGGGTTCAACTGACACCGTGATTTTAGAGGAGAAAATGACGAATGAACACAGACAACGTAGTCTGAATATACGATAAACTACACCTGAGCATTCGGGTCTAGTGAGCTGAAAATGTGGAACTCTAATTCCCTGAACCGGTCGCATCACTGAGTTGCATACTTAGACCATGGACGAGTTGTTCAAAACTAACGACGTCGTTAGTCAGCGTATCCTTAAAACTTCGATCGCTCAGAATGGATAACATGGAAAACATGTTATTTTTGCTGTAAAAATATGAGTAGCTTTTGCAAATGCAAGAACTACTCATTTTTTTCAGCAAGAATACAAGAATTAGCCACTAACGGGTTTTTCATGCTGTCGATGCTTTGAACAACTAAATAGAAGTGTAGGCAATGATCAGGAGTCGATATAATTAACCGACAGCTCCCATCAGAGACACCAAAGGGAAAGAAACACAAACATAAAACAACTAGACCATAATGGAAACATCACTAGCGGAAAGCCATAAAACACAGTTACTTTCCCACAAAATGGCCAATTGGCTATCCAAAGCAGAATAATATAAGCGATACACACACTCAAAGACAAGCCATAACAAAAATACAAGACAGAAGCACCGCCTTGGATCGGTCAGTGAAACGAATTCAACTGGGGGTGGGTGGGGGGGGGGTGCTTAAATCAATTTTACATGGCCACAATCCTCGCCCTTACTTCCGTCGCGATTTAAACAAATAATTTGTTCGGCCCGCATTAAGACCTTCTAACTCATCAGTGCAACATCTCCGGGAACATAAAAAAAATCAACCACAGAGATGAAACAACGGTGAGGACTCGACAGCAAGAAACCACTGAAATGCTTGAGCAAAAGAAAACTAACAGTTAGACTCCGATGGGCCGAACCAGAGACAGAGAATCAGGCACCAACCAACATTACATTAAATCAGATTGTCTTATTGTCTGTAAGCCTTTACGCTTGAACCGTCATAGAATCTGAGGCCTGACCCACCGGCGTGCAATTAAACCGTGATTGGGTTAACTACCATGCATGCAGTCTGTCTTATAACATTTATGCTGTATCCAATATTTTATATCGAAGAATGATTTTACGAAATTGAGTACTGAAGTCATTGCAATTATATATTTTTCTAAACTTAAAGGCTAAACCCCGCTATGTAGAGAAAAATTGTGTTCATAATGGTTTACATTATTCTCCTTATTGTTGCTCATCTCATATATCGTGGGTACTTGTCGAAACAGCCTATTTGACACGATGCGGTTCAGTCGAGTATGTCTCAACGGATACCTGCAATCAACGTTTTTTTGCTGTTGTTGTTTTTTTTTTTTTGTTTGTTTTTTTTGGGGGGGGGGTGTTTTTTTTTTTGTTGTTTTTTTTTTTTTTTTTTTTTTTGTTGTTTGTTTGTTTCATTGTTTTGTTGTACTTATTTTAGCAAGACTACAGTTTTGAACCCCATTCTGTTTAATAAAAGTGGGATTTACAAGGTTGTTAATAATACTAGCTTATTTACGTGAAGCCAATAAAATCTCAAAATTACATCCAATACTGCATCCAGTACATAAATATAACCATAGCGTTCTAAGAAGTTTTACTTAAACTGGTGGATTTTAACTCTTAGGTTAATGCTGTACGAAGTACGAGTACAAGGTGAGATGATATAGTCACCCCGGTCGTCCTCTTGCGCGTTTGCGTCCCTGTCACGTTGCGGTAACGTTTTTCAACTGCTACTTTTATCCCAGAGCATTCATATTAGAACTTGGGAACCTGGGAGGGTCTTCTGTGATTCCAAAAGAAAACACACCGGGCTTCATGTCTAGGGTGGGGCTAGGGTCAAAATCTAGGACACCTTTGTAATATGTTATATGCATTTCCATTATGCTAACAAGTTATAGACACAATGGGTTATACATCAGCCAACTTTGTGACATCGCTTCAAGTGTAAAAGAGTGATGGTCATGGTGACCTACATTTCACGGTCCAGTGATTTTACCCCATATCTTGAAGACTATTTGTTTGAAAACTGTCATACCTGGGATATTAGTTTCACGTGACCCGATTATAACTGGAAGACTATTTGATGGATAAATGCCATAAAATATATCTGGGTCAGTTTAACCTATAATATATCAAATATGTTGTGATTTTATATCCAGGTAAGTGTGACATATATTTGATGGTTCAATGGTTTTGCCTTATAAAGCGAAGACTATTTGATGCAGAAATGTCATCCCTGGAATATAAGTTCCACGTGACCCAGATGATTGACCTCAGAATATATCTAGGTCAGTGTGACCTATGTCTCATGTTACAGTGACATTGCCTTATATTTGAATACTTTTTGATGGATCAATGTCATGTATGCAATATAAGTTCAATGTGACCCGATGATTGGCATAAAAATATATCTGAGTCACTTGATCTATATTTCATGGTTCATTTATTTTGCCTTATATCTTTGGAAGACGGAGACTATAACATTGAAAGACAGTTGTACAAATGTCATACCTGGATAATAAGATATGGAGAAATAACATATATTATATCAAATATGTTGGGATTTTATATCCAGGTAAGTGTGACATAAATTTCATGGTTCTTGCCTTATAACACGAAGACTATTTGATGGAGAAATGTCATCCCTGGAATATAAGTTCCATGTGAGCCAATGAATGACCTCAAAGTATATCTAGGTCAGTGTGACCTATATCTCAGCGCAAACACAAAAATAAACTACAACGAATGTCCACGAGAACTCGTTTTTCTCTTTGTGGTGTGGGTATTGTCAAGCTGAAGTTTCGAATTCGCCCCCATCAGCACTCTCAGTGTTTTGATTCTTATTTATACTCCAAACATAACTTGTTGATCGTGTACGAGAATCCACAACATATGTCTTGGAGCAGAAAAAATTATGTTTGCTTGTTTGAATTGCGGTTGCTTTCAGTTTTGTGGGACTTTTACCCAACATTTATGGGGTGCCGTTTTACTATTTAATCCGTTTTTATAGATATCCATAATTGTTTATGGATATCCATAATTCGAAGTATGGATATCTATAATTCGAATTATGGATATCCATTATTATATATGGATATCCATAATTATTTATGGATATCCATAATTCGAATTATGGGTATCCATAAATCGAACTGAATTAATGATATCCGTAAATCGAATAATGGATATCCATTATTCGATTTATTGATATCCATAAATCGAATTATGGATATCCATTATTCGGCTGATTTATGGATATCCATAAATCAAATTATGGATATCCATAAATCGAATTATGGATATCCATAAATCGATTTATGGATATCATTAATTTAGATCGAAATATGGATATCCATTAATCGAATTATGGATATCCTTACTTCGAATTATGGATATCTATTATCTGGCTGATTTAGGCTCCTCTGCAAATGAACCTAATGAATAATGAATTCTCCCTTTGCAAAAAAATTAAAAAAATCGACTATTCCCGTCAGGTTTCCGATTTACATGTGTAATAAAAGCCGGGATGGAGGGAGGTCGAGGTAATGTAGGGTAGGCTTAGTGGTGGCCTAAGGTGTGAGAGAGATATCTGTTGTTTGATTGTAGGTTTAACGTCCCCTTCAATACTATTTAAGTCATATTGGAGGCGTTGCTTCCAATTATATTGGGCATTTAGCCTTCATTGAGATGAAATGACATGGCAATCCCGCCGGCCTCGGTAGCTCAGTCGGATGCGCGTCTGACTGGTGATCAGGAGGACGCGGGTTCGATACCTGCCAGGGTCGGCAACATTCTTTCGTGGAGATCGATCATGGAATCTTTTCTACGGTCATTCTCTCCCTTTCGCTGATTCAAATTGGGCAGTTTTGTTTTGGAGTCATCAAAAAACCCACTTACACCTAGCCTAGCCACTAGGCGGTAAAATAGATAATATGGAATTAAAATCATCGTTTGCATTAAAATGTATAAACGTCTAGATAGTCTAGTTTCTCTGGCTTTATTTTTAGATTACTAAGTTTGGAGATTTTACCAAATAGACTTGCCATTACCAACAAGGTGATTAATTTTTAATATAATAAAAATACTGAAATTGATCAGACCATAATTATTAGACTAGTAGAGATTAATCATGAAATCTTTTCTACGGTCATTTTATCCATTCCGCTGGTTCAAGAAGGACAGTTGTCGGTTTCTGGCGAAAGAATGTGCACTGTACTGGTTAACTGCTTACGCATAAGCCTGCCCAGGTAAAGTGTGGATAGGTAACTTGACCGGCTCAAAAATGACCTATTAGTGTTGACTGAGCCGTTAAACTCAAATATAAACAAACATCTCAATCCCTGTTGCCCATTGACTTTGTTTGGACAGGCTTAAAACTTCTAAACGGTTTACAAGTACTCTCAGCTCATGCAGCCAAATCTATTTCTCCAAGCCCCAATGGGCGGGGCCAGGAGATATATCTGAATCTGCCTGGTACTCCATACATCTCAAGTGGAGTATTATATACTATACTATATATAACGACCATGTGCATTTTTCTCTAGAAAGCATGCACGGATTGCCTGTTTGGATCATTATAATCTTACGTCCGACTTTCAGTGTCCACATAGGCCAGTCCTCATAGAGGGGATTCCAGAGGGACCGGATGCGTTGGCCGGTATTTCCAGATCTTACGGCTGGTTCCGATATTTAACTGTACACATGGCGGGCGTTCAGTATATGTCGTCCGTTGCTGTGGAAGCCTTATGGGCTGAAAAGGCTGCATGGTAGAGAGTTCCCTTTGACTCATGGCCATCATCTTCAAGCGATGATGAAGACCTTGAAGATTTTGAATATGTTCTATAAAAGGGTTATCCATTGGAAGCAAGGAACACACCACAGAAATGAAAAATTTGGAGTGTATATATTTTCTTTTTACAATAAACAATCACGTGTCTTAGGGAGACTTCATTAAACCAAAAGCTTTGGCGGTGATTTATGGATATCCTTAATTCGAATTATGGATATCCATAAATCGATCTGAATTATGGATATCCATAAATCGATCTAAATTATGGATATCCATAAATCGAATTATGGATACCCATTATTCGGCTGATTTATGGATATCCATAAATTGCATTATGGATATCCATAATTCGAATTATGGATATCCATAATTCGATTCATGGATATCTATAAATACGGATTAAATAGTAAAGCGGCGCCCCATAAACATTAAGATCAAATGATATCGCAAGCACTACAGCCCAAACAAACCAATAGGATTTATATACAGGGACAGTCCCACTCACACCACTTTGCCTGGGCAAGCTTAGATACCTTCTAAGCGGTTTACCAGTACGCATATGCGGTCGGTTTCAGCTCTGTGTGGAAGCATCATGCAGCCCAATCTATTTCTCCAAGCCACGAAGGGCGGGCCAAACATTAACAATGTACACGCTTGTAAACCCAGTTTTCTCATATAAAGTGGGGATTACATGAGGTTCATTTCATAAAATGAAATGTAACTCATGTAAATCCTACTTTATATCGTGATGTTTATCTACCCTTACAAAAACCAACTACGGGTATATTATTTTCGAATCCCATCTGGGTCAACGGACACTGTTTGTATATGTATCTCTGACGGTCTACAGAAGTTGCTTCCCAACTTCGAAGAAGTTGGAGGGGCATATTGCTTCTGCTTCGTTCGTCCGTTCGTCCGTCCGTGGCGCTTTTGATGCATAGCATAACTTAAGAACCGTGTAATCTATGGTTATGAAATTTCATATATGGATTCCTCAAGAAAAAAAGGGGCGCATATTTTTTCTCATCCGGATTGTCCCCGTTCAAGAGTTATTGCTCTTTGATATTTGTTTGATAAAATCTTGTCAGCAAAATATCTCAAAACAATAAGAGCTAGAGCCTTGAAAGTTGGTGAATAGATTGGTGGTAATGAGTAGAAGACCTGATTAACTGTTTACTAAATTACGAAAAAACACTTAATGAGTTATGGCCCTTTGTCACTTTCAAAGTGTATTTTACATTGTGCCTCTATATGCTTTGTGCTTTGAAAACCATGAATGCTAGGGTTTTGAAATTTCATATATGGATTCCTCATGGAAAATTAGGGTACGCGTATTTTTCTTATCCGGATTATGTCCCTTCCAAAAGATATCGCCCTTTGAAATTTTTCATGAAATCTTGTCAGCAAACTATCTCAAAAACTATAAGAGCTAGAGCATTGAAGGTTGATGAATAGATTGGTAGTGATGAGAAGATGACCTGATTAAATTTTTACTTATTTCCGAAAATAGGGGCTTGAAGAAATATGTGGGCTGCATGATGCTTCCACGCAGAGCTGAATCCAGCCCGCACACTAGTACTGGTAAACAGCTTAGAGGATCTAAGCCTGTCCAGGAACCGCGGTGCGAGGCGGACCGTCCATGCTAATAAACCCTATTGGTTTCATTAGGCGACAGGGCTTGAGATGTCATTTCATCTCAATGTCGGGTAAAAGTCCCACAAAATTGGAAGCAACGTCTCCAAGATGACCTTTACAGTGTTGACGGGGACGTAAAACCTCAAATCAAACAAACAAACAAAACTTTGGGTATTTGTACATTGTAAACTTAGTACAAAAGCAGATCTTATGAGCCGTAATAACTCATTAAGTATTTTTCGGAATTTAGTGTTAGTAGTGGATAGACTGCTGGTCTGCGAATCAGTTTGTGGACAGTGAATCTGATGGGTGTGAGTTGAAACCTCGGTGGAGGACTGGAATTGTTTTTTTTTTTTTCTTTCTTTCTTTTCTTTTCTTTTTCTTTTTCGTCATAAGTGAGTGAGTTTTAGTTTTACGTCCCACCAACAGCTAAGGTCATACGGAGACGGGACCTCGGTTTAAAGACTCATCCGAAAGTCTGGAGAAGCCCGGGATCGATCCTGCGATCCCTGGTTTACAAGGCGAGTAGCGTAACCACTGCGCCACGGAGGCTTCTATTTTTCGTCATAAACACACATAAACAGTTATTATGCCCCTCGCACAACAAAGTTGTTAGGGGTGGGGATATTGCATTTGACATACATACATACATACATACATACATACATACATACATACATACATACATACATACATACATACATACATATATACATACATACATACATACATACATACATACATACATACATTCAAGCAATTACGCAAATACACATGCATGCATGCACACACACACACTCATGCATGCAGACTTACGCATGTATGCATGCTTGCAAAAACATGCACACATGCACTCATATATAAATGTACACATACATACATGCAAACACACTCATACACATGCATGCATGAACATACACACGTGCATGCACACACACGCTTGCATGCATACATGCATGATTGCACTCATGCATGCATGCACACATGTACATATACTCATTCATGCATGTACACATGCATGCACAAACGTACTCATGCATGTATGCTCATACACATACTTGCATGCATGTGCACCAATGTAGGCACACACTCCTGTGCATAAATACAAACACTCACACGTGCAGGCATGCAAGTACACATGCATGCACACATAAACTCATGCATGTACACACATGCATGCATGCACATACGCACACATGCAGGCACGCATGCACACATACATATATGCATGCACTCTTTAATGCATACATGCACACTCATACATGTATGTACCATGTACACGCACCAATGCATAAATGCATGCACATACACACACGCAGGCACGCATGCACACATACATAGATGCAAGCACTCTTAGATGCATGCATGCACACATGCACACTCATACATGTATGTACCATGTACACACACCAATGCATACATGCAGACAATCAAGCATGCATGCACACACACTCATGTAGGCATTCATGTACTCATACATGCATGCATGCACTCACATATGCATACGTACACACTTGCATGCATGCACACACACTCACATGCACATATATGCATGTACACATGCACACACACATGCATTAATGCATGCATGCACTCATGCAGGCATGCATGGATTTGCATGCACTCATGCATGCATGCACACACACTTATACATAAATGCACACACTCGCACATGCATGCATGCATGCAAGCACACATGCACGCACACATACACTCTTGCGAACATGCACACATGTAGGCATCCTGGCACATCTGCATGCATGCACTCACACATGAATGCACACGTACATGCACACACACACACTCATACATGCATGTACACATGCAGGCACCCACACATTCTTGCATGCACACATGCATGCATGCACTCATGCATGCACACATACATGCATGCACTTACATGCATGTGCATGCACTAACATGCATTTGCATTCACTCATGCACAAACACACACTTATACATAAATGAAATCACTCACACGTGTACATGCATGCACACATACACTCATGCACACATGCATGCAACTCACATACATGCACATGCATGTGCATGCACTACTCATGCATGCATGCACACACTTATGCATGAATGCACACACTCACGCATGCATGCATGCAAGCATACTTACATTTCTGCATACATGCGCATGCATGCACACGTGCATTTATGCAGGCATGCACCGCCCCCGCCCATAGGGGCTTGAAGAAATATATGGGCTGCACAATGCTTCCACGCAGAGCTGAATCCGGCCCGCACACTAGTACTGGTAAACCGCTTAGAGGACCGTCCATGCTAATAAACCCTATTGGTTTCATTGGGCGACAGGGCTTGAGATGTTATTTCATCTCAATGTCGGGTAAAAGTCCCACAAAATTGGAAGCAACGTCTCCAAAATGACCTTTACAGTGTTGACGGGGACGTTAAACCTCAAATCAAACAAACAAATGCAGGCATGCATGCACACACGCACACTCACACATGCATGCACTCACACATCTATGCATGGACACACACACACACACACACACACACACACACACACACACACACACACACACACACACACACACACACACACACACACACACACACACACACACACACACATACATGCACACACATACATGCATGCACACACACACACGCGCATTTCGTTATGGCCCTTGGAAAATTGGGCATTTAGGGGGCAAGCATGTGGTTGGGTGCATTGTGTTTTACAAACACCATTGCCAGTTTTCTGTTTCTGTCATATCTTTTTCTTCTTCTCCAACTTCTACTTATTTCTTCTTCTTCTTTCTTTCTATATAGGGCCTATATATACTCCAACACTCCCTCACGAGGATTACGTGTCTAGAGGTGTACATTACATACACTCTAGGTTTGCAGGATGAAAGCCTATTTCTTTCTTTCCGTGCGTTTTGTGGCATTCAGCCTTGCAGATGATGCCGGTGGACCTCGTTTTTATTACCGCTGCCGTTAATCGTACCGGGGCCTCTTGCATCCACCGGTCACTGTGCAGTTGCATGTATCAATAACATGACTGCAGTTGCAGATATAGTTTTGGGTTTTTACCAAGAGTTACCGAAGCATTTGAAACGCAGAGATTAATTGATTTCCCCAGGTAAGAGCATTTTGTTTCCACAGACATTGCACTCAACTGACTGACCACATGAAATCTAGTAAGTTTGTGTGAAACTGCGACGACTCCTTCAGTCAAAAAGGATACTCGCCTCAAACTTGACGTTACCGTTTTGGGCCCTCTGCTCTTTTTGGCCTTCAGAATCAGAATCTGATCAGAATTGTTACTGGTGACACGACCACTGGCTATTGATCAACAGTGTTAAATATATTTTTTTAAGAATGTCCCCCTTCACATATCATCAACATGGTCGTGCAGTCCTTTACTACCATGTTTGTTTACATACCGTTTATTTCCGTGATCGGTTGTTTTCGATGACGACACCCAGCCGTTTGGTAGTAAACATCTGCATCTGCTTTACCCTGTATGATGAGGATCTGTTGATTCGGTTAACCAGAGAAAATCGACGTCAAAACGTTTTGTTTGACAAGATACCAAACTTTGTCACCGCCGCAGGCAAAAATGGCCGCTGAATAGTCGAGGCTTTTCATTGGATGCAACGTACGGTGATAATGTCAATAGTCTATCTTGAACGAAAATAATTATAGACGAAGAATAAAAAGAAATTGTGCAAACTTCGATTATATCCAATCACACGTCTCATGAATGAAAGTCTATATAAAAATGGCTAATTTAGCTGAAGCAGTACAATGGTAATGTTTAATCACGATTGTTTAGATACTCTTCTTTCTTTTTGTCTTTCGTACTCGGATCGTTTCGCGACGTCTGGGCAGGTCATACTAAACCCCGCAAGGTATCAGGCGTAGTCCACAGTTCAGGAAGCCAACAGAAGGCGGAAGAAGACCCCGGGGACGGTTAAGGCAGGAACAAATGTATCGAATGTGTTAAATTGCCTTATAAAGAGCAACAGGTACAAAACATTTGAAATATAATTATGTAAAATTTACAGATTAACCTCTAGTACCGTAGGTATACCCTTAAAGACACGGAGTTCGAGCGAATAATCAATATTTTTTCGGCACGACTGTTGTACGGATTTTTTTTTTCATTCCTCAAATATCGTCCAATGAAATTATTCGTTGCAGAATAAGCCAGCCATGTTTTGCCTGCGGCGGTGACAAAGTTAGGTATCTTGTCAAATAAATCGTTTCGACGTCGATTTTCTCTGGTTAACCGAGTCAACAGATCTTCACCATACAGGGTAAAGCAGATGCAGATGTTTGCTACCAAACGGCTGGGTGTCGTCATCGAAAAAAATCGATCACGGAAATAAACGGTATGTAAACAAACATGGTAGTAAAGGACTGCACGACCATGTTGATGATATGTGAAGGGGGACATTCTTAAAAAAATATATTTAACACTGTTGATCAATAGCCAGTGGACACGACAAATGACATTCATACACCAGGACCTGTGATGTGGGAAGTTAGTCCCTAGCTCTAAACAAAGAAGTGAATTTAGCTACACAATCATCAGCACCTTTATCAGGTAGAAGAAAGTTGTTTTATTTAAAGACTGTCTTTAAATTTAAAGACTGACACAAATGAAATAATAAAAATTGTGTAAAACAGATTAATCGCACTTTGCTGTTTATAGTAATTTGGTCGTTATCTATGGAATATATTTAATTATGTGTAACTGCAAATTATATAGTTGTCTCTATTTAATTAAATTCCTTCCACCATAATTGAAGAGCTCACAGAAAAACAGGTTTTGTAATAAGATTAATTGGTAAAATGAACTCAGGAATCAATGTGTATAACGATTTTATCATTTTGTCAATATACCGACCACTCGCTTCGACAGACAGTTTTTTTGACAACTACAGAGTTCTCGGAAACGCCGAACCCGGCGTATTTTTACGCCTGTTTTTGCTTTTGTACGCGTCAAATTTCCTGTCGTGGATTCTTAATTACACCAATTGTTTTTCGCCTGACGCGTCCGTAATCCAGTGTAAAAATGACCTCAGTCACATCAAAAGATGACAGCAGGTGTCCAATTGATCTCCAAATTTAGCTACCGCTTTCGGATCAAAAGTTTACCTTTAATCATCGCCGCCAGGCTTGTTCAAGCATTATAGTTTATCAACGACCTTTGAGAGTTCAACGTTCAAGCCCGACAAGACCAATCCATGTTTAAGGGGAAGCAGGTTTCGGATTTCTTTTTTCACAGGATTTTGAAATTATAAATAAGTTTTTTTTATAATGCCAATATGTAGCAGTCGTGGCCAAGTGGTTAGTATGATGCAGTACGAATCTCAGTAAAACTATAACGCTCAATGTAAAATCCCAACTGAAGGCGACTTACCTAAAACACGGCCTAGTCCAAAATTAAAAGTGCAGTCATGTCTCACTGCGTTTTGAAAGACTATACCTGGCAAGGACAGTCGTTTGTATTACTCTCTCGGCCAATCAGAGCGTCACGGCTAGAAGATTGGCAGGTCAGTCTTGCGGTTTGCGAGATGCAGCAATCTCGTGGCTGATTAACATTAATTGACTGTTTTGTTTCCGGATACTTGTATACACAGTTGGATTGTCGGTAATTTGACTGTTGAAAAAATGTCGGAGGCATAATTAAAGGATGCGATAATCTAGTGTATAAATCGTCTTTATTACGATTAAAGAAAATTATGACTCGAGTTTGTCGCATTATCAAGTTACCTTGATTAGGCCTATTTGAATGAAAGAAATTAATTATCAAGTGTTGAACCGGAGGTGCGGAACAGACACCTGTGGCATCTGATCTGGGCCTGCACTGTTGGTGTTTTTTTTTGTCCCCACGTGGGGCTATTGTAATGGTCTTCGTCATACGTCTGTCTGTCTTACCGGATAACTCCTAGACGGTGATAGATAGAAACTTGAAACTTTGGGAACTGACAGATCTTTGGTCTGGGGAGTGTATGACACTTTCGGAATTTTGATCACACCCCTAGGGGTGGGCCCAGGGGGGTAGGGCCCGCGGAGGGGGGTGGGGGGTAAAAATAAAAATTTCCAGGACATATCAAAGAATCCAAAAGTTTCATATGCCATTTTATGAATTAGGATGTAGTGCTTGGCCTGAACGGACCTGTCCTGTTGGTGAAGCCTGATCAGAGCCTGTACTACTGTTAACTGCTCACACTCAATTTAAACCCATATCCTGATGAATAAATTAATTTACCCAGTCCACTCCTGACTTTCAAAGCCTAATGTAATTTATCCATTCAAATTCACAATCTGAGTGACAGTGTAAATCCTGATTAGATGGAAGCCATCTGATCTGGATCTCCACTGCAAGAAAAGGGTTTGTCATGTTGAGCAGAACAAAGGTTCAAGCCCCAAAGTCTTTTGGAGTCACACTCTACAGCCGTACGCATTTAACCATAATTGACACACGTTTTTAGGGTCAAACTCCAACTTTTCAAAATTTGACTCCAACTTTTCAGATTTGAATCCAACTTTTTCCATGGATGGATTCTTAAACTCCTGTTTTCAAAATCCTAGTGAGAACTCTGAACTAAAATTGATGAAAGTTTCAGACGGACTACAACAGTAAAATGTCGGAAAACGAAATGACGTCAGTACGAAACTCATCTTATGTTCAACCTTTGACAGATATTTCCTCCCTTACTGCGAACTTTCACGGCATTTGTGGTCTAAGGGAAGGAACTGTGTTGTTTTATTTCTTAATTATTTCTATCATTAAAAGGATATTAGAAGACAATAAAATACATGCAGTCTTTAGCAACGCACGTTTTATTAATGAGATGAACACTGAGGCTGCGTATGAGAATGTGATTTTTTCGTGTTACATCATTTTCATGATTTTCCGTTGTGTAACTCAGTGTTAGTCTTTAAATCTACAGACTAAAAAGTCTTTAAATTTACAGACAATCTTTAAATTTAAAGACAGTCTTTAAATAAAACAACTTTCTTCTACCTGTTTATATTATAAACGACCTGCCAGAAGCTGTCAACCACTCAGATCGACGCCTCTTTGCTGATGACTGACTTCTATGCAGACTCGTCAGAACAGATGATGACCCCAAGAGACTGCAAGAGGATCTAAATGCTCTAGATATATGGGAGACTAAGTGGCAGATGAAGTTTCATCCAGAGAAGTGTCAGGTCATCAGGATCAAGTACAATAGACGCTTTGAGAGACAATCAGCAGGACACCCGGGTGCCTCTCAAAGATGATCGCAGAACTTGGTTGGGAGCCACTCCAGAAGAGAAGGCAAATAGATAGGCTAACTACCCTATACAAGATCCATCAGGGCTTGGTAGAGACAGACACAGGTGATTTTGTACGTCCAAATGACCAGAGGTCAACAAAGGCTTTACCAACCAGCTGCCACAGTGTCAACTGTCAAAGTATTGTTTATCTGGCTTTCAAATCACTATTCTTATTTTTTATAATTTACTTTATTCATTTTGGTACCATTACCATTGTTTTTTCTTTGAAGCTGTATTCACCATCTTTGTTAATACAGTTCTTTGCCCCTACTCCAACATATCCGATACCTTCTTTAAGAGAGCCTTATGGTGGTTTACTCACTTAGTATTCTTTTGGTGTATGTATGATGCTAGGCATTTTGTGTTTTGAATCCAAACAATTTTTCATCTTTAACAATCACTTTTCTTTATAGCATTGACTACTATTTAACCAGGTGACAATAACACAGATCTGATGCATCCAAGGTTGTTATTTTTGAGAAAAATAAAATGGACATTTAAAGATCATTAGACTATAATTAGATACCTCCCCCTAAGTTTCTTTCCAAAGCCTTCTGATACCCATGCCTGAGAAAGAGACAGGAGGAGAACTATGTAAGTCAAATGAAAAGGGTGGATCGGTGTGCTGGGCCGGCCTTGCCCAGTCATAACCAAACCTTTCATAAGGTTGAGGACTGTAATAGACTTTTATTTGTTATTTATAACTTAATGTCTTCCTTACTTCCACTCTCACCCTTCTTCACCCTCTCATTCATACAAAAGTTTTATGCCTATACAGTTCCCAGATATGATCTTTTGCATTCAGTTACATAGTTCTGCTTTTATTTTTTTCATATCATTATATTGCCTGCCAAAAGAACAGTCTCTGCTTATCATTTTTTTGTATTGAATTTTGTTCTTCTATTTATGCTTCATTGAAGTATTTCAATAGGCGCTTTCTTTTTCGACCTTGTGCATTGTGATGAATATGAAATTCATTTATCATATTTTCACGCAAGGAAGATTTCCGTTACCATGTTGCATTCTTTAATCCCGACCATTTTACCTTGTATAGCTTCTCCCCTTTGTAATTTGTTGATGCTAAGATTTTCTCAACAAAATAGTTTGGTTCCCTTTGATCTTCTGTTTCTTGTGTATGATCAATAATTTGTTGTCCTACATGTGTTTGTGTATTGGAGTGTTCTGCCTGGTTTGACATCATGCTTTTTTTAAGCATTACTTGTTGCCTTAATTGGAAGTTTGGCTCTTTGGTGTTTTGATCATTCTGTTTTCACATCATTTCGGTTTCCCCCCCCACACACACACACCCCGTTTTTCCAAATCAAATACTGTATAAGCCTAATATAAAACATTTGATTTTCAATCGGCTTATGATTTTTTTTTTTTTTTGTCATTCTATGGCAGGTTTAAGTGACTATGTAGAAAGGTTAAGTGCAGTACAATACATACATGTAACATATTAACATGTAAACAAAAATACAAACAAAACAAGAGAAATTACCTGTTAATTAAACATGCTAAATCTTTTTTGACACAAATTCAAGTTCTACTTCAAATTTCCAAACGAAAAATAAAGCATACTTAATACATGATGGCGTTTAATAACTCAGATCCCACACCCTAACTTGCCTAAAATAAAACACAAGACCTGAGTACAGGATACATGAAAATACACATGAACCTCACAAAACAGTTTATAAAGTGCACTCTTTTCCAAATTCACCATTTCCACTACTGTCCTGATAGTCCTTGGATCTGAGATCCAAGGAATAGCTAGAAAGTATTCCCGAAAAGGATTCGCATCAAAATGTCATCAGGGTTTACATGATTGTTCTGAATAACATTTTCATCCATCATGTCTCAAAGTTATCTTCCATATGAAATTATTATTATTATTGTCCAGGCGGCAAGTTCTCTCTTGTTTGTTTGTATTCCTCTAAAGATAAATCCAACACCCTTCAATAGTTTACATTTTTATTGTTCTCCACCTTTGTAGATTATATTTACAACAGACATGTGTACATATTCACATTTAGCAGACTGGGGGCAGGGCCCCCAGTAAATGTTAAGAAATGTCCTGCTCTCATACTGTTTATTTCTACACAGTCCACCAAAAATAAAATGTTTAATAAGAGCTAATTTAAGGTGTTCACTCCTTCAGGGCTAAGTTAAAAGTCAATGTTGTTGATCAGACCATTTTGGACAATCTTCCTTTAAGTTTAATCAGCCAATCAAATTTGGTTTTACTTATGAACTGTCCAATTGAATATGGTTTTTCATCTGATATTTTCCAATGCTTCCTGATGTTATCAATTAATATTTGCCATCTTAATGCCTAAATTAGGAGGAAGTGAATTTAACATTATACAACACCGAAACAAAATAAATATCAAAATATTCTAGTTTCCTTGAGAAACTTTGGCTACACAAGACATTAGTACAATAAACTTTTTGATGATAATAATCTGAAATAATTAGAATTAACTTGCATTTAACAAAACTTTTAAATATCTAAAATTTCCCTGTGACAACAGTGTCAGTCTATAAGAATTCCTTCTTTGCAAAGACCATCAGGGAGTGGAACCTGCTACCGACTTACGTCACTGATGCTGCCACTCTGGAGGAATTCCGTGTCGGTCTAGGTACTGTCCTGCGGACCTTGCAACCATAACCCTTTCAACAAGATCTTATTTTTACCCGTTGATGTTTTTTACCTTGGAAGGAGTTGGCTGTCCCCTTCCCTCTTGCTGGTCAAAGGTACATTCTAAGCAGAATCCTGACCATTATGCGGAAGAAGAGAAAAAAAAATCGTGATATTGACGGCCACGTTGAGCAGAATTAAGGGGCGCCTCCGTGGCCTTGTGGATAAAGGCTAATTTGAAGAAAATAGATGCTCAGAGAAAGGTATAACAGAATATCTTTTACTTTCTTTCTTTTTTCCTTCTTTCTTTCTAGGGTGTAGTCTGCTATGTGTCATTTGGTACCCTATGACCATAAAACTATCATTCATAGAGGTTGTATGTATCTGGCTCTTTTGTATAGTGTAGAGTGGTTGGCATTAAGTTTCAAAGTTTATTAAGAGAAAAGGAAAGCCCTAAGGGACATACTAATGTGAAAGAATGAAACTAGATTAATGCGAAGAAACAATTAAACAATGAAACAAGAAAACATACAATAACATATATCACAACCTCCCCATAACACGGCTCATTAAAGAAAACCTGTTTTTTTTTTGTGTGTTTTTTTTTCTTTCTCTTCCCTCCTTTTGATCCCTATTACTGTGCTATAAAGTGGCAGTGGGGTATATATACGTATCAGTTTATCACCGCAAAAAAAAGGTTGGACGTACATGTACATATACACTGCAATCACAGTCTTAGTTTAAAAATATGGACATATTTAAACTGTGGTTAAGCTCTGTTAGTACTGAAATGCTTGACCAAGCAAATGTTACTGTATTTATGCCCCCAACTTCGAAGAAGTTGTGGGGGCATATTGGTTTTGCCCTGTTCGTCCGTCCGTCCTTCCGTCCTTACGTCCGTCCCACTTTTTACTGCATAGCATAACTTTAGAACCATGGGTGCTAGGTTTTTGAAATTTCATATATGGATTCCTCATGAAAAAATAATTGACCCGTGTTTTTTTTCTCGTCAGGATTATGCCCCTTTTTGAGTTATGCCCCTTTGCAAAAAATACTATGAAATCTTGTAAGCAAGATATCTCAAAAACTGTTTGAGCTATTGCCCTGAAACTTTACATGCTGGTTGGGGATGATGAGTAGATGAACTGATTAACTTTTGAAAAAAATCCGAAATTTTTTTCTTGAGTTATGGCCCTTTGAAATTTTTCGCGTTTTAAGTTTGTAAGCAAGATATCTAAAAAAACTATTTGAGGTTTTTCCCCGAAACTTCACAGACTTGTCGGGGATGATGAGTAGATGAACTGATCAACTTTTGAAAAAAATCCGATTTTTTTTTCTTGAGTTATGGCCCTTAGATTTTTTTCGTGTTTTCAGCTTGTAAGCAAGATATCTCAATAATTGTTTGAGCAATTGCCCTGCAACTTTACAAGCTGGTTTGGGATGATGTGTAGATGAACTGATTAACTGTTGAAAAAAAATCCTATATTTTTTTCTTGAGTTATGGCCCTTTGAAATTTTTCGCGTTTTAAGTTTGTAAGCAAGATATCTCAAAAACTATATGAGGTTTTTCCCCAAAACTTCACAGACTGGTTGGGTATGATGAGTAGATGAACTGATTAACTTTTGAAAAAAATCCAATTTTTTTTTCTTGAGTTATGGCCCTTTGATTTTTTTCGTGTTTTCAGCTTGTAAGCAAGATATCTCAAAAATTGTTTGAGCTATTGCCCTGAAACTTTACAGGCTGGTTGGGGATGATGAGTAGATGAACTGATTAACTTTTGAAAAAAATCCGAAATTTTTTTCTTGAGTTATGGCCCTTTGAAATTTTTCGGGTTTTGGCGTCCTTCCGTCCTTCCGCCCTTACGTCCGTCCCACTTTTTACTGCATAGCATAACTTTAGAACCATGGGTGCTAGGTTTTTGAAATTTCATATATGGATTCCTCATGAAAAAATAATTGACCCGTGTTTTTTTTCTCGTCAGGATTATGCCCCTTTTTTGAGTTATGCCCCTTTGCAAAAAATACTATGAAATCTTGTAAGCAAGATATCTCAAAAACTGTTTGAGCTATTGCCCTTAAACTTTACATGCTGGTTGGGGATGATGAGTAGATGAACTGATTAACTTTGAAAAAAATCCGAAATTTTTTTCTTGCGTTATGGCCCTTTGAAATTTTTCGCGTTTTAAGTTTGTAAGCAAGATATCTAAAAAACTATTTGAGGTTTTTCCCCGAAACTTCACAGACTTGTCGGGGATGATGAGTAGATGAACTGATCAACTTTTGAAAAAAATCCGATTTTTTTTCTTGAGTTATGGCCCTTAGATTTTTTTCGTGTTTTCAGCTTGTAAGCAAGATATCTCAATAATTGTTTGAGCGATTGCCCTGCAACTTTACAAGCTGGTTTGGGATGATGTGTAGATGAACTGATTAACTGTTGAAAAAAAATCCTATATTTTTTTCTTGAGTTATGGCCCTTTGAAATTTTTCGCGTTTTAAGTTTGTAAGCAAGATATCTCAAAAACTATATGAGGTTTTTCCCCAAAACTTCACAGACTGGTTGGGTATGATGAGTAGATGAACTGATTAACTTTTGAAAAAAATCCAATTTTTTTTCTTGAGTTATGGCCCTTTGATTTTTGTTCGTGTTTTCAGCTTGTAAGCAAGATATCTCAAAAATTGTTTGAGCTATTGCCCTGAAACTTTACAGGCTGGTTGGGGATGATGAGTAGATGAACTGATTAACTTTTGAAAAAAATCCGAAATTTTTTTCTTGAGTTATGGCCCTTTGAAATTTTTCGCGTTTTAAGTTTGTAAGCAAGATATCTAAAAAACTATTTTAGGTTTTTCCCCGAAACTTCACAGACTGGTCAGGGATGATGAGTAGATGATTAACTACAGCTTTTCTTGTGTAATTTCAGCATTACAGCCACATAAAAACAAGATATCTCAATTACTGTTAGGGACAAGCAGTGTTAGGGTCAAGCAGTTGGGGGCATTGTGTTTCATAAACACTGGCTCTAGTTTCTTTCTGCTTTTACATTATTTTGTAGGAATCATTTTTTCTCTTCAGCTTACTTAAATTTGACATATCATGGATGTTGATGGAGATACTGATTCTCAATTCTTACTGAATGCTTATCCCTTTTCCTGCTGAATAAATTAATTTAACACACCATTACGGACTATCAACCAATCAAATTATTTGTTATTATATAATATATAATGACAAACAATGAAGATCCTGATCAGATGGCTTCTTCAGAAGCTTTGAATTTGGACATGCTTATCCTGGTAAAAGGGGTAGGGGTTCAGTCAGTAATCATATACGGGATGGCAAACAGTTAAGATCTCCATAAAATAGCATGCCAATAGCTGTCTCATCAGGATCTACATTCTATACTAGTTATTCTATACCAGATTAGTGGGTTTAAAGGTTAAGCTTGAGCTTGAATTTAATCATCTCATATAAAAGCAGTAACAATGACCCTTTCACCTCTGAGTTTTGGATATGGTCTCACTCTCTTCTATCTCTCCCATGTGAATTTGAACATACCCATTCTTCTTTAACAGGAGGGCAGGTAGTGTAGACTGTAGATCCTGACTCAATGACCCATTATATACATCAATAAAGTTGTGGATATCATGCTATCAGAGTCCCTTCCATGACATGAAGTACACTGCAATTAACCTGCTTAGAACACTGCTAATCAGTCGACGGTTTTAAATGTAAGAGTTAAATAATAGGTCTCAAAAATGCATACATGTATATTATTTAGAAAAATGATCATATTTGGATTTTTTTTCTGAAACATCTATTCATTTTTGTTTGGATATAACACAGTTGTTTAACTAATTGCATGTATGTTCTATATAGAGGATCTAACATGAGCGTTCATGCATTATTGAATTTATTAAACGAGTTGAGGGAAAGGGATAAAACGTGAGGCATTGTCTAGCATTTTATAGGCAGGTGGGTGATGCCTTTTCTTCAACAAATTTAATAAATTCAATAATACATGAGCATGAATGCAAGATTCTATTTATCATACCTGTATGACATTAAAAACCCATTTTATCCCGATTTGTTGGCAAAAAAGTCAATATTCTGTCATTAGTAAACGCGATGTCGTTAATGGCATCGTATATGTAACGTTAAGGGGCGATTAAAACTAATTTGTGTATTTATCCACAAGTGGATTACGTAATTTATTACATGGCGTTATTACACTCACAGACTTGACTTCATATGATAAAAAGGGTTATCCTTTGGAGCAATGAATATGCCACCGAACTGAACAGTATATAGTGTGTATGTTTTCTGTTTCTACTTTGGACTCCTGCGATACTAGTGTTTTAAAGATGTCTACTTTTTTGTAGAAAGATGTTTTCCCCTATATGAAGAGCAAGCAGTTGACCAATATGAAAAGAAAGTCTCTGGCAATCCCAAACTAGCCAGCCAGTTAAATTTGAAACACTGATGGAGGGCAAGAAGAAAATTATCAAAGCCAGTATGGGAAACAAAACTTTGGTAGACGCTGAACCAGTCAAACAGATAACCAGTAAAGAATACTTAGACTCTGAGGTATTTGTTTGTTTGATTAGAGGTTTAACGTCCCCATCAACACTATTTAGGTCATTTTGGGGACATTGCTTCAAATTTTGTGGGACTTTACCCGTTATTGATATGAAATGACATCTCAATCCCTTCCTCCCAATGAAATCAATAGGATTTATATGCATTGAACGGACCAACTCGCGCCGCATTGCCTTGGCAGGCTTTGACCTAAGTGATTTGCATGTACTCATGTGCAGTCGGTTTCAGTTATGCATGGAAGCATCGATCATGCAGCCCAATCTATTTCTCTAAGCCCCTGATGTGCGGGGCCTCTGGGGTATTTGAGCCACATTATGCTTTTGCCATTTAGGAACAACAGAGGTGCCGATCAGCATTACGAAAACACGCCTAAATAACTACATTGTAAATTTTACCGCCGAAAAAACGACACTTTTAAGATGAAAAATTGTGATGTTTTTCTTATTTCTGCTCTAAGAAAAATAAGGTATACCCTGTAAATCCCAGTTTTCCTATATAAAAGTGGGGTTCAAGGGGGTAATATATATATAGGCGTGTTTTCTTGATAGCCGGCACTGTCTGATCAGCACGGTGGACCTTTATGTTCCCTAGTTGGATATACAATCCTTTTATTTCTACATCTAAAATTTCAAGACTCTTGCTAGTCTGTCTAGTTGATCAGGCGGGTTCGTGTTTTACCTGTTGTGGTCGGAAACCTTGAAGACTTGTTTTATTGTGATGGACCCCATTTCTCATTTCCATGATTTTTTTTCCAGTTTTAAAGGGATCAATATTATAAATGTATTTACACCTGGATCCACTTCTTGTTACATGTAACTTAACAAGACTGTTAATGGTCTAAATTTAAGCTTTTTTTAGCAAGGATAATATAATTTTTGCAACTGAAGTAGTTTGTCACTTGCCATATTAAATGATTCATGATTTAGCTACAACATCTTTAGTTCCTGATATTTTTCTGCCATTTTTAACAGGAATCAATAATTATTATTTCTTCTCATTTGTTTTTCCTCTGAGTGCTGGTAATGAGACTCCTCTTAGAAGCAGTTCCTCACCATTGTTTCATCTCTGTGGTTGTTTGATTTTTTTGTGTTCACGGAGATGTTGCACTGATGAGTTAGAAGGCCTTCACGCGGACTGAAAAATTATTTGTCTAAATCGCGACTGAAGTTATGGCGAGGGTTGTGGCTACGTAAAATCTATTAAAGCCTCCCCCCCCCCCCCCAGTGGAATTCGTTTCGGCTGACCATTCCAAGGCGTTTTTTTTGTCGCAGTTTATTTTTGTTATGATTTGTCTATGGGTGTTTGTGTCGCTTATATTGTTTCATAGCGGATAGCCTATTGGCCATTTTGTGGGAAAGTAACTGTCCTTTTGGCTTTCTGCTGTTGATGTTTCCATTGGGGTCTGTTGTTTCATATTTATGTTTCTTTCCCTTTGGTGTCTCTGATCGGAGCTGTGGGTTGATTGTTTGTAAAAATGTTAAGACCATTCAGTTCAACGGCACCAAATAATATTGGCTGAGTTATTCAATATGTTCTAACAAGAACTGGCAATATGCAGTGTACATGTTTTCTGGGCCAGACCAGCTACTTTCGGCCAATTAGGCCTCATCAGTGACCCTCATATATTTCCTAAATTCTACAACGCAATCATGGATCCCAAAGGACAAGAAAATATAAACTACACTATGTACCATTAGTTTTATGAGCTCATTAGTGGAAAAAAATGAATGACTAGGAAAAACAGTATATCATCACGAACACACGCCTATATAATTTTGACCCCCTTAAACCTCACTTTTATGTAGTAAAACTCGAATTTACAGTGGTATACATTTTCTTCTTACTACTGCTCAAAATCATAGATTGCGGATTCTCTTTAGAACTGCCTCAGCCAGGAGTTTCTAAGGAGTACCCACAATATATGTTTCGAGCAGAAATACAAAAACATATCTGGATTTTTCATCGGAATGTTTTTTTGGTATAGTGTAGCGTCGTTATAATGCGGTTATCGGGATCCATGCTGTTATTCGGTCCGCGTTATACAGATCTAAGTAATATAGTTACTAGAATAAATTTTAATCTGCTTCTATACTTCCAGCGGTCATTTGGTATTTCATTCAAACCAATTTTTATGTCCCCGGTAGCGATAACTACATTGCTTGTATGTAGGCTAAAAACATTGTCATGATGTTTAGTGCTGAATAAATTATGTTATGTTATGTTATATTGTTTTTGCCCTGTCGGTTTGTTGGTTTGTACGTGGACAACTTTAACGTTGGCCATAACTTTTGAACCGTTTGAGATAGAGCTTTCATATTTGGTCTGAGTGTTCCTTGTGACAAGACCTTCACAATCATGCAAAAAAATTTGACCTGTGACCTTGACCTTTGACCTACTTAAAAGAAAAAAATAACATTGGTCATAACTTTTGAACCACTTGAGATACAGCCTTTATATTTAGCATGTATGTTCCTTGTGACAAAAGCTTTACATTCATGCAAAAAATTTTGACCTTTGACCTTGACCTTGACATTTGACCTACTTAAAATAAAAAATATCATTTTGGACATAACTTTTGAACCGTTTGAGATAGAGCCTTCATATTTTGCATGTAGCTTCCTTGTGGCAAGAGCTTTACATTCACACAAAAAAATTTGACCTGTGACCTTGACCTTGACCTTTGACCTACATAAAAGAAAAAGTTAACATTGGTCATAATTTTTGAACCGTTTGAGATACAGCCTTCATATTTAGCATGTATGTTCCTTGTGTCAAAAGCTTTGCATTCATGTCAAAAATTTTGACCTGAGACCTTGACCTTGACCTTTGACCTACTTCAATTAAAAAAATAACATTTTGGTCATAACTTTTAAAAGGTTTGAGATAGAGCCTTCATATTTAGCATGTAGGTTCCTTGTGACAAGAGCTTTGCATTCACACAAAAAATTTTGATCTGTGACCTTGACCTTTGATCTACATAAAAGAGAAATTTAACATTGGTCATAACTTTTGAACCATTTGAGATACAGCCTTAATATTTAGCATGTAGGTTCCTTGTGACAAAGGCTTTACATTCGTGCAAAAATTTTGACCTGTGACCCTGACCTTTGACCTACTTAGAAAATAAACATTTTTGGTCATAACTTTCGAACCGTTTGGGATAGAGCTTTCATATTTGGCATGTAGGTTCCCTGTGATTAGAGCTTTTCATACATGTTTTGACCGTGACCTTGACCATTGACCTACTTAAAAGAAAAAAATAAATTGTTCATAACTTTTGAACTGTTTAAGATAGAGCCTTAATATTTGGCATGTAGGTTCCTTGTGACAATAGCTTCACATTCATGCAAATTTTTTTGACCTGTGACCTTGACCTACTTTAAAGAAAAAATATTATTGTTCATAACTTTTGAACCGTTTGAGATAGAGCTTTCATATTTGGCATGTAAGTTTCTTGTGTCAAGGACTTCCCACACAAACAAAAATCTTGAACTGTGAGCAACTTTGAATAAAAAATGACCATGCCCGGGGACATGTTCGTGTTTCACAAACACATCTTGTTAGTCTATTTATTGTTGTACTTTCCTTTCTGTATCTCTGGCCGCCATATTTATTTACCTCTTCCTATCTCGTGGCATCCGAGAGTCGCTCAGGTATCTCTTAGTCTTATTAGTGAAGTAAAACGCAACTTGACTATACCCATAATTTAAGCTTAGTAGAAAGGCAATTGATGTAAGCGAACCAATTGTATTGTATTTTGTTGTAAAGTTAAACATTTTACGTCCCCTACGGTCATTCACGTTAGCATTACCCCACAACAGGACGTAAAGTTTGAGGGCTTCTGGGCTTTAAAACGCGGCAGTCTTCATCGAAATGTGATTCGTGGTGAACTGCCAGTGCATTCCCCTTAGTAAAGTTGAAGCACTGTTATTTTGAATTTTGAACGCCAGATTGAAATTGGGCATTAAACGACAGAGGAAGTATTGCCAGTTTCGGCTGCTAATCGGTCTTTCTAAAAGCATCAGTTTATATTTTACTTTTGGTCCTTTGAGATCAGCGTGAATATTCTGAGAAATCAGATATTAATTATTGGTTTAGACCCCGTACATCATCATAGTGCAGATTATATTTTCTGGTCCTTTGGGATCATTGATTTCATTTTAAATCATTTTGAAAGTAGAGTTCTGCTTAAGCCGGCGCTAGAGGGCGTGGCCGGTGTTGCACTTTTCAGTACTGGTCATGAACAGACTCAATAAAACCGAGTCTGCTATTTTCGTTTATTTGGTGTATTCTTTGCTTCCAAAGGATCTAACTTCAGAACTTATTTATCTTCGCTGCAGCTGGTGTTGTGCCGTGTGGCGGCCGTAAAACGTCTCCCCGTACATCATCATAGTGCAGATTATATTTTCTGGTCCTTTGGGATCATTGATTTCATTTTAAATCATTTTGAAAGTAGAGTTCTGCTTAAGCCGGCGCTAGAGGGCGTGGCCGGTGTTGCACTTTTCAGTACTGGTCATGAACAGACTCAATAAAACCGAGTCTGCTATTTTCGTTTATTTGGTGTATTCTTTGCTTCCAAAGGATCTAACTTCAGAACTTATTAGACTCATATTCTAGACAGGTTTTTAAATATTTGGACCCCATTTTGATTTATATCAGTCTTTGAATCGACAGCCTATTCGAAATTCGCTAAATTGCAGTATGTTTCCTCTGGCTTTCATTGCCGGATCATTGCAGGGTCACTGATGAGGCTTTATTAGCCGAAACCACGTAGTATGACCCATCTCCTTTCTTATGAATGTTTTCATTGCTCTTAAAGGAACACATTTTTGATTTTTATTTCTAAAAGCATCATTTTGACATTGATCATTGAAATATTAAATTACTCGCACCATAATTACATAGCTATTCTTAAAAGCTGTGAAATAATACTTTTAGACAGGTCCATACCCACAATCTGATTGTTATATGTTTACAATATAGTAAGCTCTCATCAAAGATTTAATTGATAACAAATGTTGAAAACAATTCAGCTAATTGGTTTTGTAAAAACTGTTTATTTGTTGAGAAGTTTGTGAAAAGCGACATCAAAAGATATTCTTCAGTATTTTGAGAGGAAAAGAAAGAAAAAGAAATAATAATAGTAATAATAACAATGGAAAAAATAAACATAAATTAATGTGAATATCCATGTGACTTTTCTTCACAGTAAAACTATAGTCAGAAAAAAGAATACATAAATATAAGATTTAGTAACATTAGGAAGAATAAAAATCATTTCATGTTTATTGTTGTACCTTGCTAGATTTCCGCCCCCGCCCATTGGGGCTTGAAGAAATAGATGGGCTGCATGATGCTTCAAGGCAGAGCTGATAACGACCGCACATGAGTACTTGTAAACCGCTTAGAGGATTGAGACCTGTCAAGGCAAATTGGTGCGAGTCGGCCCGTCCACGTGTATAAACCATATTAGATTCATTGGGCGACAGGGCTTGAGATGTCATTTCATCTCAATGTCGGGTAAAAGTCCCACAAAATAGGAAGCAACGTCTCCAAAATGACCTCTACAGTGTTGACGGGGACGTTGAAACTCAAATCAAGCAAACAAACAAAACCTTGATTGATTTCCTTTTTCTTGGTTTTTAGCCAGAGAATAATAAACGTACAACCGTATGCAGATGAGCGAAACAAACAACAACAACAAAAAAACGCCTGCTATGCTCTGTTTTGGTGGGAAAAATATTAAGCGTCTGCCCGTGACAATCATAAAGGGATTAATTGAGACATAACAAATATCATGATTGACCTAGTCTTCACACCTTATCATGTTCTATAAAAGGGTTATCCTTTGAAAGCAAGGGATACACCACAGAAGTGAAAAATATGGAGTGTACATGTTTTCTGGGCCAGACTAGCTAGTTTCTGCCGATTAGGCACACTGTTAATTGCCGGCTTATCGATAAGCCTTATGAGAGTATAGACACATCCAAAGTCTACGCCACACAAGGTCAAAGGCCATTAGCCTCGTTTTATCTGGTGGGCAAAAAAAACTTCCGGTTCAATACTCTACCGTTGATGTAGCACGAATTATTTTCTGTAATAACCTTTGTTAAGTCGTCTTTCTATCAAAACTGTTTGGCACAAACCATTTTTGCCATTAAACTGCTTCTTTTTCGTATAAAATTGGAAAGAAAATATACATGCTTTAATCTTATTTACATTCGCTAAATAAAGCGCATCGACTACGTTTTGGCATGATGGTTGGTAGTTTTATAACGCTTTTTAGGCAACAAAATGTGCGATAAAATGTCAGAAGAGACCGGTTCTATATCAGTTATTACTTCAAAAACACAATCTGACAAGGATCAGTTAATATTTATCCCCCGCCGAAGGCGGAGGGATATAGTTTTGGCGTTGTCCGTCCGTCCGTCCTTCTGTCCTTCCGTCCGTCCGTCACACTTTGTCCGGAACCGTTTCTCAGCAACTATTGCATGGAATTAAATGAAACTTGAAATAAATATGTATTATTATGCTGTGGTGATGCACGCGCAATTTTTTTTCGGATTGACTTTTTACATCCAGAGTTATGGCCCCTTGAATGATTGAAATTCTGGATTTTTCGTCGTCTCACTTTGTCCGGAACCGTTTCTCAGCAACTATTGCATGGAATTAATGCAAATTGAAATAAATATGTATTATTATGCTGCAGTGATGCACGCGCAATTTTTTTTCGGATTGACTTTTTACATCCAGAGTTATGGCCCCTTAAATGATTGAAATTCTGGATTTTTTCGTCATCTCACTTTGTCCGGAACTGTTTCTCAGCAACTATTGCATGGAATTAAATGAAACGTGAAATAAATATGTATTATTATGCTGCGGTGATGCACGCGCAATTTTTTTCTGGGTTGACTATTTACATCCAGAGTTATGGCCCCTTAAATGATCGAAATTCTGGATTTTTCGTCGTCTCACTTTGTCCGGAACCGTTTCTCAGCAACTATTGCATGGAATTAAATGAAACTTGAAATAAATATGTATAATTATGCTGTGGTGATGCACGCGCATTTTTTTCCGGATTTTCTTTTTACATCCAGAGTTATGGCCCCTTAAATGATTGAAATTCTGGATTTTTCGTCGTCTCACTTTTTTGTCGGGGAACTGTTTCTCAGCAACTATTGCATGGAATTAAATGAAACTTGAAATAAATATGTATTATTATGTTGTGGTGATGCACGCACAAATTTTTTTCGGATTGACTTTTTACACCCAGAGTTATGGCCCCTTAAATGATTAAAATTCTGGATTTTTCGTCGTCTCACTTTGTCTGGAACCGCTTCTCAGCAACTATTGCATGGAATAAAATGAAACTTGAAATAAATATGTATTATTATGCTGCCGTGATGCACGCGCAATTTTTTTTCTCAATTTTGGCCAGATATATTTTCTTGCCATTCTACACGAAAAACCCATTCGGCGGGGGATATCAATTCAACGAATTTGGTTGTTTGGAAAAGAAATGAGTTTAATCACACGATAAATATTCGAAATTCTCATTGACACTGTACGGCAACAGTCATGCTTTGCCAACCAGGTAAAAGAGTACCTCGACAGGGGAGGTAATTAGCGCATGCGCAGTGAAATGTAAACAGGTCACGTGTCAAAACATTGGATCCGTCTATTCACAGTTTAATAGTGTTGACAACTGGAGTAAATAAGCGAGTAAACTGTATCGTCTTGGCTGACGATGTTTTGACTGTCGAGTTCCGCTAAAAAAATGGGCAAAATAAGAAAATATGCCTTTTAAGTGTTTCCTTCAAATTGTTTTGGTGCTATATTTCTTTTTTCAGATGATAACAAAGTCCAAAAATGCTGAATCGCAACTTGAGACACTTCAAAGTCAACTGGAATCACTTCAGACAACTTTTCTTATAGCTGAAGAAAACAGAATTAAGATGGGAATTATGTACGACACTGGAACGAAATCATTTGAAGTAAATAGTTATTTTTTGTTATTGTCAGGTTCCATTTGTTGAAAACTAATGGTAGCCTTTAGCTGCCGAAAACAAACATCTGAAAATGTCGTCTGCTTATGTCGTCTGGTGAATCTTCTAGCAAACGTTTTCAAAAAATATTATTTGCATACAGTCATACAGGAAGCCTCCGTGGTGTCATGGTTATGCTACTCGTCTTGTAAACCAGGGGTCACAGGATGGATCACGGGCTTCTCCAGACTTTCTGATGAGTCTTTAAACCGAGGTCCCGTCTCCGTATGACCTTAGCTGTTGGTCAGATGTTAAACTCAAACACTCACAGGCATACAGGCAAACAGTGTGGGTCCAGATCAGACTGCTCCAGTCTGATCTTGCTCCACACTGTTTGCAAAAAAGTACTTTTCAAGAAACCGGCAGACGACAAGGCGGACAGCGATTGTCGTGGTTGGCATCTTATGGGGTAGCATTGTCAACACTTGAATCATTTGATGTGGCAAATATCCTGTTCTTTAAAGCAGTGAGTAGCTGGCCCCAGTCATTTCAGAGCAGAATTCACTTAATGAATTTCTGATAAAAATGTTGTAGCAAGTACAATATCTAACTGGCTGGTATTTTTGCTGGAAAATGCTACTCACATCTTTCAGCAAAAATATTAACATATTTGCCATATCAAATGAACATGTTAGCTAACATAATTATTAGTTTCAAACAACTGGGCACTGGGTTTTAGATATTGTTCTTGCTATACCATTCAACAGTTTGGCCACAAGCACGTTTGCTAAGCTAACACTGCTTTGAAAAGTGATTTGATAAACCACTGAAGAACTGCACATGCCAAACAGGGATATACCATCTAATCTGGCATACCTTCCATTTCTGAGAGTGGATTTTTATGCCCCCGGAATCTAAGAGATTCGGGGGCATATAGTTTTTGGTCTGTCTGTCAGTGTGTCCGTTTGTCTGTCTACAAAAACCTTAACATTGGGCATAACTTTTGAGTGGTAATAGATAGAGCTTTCATATTTCACATGTGTATATCTTAACACAAAACCTTTCCACTGGTACCATAATTTTTGATCTCGTGACCTTGACCTTTGACCTACTTTTTTCATTTTTTTAGAAACTTTAACATTGGTCATAACTTTCGATTGGTAATAGAAAGAGCTTTCATATTTCACATATGCATTCCTTGTCACAAGACCTTTCTAGCGGTACAATAATTTTTGACCTCGTGACCTTGACGTTTGACCTATTTTTTCAAAACTTTAACATTGCCCATAACTTTTGATTGGTAAGTGGTAGGGCTTTCATATTTCACACATGCATTCCTTGTCACAAGACATTTCTAGTGGTACCATGATTTTTGACCTCGTGACCTTGACGTTTGACCTACTTTTTAAAAACTTTAACATAGTCTATAACTTTCGATTGGTAAGTGATAGGGCTTTCATATTTCACATATGCATTCTTTATCACAAGACCTTTCCAGTGGTACTATAATTTTTGACCTCGTGACCTTGCCCTTTGACTTACTTTTTAAAAACTTTAACATTGGCCATAACTTTCGATTGGTAAGTGTAAGGGCTTTCATATTTCACATGTGCATTCTGTGTCACAAGACCTTTCAAATGATCCCATTATTGTTGACCTTGTGACCTTGACCTGCTTTCTAAGACTTGAACATTGGCCATACCTCTCGATTGCTTAGTGATACTGCTTTCATATTTAACATGCGCTGTCCGGGGGCATCGGTGTTTCACGAACACATCTTGTTTATAATGCAATCACTTCGATTGTCGACGTCTGTGATATGTTGATGACATTTTTGACGTCTCTGTACGTGCATTGACTAAACAATGACAACATATGTGACGTCCTATTCAGCCAGTGCACATCAAGACTGTGGCTTAATGTCAAATCCTGGATAATATGTATTTGTCTGTTATATATACATATCATTGCAGCAACTGAAATAAAGTTTAAAGCAACCAGTGCACATCAAACATCGATTTTAATCCTATCTGGTTAGGATAAGAATTTCTATCCCAGGGTTAATTCCAGGATTTCCTTATCTGGTATTCAAGAAAGTGTGTTCTTTTGGAGTGCTGTGGTGCAGTAGTAAAGCATCGTATTTGAGATCGAGAGCCGTCAGTGCCAAGACTTGAAGTGTTGTTTCTTCGAGCAAGAGACTATCCACAAGGCTTAGTACTGGTTTCTACCCAGGAAAAATAAAGTTGATTATTATTGATATTATTTTCATTAAAATTATTATTATTATTATTATTTTATTATTGTTTATTAGCTCGAAATATGATGCTTTTCGATGAAACTATATGATGAAATAGTTTCAATTATAGGTGACAAACTGCTGTCAATGTCACCTGCACTGCTGAACAGACACAAAAGATTATCTATAACTAATTTAACTACCCTGGTCAGAGAACTCATTTTATACGTAAAACCCAAATACAGGCACTGGCAAGCAGTGCAGGTCCTGATCAGATGCTGCAGAATGTAGTGTCTAATTCGGGCCTTCACCGTTTGCAGAAGGTTAAGCCATTTTTCAATCAATTTTTATAATCAACTCAACCTGGTACCCCTTAATTTTGAAATGGACTCCTGGTACTGGTATATAATGTGGAAGAATTCATTCAGCACAAAATGGGTCGAGCAATGGATGCTGGAAACTCCAAAAGGAGTACCTTGGCAAACAGTGCAAGCCCAGATCAGACGCCGTCAGGGCATGCACTGTTTGCTAACAGGATTTTCCATCAAAACAAAAAAAAAAACAGGCCTGACACCGATTCTGTGTAACATGGACTTGTCCAACATATAGCAATGAAAGAGTCCACTAGCATACAATTGGTTAAGAGAGTCATATAGATGTATCCTTGCTTATGTTTCAGGAAGAGAAGGTGCTATTGGTCAGAAAATTAGAGGATCTTGACCAAATACTACAGTCTGATATTAAAGAAATGAAATTATGCAATATGGAGGTAAAACAAACAAATATTCAGTCAGTTCAAGATCAAGGCATTATTTTGAATACATTAGAAAATAACAGTGTATGTGAGATAAACCATTTGACAAGCAAACAGTTAGCTTCCCATAACACAAACACGCCTATACAAATACATTGTCACCTTTATAGCCGAAAAAATGAAAATTTTATGATGAAATCGAGGAGGTTCTAACGAGTACCCACAATCAATATTTTAGAGCAGAAATAAGAAAAAAGGTATACCCCCTGAAATCCCAGTTTTACTTGATAAAAGTGGGGTTCAAGGGGATCGAAATTATATAGGCATGTTTTCGTGATGTAACAATGTATGTGAGATAAACCATTTGACAAGCAAACAGTTAGCTTCCAGAACACCAACTTAATTAAAAAGAAAGAAAAGAACTGTATATTCAAAAAGCAGATATCTCAATATAAAAATAGGAACGGAATGCAAGAGATGAGTTAATAAACATTTGCAGCTTGCACATGACTCAAAAATCTACCGTAAAAATCCTAAACATTCAGACACCTTGAGGACTTGCTATAATTCTCCTCAAATTTGAACATACATGTATTTGTTTCACGACTTGCAAGGAGTCCAAAAAGTGCAGAGGGAATGGCAAACAGTGTAGGCCCTGATCAGACTGATCTGCATCTGCACTGCTTGCTTAGACCTGTCTGTCCCATTATTTAGGATCATTACTGTAAACTTGAAACTGCCAGAGAACAAGAAATATGCAAATGATAAGAACCTACACAACGGTTTAGGACTGTTGAAGATGCCGTTTTCAAATATTCCTTTCTTATTTTAGAGAAATTGGGTCTCACTTTTTCATGTAAACCTTCTCCTGGCAGGTAATACAGATGAGGTGTTAAATATGTTCTATAAATAAACATGTGAAAACTGTGGAGTGTACAAGATTTTTCTGGGCGCTGCCTTTTAGGCTTCATCAGTGACCCTCAGATATTATCAAAATTCCGCAATGGAATCCATCATGAAAACACGCCTATATACTTTGACTCCTTTGAATACCACTTTTATATAGTAAAACTGGGTTTTTGTCATTGGTAAAGTAGAAGTATAACAAAGATCAGGAATCGATACAATACTCCACCCATCAAAGACACCAAAGGGAAAGAAACACAAACATGAAGCGACCAGACCATAATGGAAACCTGAACAAAGGATGGCCATAAGGACAGTTACTTTCCCACAAAATGGCCAAATGGCCATCCAAAATAAAAAGAAACAAGTGATACACACAGTAAGTAGTAACAAACAACAACATAAATAAACCTTATTTCTACTCTAAAATATAGATGTGGGTACTAGTAAGAACCGCCTCGATTAGGTGGTTGTATCGAGTACCCACAATTTATATTTTGCAGAAATAAGAAAAATAGCACAATATTTCATTTTAAAATTTTCGTTTCATCACGTGAACACATCCGTGAAATAAAGACCCCCTAAACCCCACTTTATATCGACAAAACTTGGGTTTACCCATAACCTATGTTTGCAGTAGAAATAAGCAAAATATTACGGTTTTTCATCAGAAAAGTAGCCATTTTGGAGATGTAGAAAATGCACTAAATCGCATCGGTGTGTTATCGTAATGTCTTGGGGGTAATTATTTTAAAAATGTTCATTTTATCAGCAGTTAAGTTTACAATGCATTTGTATGGGCGTGTTTTCATAATGGTTGATACCAAATAATAAAAATATAACCAACACTATGATAAAGGGCAGGGAAAATTTAAGTCTGACAAATGAATGTCATTCGCTTTACAATTTAGTGTGGTACTTTAAGGATTATACCAATTCAATGTACTTAGATTGGAAATGATAATTAAATGTTTTAGAATGAAAGAAAGAATCATAGAGTACCTGTCTTACCATTGCTAAGATGACCGGTTTCTTCGTTCTTCTTTTCAAACACATTTTGCACAAGCATATAAAACACAGACAAAATATGATTCAAGGAAAATTAATTTTTTGAAAAAAAAAATGTGTCAGTGTTTAACAAACTGGATAAAAATTTTGAATCTTGAGAACTTATTATGTGTATGGCATTTCGTTTATCATTTCTCATCATGCAGTTCCTTTTTGATATGTACAGTAACAGTCCTATAACTAAACAATGCCATATCCTATGGAATTGAGAGGTAGCCGGTCTGATCCCCGCAAGCGCCAAGTGTTGTATCCTTGAGCAAGAGACTTTATCCTCATTGCTTAGTACTGGTTTCTACCCAGGAAAAGAGAGCCACATGGAAGATAAGTACTAGTACTAAATATGTTACCCTCTATAAATAAGGTTGATTATTATTATTATATGAAGGCATATCTTTGAAAAAACAGTTAATGCAAAATTACACATTTAAATTTGTATATAAAGTTCCATATTTAAATTTGTATGTTAAGTTTTATATTATTTAAACCATTTGAAGCTAGAAAAAAGACTAGATATGGAGCAGTTGCAGAGGCAAAAATGTGAAGATGAATGTTTTGCTATGGTAACAGAATTGACTAAAGTTGTAACTGAAGAAAAAGAAGTTCTACAGCAATTGAAACATAAAGTAAGTTAGTCTGCATTAAAAAACAACTGTCAAACTTCAATGGTTCTAATATGTAGGGACGATGGAAATCTGTTTGAGATAGGAGTAGTTAGAGCCATTGAGGGTTGATCATGGTGGAAAATTAGGAGACATAATGGGGATAATATTTGTATTATCTAAAACGTAAAGGTATGTTGTGTGCATTTATTAGAATCACCTCACTGATGCGATTCTAATGACTACACACAACCTACGTCTTCAAGATAAAACAAGAAAAAAAAGCTATATTATATTAATGGCCCCCGCCCATCTGGGCTTGAAGAAATACACGGGCTGCATGCTTCCACACAGAACTTAAGCTGACGCCACACAAGTACTTGTAAACCGCTCAGATGATCTAAGACTGCCCAGGTAAAGCAGTGCGAGTCGGACAGTCCATGCTTATAAATCCTAGTGTTTCTTTGAGCGACAGGGCTTGAGTTGTCATTTCGTCTCAATGTCGGGTAAAAATCCCACAGAATTGGAAGGAATGTCTCCAAAATGACCTATACAGTGTTGATGTGGATATTAAACCTCAAATCAAACAAAACAAATAATAAAATATACTCACTGTGTGGATATCTGGAGCCGTCGGAGGAATTCCCTAGGGACTCAAGAACTAGTTCGAATAACCATGGTAAATTTGCCATATGTGTTTGATCCACTAGTGGATTAAATATGCAAATTGATTAGATATGCCTCGTAATGTTACACATACGACCTTTACTAGGTTGCATTTACTAATGGCAGAATAATGAAATTTATGTTAAAAAAACATGAATAAAATGTGTTAACAATGTCATATGATAAATAGAATCTTGCATTTGTGCTCATGTATTATTAAATTTATTAAACTCATTGAGGCAGAGGGATAAAATGCTCAGCTAAGCCTTGCATTTTATCCATTTCTCTCAACTCATTTAATAAATTCAATAATTCATGAATAGTCATGTAAGATCCTCTGTTTAGACATCATGTATAGTAAGTTGGTCCATTTAAGGCAGAAAACACCAAAAGGGGACATTTGCCTACAGTGCAGACTCAGATCAGACAACACAGAACTCTTCATCTTATCAAGACCTTCACTGTTTGCAAAAACTTCACCCATTCTCAAAATATGTGTACGTTTCTTTAAGTTCTCAGCCCTTCACCCCAAAATTTAAAAACTGAACTCCCTGTTAGGCTGATTCTATTCATTTGAAATCGGTTAGTATTTCCTACATTTTGGATAAAACTTTTATGGCAGATTTACCATCCATCATTATTTTTCTTATTTCTGCTCCAAGACATAGGCTATGGGTACTTGTAAGAACCGACTCAATTAGGCAGTTCTAACGAGCACCAACAACCTATGTTTGCAGTATAAATAATGAAAATGTCACAGATTTTCATCAGAAAAGTAGCCATTTTGGAGATGTGAAAATGGTTAATTCTGGGGAATAGTTAATCATCACATTAACATGTCTGAATTCAAAGAAAGAAAAGTTGGGTTTGTGGGGATATGAATTGTTTTGTTTATAGTTTATCTAATCATTGATTTGAGTACTGAGTCAGCACTCCAATTTTAAGCATAAATTAGAAAATATATTTTGTCTAAAATGACATTCATTCAGTTATTGTGTATACCAGAATGTGGCATGGCTACCTTTGATATGTTTTTTTTTTTCAGTTATATGCTGAAGTGTACAGCATTAGAGAACAAGTCAGTGAACTTTCGGAGCAAATAGATAAGTTTGGTAGACAGGTCTCTGGTCTGCATAAGCACATTGATGTTCTTTCAGCAGAGCTAATAACAGCTGATGGTGGTGAATTTAGTGTCTCAGAGTGTGATTATCAGAAAATAGAAGAGCAGGTAAAGAGGCTGAATACTTCACAGCAAGAGAATCTTATATTTGGTAGTGCTTCACAGCCATCAGAACTGCACACAGAAGTGATCTCCCACCAACTTATCCAAGACACAAGCCAAAGAAAATATTTGTCTTTAGTTTTTGATGTAGATTTCATGAGCCTTTCTAATGCTACTTTTCTGAGAATAATAAATAAAGATGAATTTTGATCAAAATGTCTTAATCAGGTCTAAGAAAGTTTTTTTTTATTAAAGAATGTCTATAAATTTAAAGACTGTCTGTAAAATTAAAGAAAGAGCACAGCCACGTCAAGCCACCAAAAGAATAGACATTAACTAGAAAGCATACACCAAAATTGACAGAATACATACATCATCAACATACAACTGATGAAGATCATATCTTCAGATAAGGCCCTTTTTTATCCAAAATATACTGGCATTTTTTTGCCCCCGGAATATAGATTTGGGGGCATATAGTTTTTGGTCTGTCTGTCTGTTTGTCCATTTGTCTGTCTACAAAAACCTTAACATTGGGCATAACTTTTGAATGTTAATAGATAGAGCTGTCATATTTCACATGTTATACCTTATCACACGACCTTTCCAGTGGTACCATAATTTTTGATCTCGTGACCTTGACCTTTGACCTACTTTTTCAAAACTTTTAAAAACATTAACATTGGCCGTAACTTTCAATTGGTAAGTGATAGGGCTTTCATATTTCACATGTGTATTCCTTGTCACAAGACCTTTCTAGTGGTACGAGGAGTGTTCAAATATGAATGCAACTAAGCACATAAAAATGATTCTGTGATAGATTTCGATGAAAAATTTATTTTGTCCCCTCAAAGTATTCCCCTTTAACAGATATACAAACTTTCAGTCTTCTGATCCAATCATTGAATGCATTTTGGTAGTCTTCTCGAGGTATACTAAGGCACTGGAATATTGCAGAACAGAGGTGTTTGTGCTGTACAAATTTTCGACCAGAAAGGTATTTTTCAGCCGCGGGAACAAAAAAGTCACACGGGGCCAGGTCAGGGGAATAATGGGGGTGAGGGAGTTCAACAACCGTTTCCTGCTTCAGATAGTCTTGCACAATGAACGCCTTGTGCGATGACGCATTGTCATGAAGCAATCTGACATTGGCCAAACCAGTTGTGGGTCTTCGTTCTCTGAAATATTTCTTCAATTTTCGAAGAACTTTATTCTTGTAAAACTTTGCATTTACAGATTTGCCTTTAGGCACAGCAACCTGAATAGCTGGGCCCTGATTTGAAAAGAATATGGCATACATTACCTTCTTGACGCTCATAGTCCGCTTTGCAATGCATTGTCTTTTGCAATACTTTGTTGCCCATATTTTGTTCTGAATCTTTCGTTTTGGCTCAAAAAAGTGAACCCATCTCTTGTCACCTGTGACGACATTAGCGAAAGACCATGCGTTGTAATTTGGAAATTTTTTAGCAACTTCTTGGCGCACTGAACGCGTGTCTTTTTCTGCTCATCTGTCAACAGATGGGGAATCCATCTAGCACAGATCTTTCTCATTTTCAAATCCCGTTTCAGAATTGTATGAGCTGCTCCTAATGAGATGCCAACCATACTAGCTATTTGCCTAGTGGTGTATTGTTCATCGGTACAACTATTTCTTTCACTCTAGCAACCATCTTGGCAGATGTTGCTCTTTTCGGCCGACAATCATGTGGTGCATCTTCTGTTGAGCCTAGCCCACAGCTGAATTTCTTACACCAACGAAAATCTGTCGGAAAAGACATTTCATTATGCCCATAAACCGAACATATTTCATCAAAAATGTCTTTGCACCGTATACCAAGAATACAACGATTCTTAATATAGAACCGTATTTCAACAGCGTACTCTGACCTTCTTCCAACCATGTTTTGTATTAGTATACAAGAGTAGACAGTGTTTATCGAACGATATACATGGCTAAAGTGTACGGATTTTAACAGGTTTTAACGTTCTCTGGTCGGGCTCATCGGAGTCTAACTGTTGGTTTTCTTTTGCTCCAGCATTTCAGTGGTTTCTTGCTGTCGAGTCCTCACCGTTGTCTCACCTCTGTGGTTCTTTGATTTTTGTGTTCACGGAGATGTTGCACTGATGAGTTAGGAGGCCTTAATGCGGACTGAACAAATTATTTGTCTAAATCGCGACGGAAGTAAGGGCGAGGATTGTGGCCACGTAAAATCGATTTAAGCCCCCCAGTGGAAATCTTCCACTGACCGTTCCAAGGCGGCTCTTCTGTGGCGATTTATTTATGTTGTTGTTTGTTACTTACTGTGTGTATCACTTGTGTCTTTTAATTTTGGATGGCCATATGGCCATTTTGTGGGAAAGTAACTGTCCTTATGGCCTTCCTTTGTTTAGGTTTCCATTATGGTCTGGTCGCTTAATGTTTGTATTTCTTTCCCTTTGGTGTCTTTTATGGGTGGAGTAAGTTAATTGTATCAATTCCTGATCTTTGTTTTACTTCTACTTTGGTATCAATGTATAGGTAAAATGTTTTTCTACGCTGTGATATTTATTTCCAGGTGATTATCGCATTAGTGCATGAGAAAACGTTCTACTTGCATTCATATTTGAACAGTCCTCGTACCATAATTTTTTACCTTGATGTTTGACCTACCTTTTAAAAACTTTAACATTGGCAATAACTTTCGATTGGTAAGCGGTAGGGCTTTCATATTCCATATGTGCACTCCTTGTCACAAGACCTTTCTAGTGGTACCATAATTATACCCCCGGCATACGCAGTATGCCATGGGGGTATATAGTTTTCGTATTTTCTGTGTGTGTTTGTGTGTGTGTGTGTTTGTTAACATTTTCGTGTCCGCTCCATAACTTTTGAACCGCTTGACATATTTTCATGTAACTTCACATAAATGTTAAACACCATGAGACGACGTGCAGAACACATGAACCGTAACTCTTGCTTTTCTACTTTCAGGGTTATTGCCCTTTGTATGTTTTAACTTGCATTTTCGTGTCCGCTCCATAACTTTTCAACCGCTTGATATATTTTCATGAAACTTCACATTACTGTTAAACACCATGAGACGACGTGCAGAACACATGAACCGTAACTCTTGCTTTTCTACTTTCACAGTTATTGCCCTTTGAATGTTTTAACTTGCATTTTTGTGTCCGCTCCATAACTTTTCAACCGCTTGATATATTTTCATGAAACTTCACATAAATGTTAAACAGCATGAGACGACGTGATGAACACATGAACCGTAACTCTTGCTTTTCTACTTTCACAGTTATTGCCCTTTGAATGTTATTACTTGCATTTTCGTGTCCGCTTTATAACTTTTAAACTGCTCGACATATTTTCTTGAAACTTCGCATAAATGTTAAACTCCATGAGACGACGTGCAGAATACATGAACCGTAACGCTTGCTTTCCTACTTTCAGAGTTATTGCCCTTTGAATATTAAGAGTTTCACCATACACTTGTGTCCGCTCTGTTACTTTAAAACCGTTTGAGATAATTTCATGAAACTTCAAACAAATGTAAAGCAAGATAATAGGATGGGCAGAACACAAGAACCATAACTCTTGTTTGCATACATTACAAATTATTTCCCTTCGAAGATTGTAAATTATGTGTCTGCTAACATCTTCGTGTCTTCTCCATTACTTTTAAACGGCTTGACATATTTTCATGAAACTCCACACGAATGTTGAACACCATGAGACGACGTGCAGAACACATGAACCATAACTCTTGCTTTCCTACTTTCAGAGTTATTGCCCTTTGAATCTTGAAAATGGCCATTCTATGGAATATGGCCTGTATAAGCAAAGAAGCTTTTGACATTGCTATTTTCAGCTGAGGTGATGGCACTGGCCGGGGGTATACGTGCACCACTTGGCAATTTTGTCTAGTTTTTTACCTCGTGATCTTGACCTTGACTTTTGACCTACTTTTTAGCTCACCTGAGCCGAAGGCTCTGGATGAGCTATTGTGATCGGTCACCGTCCGTCGTCGGCAGCGGCGGCGTCGTCATCCATCCACCTGTCTGTCCACAATTTCTTTAAACGACATCTCCTCCTTAACCACTGAGCAGAATTTAACCAAACTTGGCAGAAATGATCCTTGGGTGGTCATCTCTCAAAGTTGTTCAAAGAATTCCATTCCATGCAGAACTCTGGTTGCCATGGCAACGAAAAGAGGAAAATAAGAAAAACCTTTAAAATCTTCTTGTCTGAAACCAGAAGGCCCAGGTCTTTGTTATTTAGTATGAAGCTTCATTTAGTGAACCTCTACCAAGCTTGTTCAAAATATAGCCCTGGGGCCAAAAATGGCCCCTGGGTGGGGCTCACTGGTTTTACATAGGCTTATATAGGGAAAACCTTTAAAAATCTTCTTGTCTGAAACTAGAAGGCCCAGGTCTTTGATATTTGGTATGAAGCTTCATCTAGTGGACCTCTACAAAGATTGTTCAAATTATACGGCCCTGGGGCCAAAAATGGCCGCGGGGCTGGGCCCATTGGTTTTACATAGTCGTATACAGGGAAAGCTTTTAAAAATCTTCTTGTCTGAAACTAGAAGGCCCAGGTCTTTGATATTTGGTATGAAACTTCATCTAGCGGACCTCTACCAGGATTGTTCAAATTATAGACCTGTGGCCAAAAATGGCCCCATAGCGGGGCCCACTGGTTTTACATAGGCTTATACAGAGAAAATCTTTAAAGATCTTCTTGTCTGTAACCAGAAGGCCCAGGTCTTTGATATTTGATATGATCCTTCATCTAGTGGACCACTCCCAAGATTGTTCAAATTATAGCCGTGGGGACAAAAATGCCCCCGCGCAAGGGCCCACGGCCTTTTCATAGGCTTATATTGGGAAAAACCTTTAAAAATCTTTTTGTCTGAAACCAGAAGGCCCAGGTCTTTGATATTTGGTTTGAAGCTTCATCTAGTGGACCTCTACCAAGAGTGTTCAAATTATAGTCCTGAAGCCAGAATTGGCCCCCGGCCAGGGCCCACTGGTTTTACATAGGGTTATATAGGGAAAACCTTTAAAAATCTTCTTGTCTGAAACAAGAAGGCCCAGGTCTTTGATATTTGGTTTGAAGCTTCATCTAGTGGACCTCTACGAAGATTGTTCGAATTATAGCCCTGGGGCCAAAAGTGGCCCCACGTTGGGTCCTACTGGTTTTACATAGGCTTATGTAGGGAAAACCTTTACAAATCTTCTTGTCTGAAACCAGAAGGCCCAGGTCTGTGATATTTGGTTTGAAGCTTTATCTAGCGGACCTCTACCAAGCTTGTTCAAATTATAGCCCAGGGACCAAAAATGCCCCCACGCCGGGGCCCACTGATTTTACGTAGGCTTATGTAGGGAAATCCCTTAAAAAACATCTTGTCTGAAACCACAAAGCATAGGTCTTTGATATTTGGTATGAAGCTTCATCTAGTGGACCTTTACCAAGACTGTTCAAAATATAGCCCTGGGGACAAAAATACCCCCACAGCAAGGCCTACTGAGATTGTTCAAATTATAGACCAAAACATTCCCCCCCCCTCCACTGCAACCCAGATAGATAGCTCTTTGCTCAGGTGAGCGATATAGGACAATCATGGTCCTCCTGTTAAAAACTTTAACATTGGCCATAACTATCGATTGGTAAGTGGTAGGGCTTTCATATTTCACATGTGCATTTCTTGTTACAACACCTGTCTAGTATTACCATAATTTTTGACCTCGTGACCTTGACGTTTCACCTACGTTTTAAAAACTTTAAAATAGACCATAACCTTCTGATTGGTAAGTGATTGGGCTTTCCTATTTCGCTTGTGCATTATTTTTCACAAGAATTTTCCAGTGGTACCATATTTTTTGACCTTGTGACCTTGACGTTTGACCTACTTTTTAAAAACTTTAACATTGGCCATAACTTTCAATTGGTAAGTGATAGGGCTTTCATATTTCACATGTGCATACTATGTCACAAGACATTTTCAACAATCCCATAATTTTTTACCTTGTGACCTTGACCTACTTTTTTAAGACTTGAACATTAGCCATACCTTTCGATTGCTTAGAGATACTGCTTTCATATTTAACATGCGCTGTCCAGGGGCATCAGTGTTTCACAAACACATCTTGTTCTTATTTCTGCATGGAAACATACATTGAAGGTACTCATTAGAAGGGCCTTGTTGAGGCACTTCAGCACTCATATGTTTTTGTGCCTAGGTGCCTCTAATGAGTATCCACAATAATAATAATAATAATAATAATAATCAACCTTATTTATAGAGGGTAACACATTTAGTACTAGTACTAATCTTCCATGTGGCCCTCTTTTCCTGGGCAGAAACCAGTACTGAGCAATGTGGATAAAGTCTCTTGCTCAAGGAAACAACACATGGCACATGTGAGGATCGAACCCGGTACCTCTCGATCTCAAAGCCGATGCTTTACCACTGTACCACTGCGCTCCACATACGTTCTTGAGCAGAAATAAGAAAAATAATGTGTGGATACCCCCTCTTGTCTGGGGCTATGAAAGATATAAAAAATGCAAAGGAATGACATTCTTGAAATGGACAACTGCAAAAATCCTAGGGCCATTTGTTTGAAATGAACGACATCGTTAGTTGATATATTTTTAAAATGAATCATTTTGTATGGCAAGTATACTTACATTTTTGCTGGAAAATGAAAGTAAATTTTTGCATTTCTTTTGCAAAAGCTAAAGCTACTTACATTTTTTCAGCAAAAATATTATTGATTTGATATTGTACTTGCTAGAGCAGTTAACATTTTGACAACATTCAAGCTTGTTAATCCAGCATTGCTTTGAACAACTGACTGTGGTAGCTTCAGCTTCAGAGTTTACCAAATTTCATCCCTCCCTAAAAATCCAATGGGGTACAATACATAAAGGCATTACCAAATTGATCTGCATGGAGGCCCAGCTGTGGATAAAGTTAACAAAATACATGTCATCACAAAAACACACCTATATAATTCTGACCCCCTGGAACCATTATTTTATATAGTAAAACTGGGGTTTACAGGGGTAAACCTTATTTTTCTATCACAATTTTTCTTCTTAAAATTTTAGTTTTTTCGGCGGTAAAAGTTCCAATGTATTTGTACAGGCGTGTTTTGGTAAAGACACTATAAAATGACTGTGTATGAATTAAGGCAATTGTAGGGCCATAGGAAATCAAATGAGAGCCTCTGTAGTCATGTCCTTGTTTTGCTGTTACTCATACCCGAAGGGTTCATATGGGACTAACTTCCAACTTGTACAGCCTGCTTGATTTATATCAAAGAAACAAGGCAGTGAGTAGTTCCATTGTCAGTGATTAGCTTTTTACGTTACGATTACAAACCCCTCCGACATAGTGGTTTTTTTTTCGGATCTCCAAAATGGCTGCTTTTCTTATGAAAATCTGTGATATTTTTCTTATTTCTGCTGCAAACATAGGTTGTGGGTACTTCTTAGAATCGCCTCATTGAGGTGGTTCTAACGAGTACCCACAACCTATGCCTTGGACCAGAAATAAGAAAAATAATGTTTACCCCCATAAACCCCAGTTTTCTCTATATAAAGTGGGGTTTAGAAGTGTCTTAATTGCATGCACTTGTTAACCTGATGAGATGGGCACAGCTAGAGCATAAACACCAACCATCACGAAAACACGCCTATATAATTCTGACCCCCTTGAATCCCACTATTATGTAGTAAAACTGGGGTTTACAGGGCCATACATTATTTTCCAAATTTCTGCTCCAACACATAGGTTGTGGATTCTCGTTAGAACCGCCTCAATAGGTTGTGGATTCTCGTTAGAACCGCCTCATGGAGGCGGTTCTAATGAGCACCCACAAGCTATGTTTGGAGTAAAAATAAGGCAAATATCAAATTTTTCATCTGAAATGTTCTTTTTTTCCGCAGTAAAATTTACAATGTATTTGTATAGGCGCGTTTTCGTAATGTTTTTCTAAATCTGTCAATAATTGAATTCTTTACAGAATTCGAGAACAACAAGACAACATTGCACTGATGGACATGAATCTTTCTGTGATTCAACAGGAGAACAGCAATATTCTCCCATAAAGAAAACAGAATTCCCCATAGAAGATGCCACTAGTGGGGAAAGTTTGGATGAACTGGGTGATATCTTAGACCATTTTGTAACTACTACCTCAATGCATGGGATAGGCCAGATCATAGGCTCAAAATGGATAGTACTCCGAATTCTCTGGATCATATTGACTCTTGGTGCTATGGGAGGATTAATCTACCACTTGTATTCAATATGTGTTAGTTTTTATAAATGGCCAAAACAAACTCAGGTTTCTGTTGGACTCAACAATTCTGCCTATCCTGCTGTGACTATTTGTAATGAGAATATAATTCGTAAAGCTGCGTTAGAGAACATGCAAGAATTCAGTACTCTTAAAAGTTTTGTAAAATATATTAATCACCAGTTACTGGCTGAAAATCAAACATTTGGGTCTGTTCCTGAAAATGGTTCGAATTTTAATTCAAGCAAAACTAAGGTATGTATACATAATTTTGTACATTATTTAGAAGTCATTTATTATGTCCCCGGTAGCGATAGTGGGGACATATTGTTTTTGCCCTGTCTGTTTGTTGGTTTGTTTGTTAGTTTGTATGTGGACAACTTTAACTTTGGTCATAACTTTTGAACCGTTGGAGATAGAGTATTCATGTTTAGCATGAACATTCCTTGTGACAAGAGCATCACATTCATGCAAAAAATTCGACCTGTGACCTTGACCTTTCACCTACTTAAAAGAAAAAAATAACATTGGTCATAACTTTTGAACCACTTGAGATACAGCCTTCATATTTGGCATGTATGTTCCTTGTGACAAAAGCTTTACACTCATGCAAAAAAATTTGACCCTTGACCTTGACCATTGACCTACTTAAAAGAAAAAAATAACATTGTCATAACTTTTGAACTGCTTGAGATACAGCCTTCATATATGGCATGTATGTTCCTTGTGACAAAAGCTTTACATTCATGCAAAACGTTTTGACCTGTGACCTTGACCATTGACCTTCTTAAAAGTAAAAATTAACATTTTGGTCAAAACTTTCAAACTGTTTCGGATAGAGCCTTCAAATTTGGCATGTAGGTTCCTTGTGATAAGAGCTTTACATTCATGCAAATATTTTTGACCATGACCTTGACCTACTTAAAAGAAGAAATAAAATTGACCATAACTTTTGAATCGTTTAAGATAGAGCCTTCATATTTGGCATGTAGGTTCCTTGTGACGAGCTTTACATTCATGTAAATGTTTTGACCTGTGACCTTGATATACTTTAAAGAAAAAAAATATTATTGTTTATAACTTTCGAACTGTTTTAGATAGACCCTTCATATTTGACATGTAAGTTCCTTGTGCCAAGGGCTTCCCACTCAAGCCAAAAATCTTGACCTGTGACCTTGACTTTGAACTGTGACAAACTTTGAAAAAAAATGACCATGCCGTGTTTCACAAACACATCTTGTTTTTGGTAATTTATTTCTTATTCATTTGTAAAGATAGATGTTGTTTTCTCTTTTGTTTAAAAAAAATATATATGTAAGATAACCATGAGAAGCAGAAAATACACAAGAACAAAACCATCAGATTTAGCTTCATTTCATGTGCTAGACTAATTCAACCAGCGCATCGTAAAGAATTCTTGCAATAGAGGCAGCCAGCAAAGCCTGTGTATATGTTCAGTCTCACCAGAGGCTTTGAAATAAATACCCCCCACCAAACCTCACTTTATATAGAAAAAACTGGAGTTTACAGGGGTTTCTGCACCAAGTCATAGGTTGTAGGTACTCGTTAGAACTGCCTCAATGAGATGGATCTAATGAGCACCCACAACATATGTTTTTCTTCTCTAAGACATACGTTGTGGGTACTCATTAGAACCACCTCATTGTACCTTGTTGGTACTCGTTAGAACCACCTCATTGAGGTGGTTCTGACGAGAACCATTCTAACGATCACCCACAACCAATGTTTGTAGTATAAACTAGATCGCGTAGTCGATGGCGCGCCATCGCAAATCCCCATGTTTTGACCTTTTCCAGGGACCCCTGGGGGCTGGTCCAAAAATTAATGTGCTCTTGCAGAAGCCATTCATGTAAGTAACTCACACACCAAATTTGGTTGAATTCCAATGAACGGTATAGGAGGAGATAGCCGGACAGACGGACGGACAGACGGACGGACGGAGGCGATAACAATATCCCCACTTTTCTTCAAAAAACATGGGGATAATTAGAAAAATATCTCAATTTTTTGTCAGAAAGTGGCCATTTTGCAGACATGAAGTAATGAACTTTATCACACTGGTGGGTCATTGTAATGAGAAGAGACCTTGTTTAGTCTTTTGAATGCAGCTACCTTAACCAGCTACCTTAAGGTAGCTTCATGCCTAAGATTATGCATCTAACCTTATTTATTGGTTTGCTGCGCACAAATACAGCGAAATTTCTCTTTTAAGACCACCTAAAATTAAAAATAATTCTACTTTAAAAACCTTATTGAGTAGGTTTCAGGAATTCTTTCTTTGTGTTTTCTGCATACAGTGTCCTCTGGTCAGAGACCACTTTTGGTACTGTTCAAAAGTGGTCTTACTGTTCAAAAGTGGTCTTTAAGACCACTTTTGAACAGTCCGAAAGGTGGTCTTAATATAGGAATTCTACTGTATTGCAAGAACATGAAGAATGTGATTACGAAAACATGCCTATATAATTCTGACCCCTTTAAACCCCACTTTCATACAGTAGAACAAGGCTATTTATAAATTAAAAAAAAGAGGAAAATGCATTGACATGGCACAGGTTAGATGCTGCAGAATGTGACATCTTATCAGGACCTTCACTGTTTGCCAAAAAATGTGTTTGATTGGAAGACAGCCGAGTGTTCCCATGATTATTTTTCTAATGAAGATTACATACGTTGTGGGTGCTCCCTAGAACCCGCCGGTTCTAACGTTAATGAGGTGGTTCTAATGAGTACCCACAACCTATGTCTTGGAACTGAAATAACAAAAATAATGTATACACCTATAAACTCCAGTTTTCTCATTATAAAGTGGGGTTTAGACAGGTACAGTGTTTTTCACAGAATAATAAAGAAATAATACGTTGGACATATTTACGTGTTATGACCTTAAAGCCTCCCTGGTGTAGTGGTAACGCTACTCGCCTTGTAAACCAAGGATCGCAGGATCGATCCCGGGCTTCTCCAGACTTTCGGATGAGTCTTTAAACCAAGGTCCCGTCTCCATATGACCTTAGCTGTTGGTGGGACGTAAAATTGAAACTCACATACCTGTTATGACCATTCTTTAAGACATATATACCAGATAAATGAAAAGTAGCCCCTGTCCTGCTGAACAAGAATATGCTTTTTTTGCAAACAGTGTATAGTAGTCGCAGATAAGATTACTAGGCGGAGCTATTCAGTTGTTGTCAAATGTCAAATTTGCTGAGTCCACCACAAGATTCGGTAGAGTGCCTTTCGCATGCTTTCTATAAGCGGACGAAATGGTCATATACGCCACAGCTATGCTTCTGTTACAGTTGAATTCACACAGCTTGTGTTACAGTTGAATTCACACAATCGGGTGACTTGGTTTACCTTTTTGTTAATGGACTATTCCAGAGGCAGGTACAAACGATAGCTCCGTCTTGTCAATCTTATCTGCGACTACTATAGATACATATCAAATGAAGAAGCCATCTGATCAGTATCTTCACTGTTTGACCTTCAGTTTGCAGATTTGTAGGAAAACATTACACCAAATCATCTGATTGGTTGAAAGTCAGAAATGGGTTTGGCAAAATAAATTTATCCAGCAAAAAAAAAAAAAAAAAAAATGAGTCAAACAATAATCTGAAAAATATCTCATTCTTTAGGTTTGGTTAGATTCACTTGGAGCATTATATGACAGTCTTCAGCTTACAGATGACGAGAAAAATCTGATTGAAGAAGCATTGAATAGAAGCACTCATAATAGCTATAGCTCAGCTAGAGATATCGACTATCTCTTTGAGGAAATCTTTCAAACTATCTACATGGGTATTGGCAGGTTACTATTCTCTTTTTCTGTATTTGTACATTTCACCTTAAGGGGAATGGGAACACCTGGCAGATTTTTCCGCTATTTTTCAAAGGGAGGCAATTTTTGGGGCTTCCCGTTCACTTTTCTATAAGCCCTGTCCCTCTGAAAAATGGGTCTACTCATAAAAGAAAGAATTTGCTCCTCAGGAGCAAATTTTTTCCTTTAAGAGTTGACCCCTATTGACATGGGAGACAAAAATACTTTTGCAGGAGTTGCCTCCCCTGAAGGTGTTCCCATTCCCCTTAAATCCCACTTAAGATTCTTTGGTGTTTTTTATGACTTTGGCTTTAAGACCCTTTCAAGATTATTTCCCTTATTTCGAGCCAATCATTAATCACAGGTGAGTGAAAACTGGAGTAACCAGAGAAAAAACGCCTTACCTTCCATTGCTGAACTTGGCATATCATGTGGCCCGAGGCAGGCGTGAAGCACTGGTGAGAGACCTAATGACTAAGAGTCAGCACTCTTAACCATTAGGCCAACGAGGCCCATTCTTTGGTGTTTAACTCATTGTTAGCGGGAAACCCTTTAAGGGGTACCTTGGCAAATAGTGCAGGCCCAGAGAACACAGCGTCTGATCAGGGCCTGCACAATTTGCTAACAGAATTTTCTGTCAAAAATAGAATAAAAACAAAAAATCGGCCTGCCACCCCTTCTATGATAAATGGACTTGTACAACATATAGCAATGGACGAGTCCACTAACATAAAATGGGTTAAAACAGACCTCTGATAAACTTTGGTCTTTACCCTTGTTCTGCTGAATAAATTAATATTGCAAAACCCATGTTTAACAATCAACCAATCAAATTACTTGATTTAATTTGTTCCTGTAAATTCACCAACTTAATGATATTGATAAACATTGAAATTCCAGGTTCTTGAGAAGCCATCTGACCTGGATCCACACTGTTTGCAAAGGTCAACATGTGAACACGTCCGTGAAAAGAAGACCCCCATAAACCCCACTTTATATATAGAAAACTGGGGTTTAAGTGGGTATACATCATTTTTATAAATTCTGCCCCAAGACATAGGTTGTGGGTATTTATTAGAACCGCCTTATTGAGGCGGTTATAATGAGCACCCACAACCTATGTTTGGCATGTTAATAAGAAAAATGTCATAAATTTTCGTCAAAAAATTAAATATTTTAGAGATATGAAGGAATCCACTATATCACATGGATGTGTTATACCAGTGTAGAACAGGACAAGGGCTAATTGAAAACTGTAGTTTTAATACGAAGTAATAACACTATTGAAGTATCCTTTGGAAGTTTATAGGCATTAGTGTATTCATGTACAATGTTTAGGTTGAGGTCAGGTTAAATCTTATTGTACACAGCTCTCCTATCATTACGAAAACACACCTATACAAATACATTGTAACCCTTATTATCGAAAAAAAATGAAAATTTTAAGACGGTAAATTTTGATATTTTTCTTATTTCTGCACAAAATATAGATTGCGGGTACACGTTAGAACCGCCTCATGGAGGTGGTTTCAATGAGTACCTCATTAAGGTGGTTCTAATGAGTACCCACAATCTATATTTTAGAGCAGAGATGAGAAAAGTAAGATTTACCCCTGTAAACCCCAGTTTTACTATATAAAAGTGGGATTCAAGGGTTTAAAACTATTCAGGGGTGTTTTTGTGATGATAACTGTGATATATTTTGCAGCAAGTCACCGGGAGGAAAAGTGTGACACAAAAAGCTGCCGTTTTATGACGTACCTCAAAGATTCTATGATGTTAGATGGTGAAACTTTATTTGCTTGAATTAAAAACATTACAAAATGACCCAAAGTGTGGTGTTTGTTTGATTTGAAGTTTAACATCCCTGTCAACACTGCATAGGTCATTTTGGAGACGTTGCTTCCAATTTTGTGTGACTTTTACCTGACATTGAGATGAAATGACATCTCAAGCCCAATGAAACCAATATGGTTTATAAACATGGATGGTCTGACTAGTACCACTTTGACTTGGCAGGCTTAGATCCTCTAAGAAGTTTACCAGTACTCGTGTGGGGTCGGATACAGCTTTACGTGGAAGCATCATGCAGCCCATCTATTTCTTCAAGCCCCGATGGGTGAGGCCCCACAGAGTGTGGTGTACAGTCAGTAATGTATGCAGAATTTCTTCCAGCAGAGGCAAAATATGTTCTATAAAAGGGTTATCCTGTGGAAGCAAAGAATACACCACAGAACTTAAAAGTATGGAGTTTATAGTTTTCTGGGGCAGACTAGCTAGTTTCAGCCAGTAAGGTCTCATCAGTGACATTCAAATATTTTCAAGGATCCACTATGGAATAAATGATCCAAAAGGACAAGAAAATATAAATTACACTATGAAGAAGGTCAGGGAGACTTTTTATGGCGGCCATACATTCCCTATACACCAGCTGTAATGACGTTAAATGTGTTCTATAAAAGGGTTATCCTTTGGAAGCAAAGAACACACCACAGAACTCAAAATTATGAAGAGTGGGAGAATTGGAAAGCCTGGGAGAATTGGAGGGAAAGCACAAAATTATTGTTGATTTTTAGTGTCATTAAGATAACACACCCGTGCAACATAGCTCATTTTTTCATCTCTCAAAAATGGCTACTTTTCTGATGAAAATTCATGATATTTTACTTATTTATACTGCAAACAAAGGTTGTGGGTACTCGTTAGAACCGTCTCAAGTACCCACAACCTATGTCTTGGAGTAGAAATAAGAAAAATAATGTTTACCCCCATAAACCCCTGTTTCCCCTTTATAAAGTGGGGTTTAGCAGGGTGTTCATTTCACAGACTTGTTCACGTGATAGATGGAATCAAAATAGATCAGCTCTAGTTTGTGACTGTGATTTATTGAGTAATAAATCACAGTTTATTAGTCAGTTATAAGTAGTCAAATCACTGGCACTATGAGGTAATGATTTGATTCTACTTTACAACTGACCTGTAAACTGTGATTTCTCAAAAAAATCACTGCTAGAGCTGTCTATTTCTTAACCCTTAAGACGCCAAGAAAAACTACAACTGAAAATGTTGTCTGCACCACTTATGTCGTCTGCTGAATTTTTTTTCAAAGTTTTTAAAAATATATTTGCATACAGGCAAACAGTGTGGGCCCAGATCAGACTGCTCCTATAGGAGCAGTCTGATCTGGGTCCACACTGTTTGCAAAAATTCCCTCTAAGGTGACCGGCAGATGGCAAAGCAGACGACAGTTGTTGTGATTGGCATTTTATGGGTTAAACATAGTAGTGTCCTGTCAGCCACCAGTATTTGATTTCAATTTTTATTTTATCAGAGAATCAAGATCACAGGCTAGTCATAACATAACAGAAATGCTGATCAGTTGCACATTCAATGGTTTCTTATGCTATCCAGAGTAAGTAGAATTTGTATATCATCATTTAAAACCTTAAGACGCCGAGAAAATTATGTACATCTGAAAATGTTGTCTGCTTATATCGTCTTCTAAATTTGTTTGCAAACTTTTTAAAAGTATTATTACATACAAGCAAACAGTTTGGGCCCAGATCAGACTGCTCCTACAGGAGCAGTCTGATCTTGGTCCACACTGTTTAAATTGCAAAAATTACTTTTAAGGTAACCTGCAGATGCCAAAGCAGACGACAATTGTCATGATTGGCATTTTATTGGTTAATGATTCCTTGAAATGAACACTCCTATAAACCCCACTTTATATGGATAAAACTAGGGTTTGCATAGATTTACATTATTTTTCTTATTCTGCTCCAAGACATAGATTATGGGCACTGGTTAAAACTGCCTCAATGAGATGGTTCTAACAAGCACCCAAAACATATATTTTGAGTCGAAATAAGAAAAGTATCACAAGTTTTACCAGAAAATTAGAACATTAAATTGTTTTAGAGATTTAAAGGAATACATTATGCTACATGGTCATGTTATCATAATGCAAATGTGTAGGATTGTTTTGGATTTTGAAGTTTTTACATTTGTTTACTTTGCATAATCCCCACCGCGAAGAGGAATGGAGATCATAGGAATGGCCTTCATCTGTCCATCTGTATGTCCATCTGTCTGTCCGTATCTTCTGAACCCTTTGATAGATTTCCATTAAACTTTGATCAAATATTCCTTCTGTGAGCTGATGTGCAGAACCCATAAATAAACCATGCTGACTCAAGGTCAAGGGCACAGTTGAAGGTCACGAGTTTGAAACTTTGAATTTTGTGTCCGTTCCATATCTCCTTTACCCCTGGAAGGATTTTTCATTAAACTTTCGTCAAATATCCCCCTCAGTGAGCTGATGTGCAGAACCCATAAATACACCATGCCAAAGGAAGGTCAAGGTCACAGGTGAAGATCACAAGGTTGAGCCTTTTTATTAAAGTGTGGTGGGGGATATGGCTGTCCCTCATATGGCTTTCTTGTTGTTTCTCAAGGCAGATATTTTATGTGGGTTGTTCGGTATTTTTTTTTACAGTTCAATTTCTTTGAGTCTGCATTTCATAGAGATTAAATACTTAATAATGCAAAGTCCTCATTGAATCGACTTTTAACCTTTCAATATGTTGCACTGGCAAGAAAAAGTAGAAAAAAATAGAAATTTATCATCTGTACAGCTTGTACTCATTAGAATTTCCTCATTGAGGAATTGCTAATGAGTACATGCAAGATAGTTTTTCCAGATAGAATCAGAAAAAAAATCATCATGAAAACTCAGATATATAATTTTGACCTCCTTTAACCCAACTTTTATATTGTAAAACTGGGGTTTACAGGGGTAAAATAGAAGTGAAGGCAATGGTCAGGAATCGATACAATTAACCCACAGCTCCCATCAGAGACACCGAAGGCAAGAAACATAAACATGAAATAACTAGACCCCAATGGAAACATCAACAACAGAAAGCCAAAAGGACAGTCACTTTCCCACAAAGTGGCCAATTAGCTATCCAAAATTCGGCTCCTGGCCATCGGGGCTTGAAGAAATATATAGGCTACCTGATGCTTCCACGCAGAGCTGAAGCCGACCTGCACACGAGTACTGGTAAACCGCTTTAAGGATCTAAGCCTGCCCGGGCAAAGCAGTGAGAGTCGGCCGGTCCATGCTTATAAACCCTATTGGTTTCATTGGGCGGCAGGTCTTGAGATGTCATTTCATCTCAATGTCGGGTAAAAGTCCCACAAAATTGGAAGCAACGTCTCCAAAATGACCATTACAGTGTTGATGGGGATGTTAAACCTCAAATAAAAAAAAAAAAAAAAAATATCCAAAACTAAAAATATACCTAAGCAATACACACACTCAAAGACAAACCATAACAAAAATTAACCATGACCAAAGAACCGCATTGGAAATGGTCAGTGAATCGAATTCCACCAAAGGCCAGAAACATAAACATGAAATAACTAGACCCCAATGGAAACATCAACAACGGAAAGCCAAAAGGACAGCCACTTTCCCACAAAGTGGCCAATTAGCTATCCAAAATTCGGCTCCCGCCCATCGGGGCTTGAAAAAATATATGGGCTACCTGATGCTTCCACGCAGAGCTGAAACCGACCTGCACACGAGTACTGGTAAACTGCTTTAAGGATCTAAGCCTGCTCGGGCAAAGTGGTGAGAGTCGGCCGGTCCATGCTTATAAACCTATTGGTTTCATTGGGCGGCAGGTCACGAGATGTCATTTCATCTCAATGTTGGGTAAAAGTCCCACAAAATTGGAAACAATATCTCCAAAATGGCCTTTACAGTGTTGATGGGGACGTTAAACCTCAAATAAAACAACAACAAAAAAAAAAGCTATCCAAAACAAAAATTATACCTAAGCAATACACACACTCAAAGACAAACCATAACAAAAATAAACCATGACCAAAGAACTGCATTGGAAATGGTCAGTGAAACGAATTCCACTGGGGTCTTAAATCAAATTTACCTGGCCGCAATCCTCGCCCTTTCTTCCATTGTGCTTTCGACAAATCATTTGTTCAGTCCGCAAGAAGGCGTCTTAACTCATCAGTGCAACATCTCCAAGAACACAAAAATGAAACAACCACAGAGATGAAACAATGGTGAGGACATCAAGAAACTACAGAAATGCTCGAGCAAAAGAAAACAAACAGTTAGACTCCAATGGGCCCGACCAGAGATTATTTTTCTTATTTCTGCTCTAAATTATAAATTGTGGGTACTCATTAGAACTGCCTTGATCTTCTAACATATCTCAACAATCTATATTTTAGGCAGAAATAAGAAAACTATCACAATTTTTCATCTTGAAATTTGCTTTTTTTGGGCAGTAAAAATAAAATTTACTATGTATTTGTAAAGGTGTGTTTTCATAATGTTCAAAAATTAACCTTTGGAGCTATGGGAATATTTCTCTAGTGATTCCAGAATTACTTCCAAATGGCCATGGTAGCCATGAATTGTCCATGTTTGAGTTAATTAAGATTTACTGTGAATGTTGTGGCTTGAAAAGCCTAATATAAATTGTGAAACTAGTACACCACAGACTCATTATTGCACGGTTTTGGATATAACACGGTTTCAAGATTGATCGCAAAAATGTATAGATTATATAGAAAAATGACCATAAATCATCATTTTCTATATAATCTATACAATCCCAAAAATGTATTGATTATATAGAAAAATGATCATAAATTGTCATTTTTATGCCCCCGCCTGCCTTGGCAGGAGTGGGGCATATAGCGTTTCGCCGTGATGTTACGTCCGTACGTGCGTTCGTGCGTATGTCACGTTCCTAACCACCTCGGGCTGAAATGTCGAGCTGAAACCTCGGACTCGCTCATAATTTTTTTACCTGTTGTGCTACAAAGTTGAAATGTCATATAGGAATTTGCATGCAAAACTGCCAAAATGTCTAATTATCTTGAAAATGTATCAGATTCGAACATCCAAACCATATATATTATTGTTCCTTATGATATGACACATTGCATAACACAGACTTTGGGGTCCCTACAGTCACCTCCGGGCCATGCCCCGCCCTCTTTGCTTCAATAAAGTCTTTAGAAACTATCAATATCCCCACCCCTTAACCATATATATTATTGTTCCTTATGATAAGATGCATTGACTGATACAGACATTGGGTTCATCCCGACCCGAGCCCCCCCCCCCCCCCCCCCGTTTTATAAAAATTTGTATGCAAAACTGTCAAAATGTCTGTCTTGAAAATTAATCGGATTCGTCGAACCCTAAACCATATATACTATTGTTCCTTATGATATGACACATTCCATGACACAGACTTTGGATCCCTACGGTCACCCCTGGGCCATGCCCCGCCCCCTTTGCTTCATTAAAGTCTTTATATCTCAGAAACTATCCATATTACAAAGTTGAAATTTGGTATGACATCTACTCAGACCAAGACCTATCAGTTCATGTTCAAGTTGACCCAGGGTCATGCACCTGGGTGGGCCCAGGGGTCAGATTGCGTAACAGGTCAAAATTGTCATATAGGAATTTGTATGCAAAACTGTCAAAATGTCTAATTATCTTGAAAATTAATCAGATTCGAACACCTAAACCATATATATTATTGTTCCTTATGATATGACACATTCCATGACACAGACTTTGGGCCCCTACAGTCACGCCTGGGCCATGCCCCGCCCCCTTTGCTCATTAAAGTCTTTATATCTCAGAAACTATCCATATCCCCACCCCTTAACCATATATATTATTGTTCTTTATGATAAGATGCATTGACTGATACAGACATTGGGTCCATCCCGACTCCCCCCCCCCCCCCCCCATTTATATAGAAATTTGTATGCAAAACTGTAAAAATGCCTAATTATCTTGAAAATTAATCAGATTCGAACACCTAAACCATACATATTATTGTTCCTTATGATATGACTCATTCTAAGACACAGACTTTGTCTCCCTCTGGTCAACCCTGGACCATGCCCCGCCCCCTTCAATTCATAAAAGGCCTTATATCTCAGAAACAATTCATATCCCCACCACTTAACCATATATATTATTGTTCCTTATGATAAGATGCATTCACTGACACAGACCTTGGGTCCCTGTGGACAGCTCTGGGTCCCTCCGGACACCCCCGTGCCATTCTAGAGAATGGGTACAAGCCATATCGACAAAGATATATGGCGGGGGCATCTGTGTACTTTGGACACATGTCTAGTTCTATATAATCTATACATTTTTGTTTGGATATAACATGGTTGTTTTACTAACACAGTTTCTGCTTTGGACCCCATTAAAGAGGTTGTGGTGTACTTTGCAACTAAAGGAAGCAGTGTTTGACATTTGTGACATACATTACTGGAATCAGTGAAATAGGTACGGTTGTTGAATTACTACTACATCATGCATTTATTTTATTTTCCTACTTTTTATTCAGAAATTTTACCTTGTATCAGACATCATCATTAGGAAATTGTTGGACACTGTCTAGTTCCAGCATGACGGCCTTGACAACAGGACCTAGAGCAGGTAATATATATATCTTGGGCCAGTTGTTCAAAGTATCATTAGCTGAACTCGCTCATTAGAAGTCAAATCGTTAACTATTCTAGCAAATTTAATATCCAAAATTTTGTTATTTTTGCTGAAAAAATGTGGGCAGCTTTTGCATATGCAAAAGCTGCTCACACTTTTTCAGCAAAAATATTAGCATATTTGCCATATTAAATGATCAAAGTTTTAACAGTTCGTTATCTAACAACATCATTAGTTTTTAACAACTGGCCCCTGGACAAAATTGTTCAAAGCCTTGTTAACTAGGGTCAAAGGCCAGTTGTTCAGAACTAATGATGTCGTAAGTTAACGTATTGTTAAAACTTTGATCATTTAATATGGTGAATGTGCTAATATTTTTGCTAAAAAAAATGTGATGTGAGTAGCTTTTGCAATTGCAAAAGCTACTCACATTTTTGCAGCAAAACTACCAGAAAATAAGATATAGTAATTGCTAGAGCAGTTAACAGTTTGACCACTAACGAGCTTGTTAAGCTAACCATGCTTTGAACAAGTGGCCAAAGGTTATTAACGAGCTCGTTAGTGGTCAAATTGTTAACTATTCTGGCTTGTACACTAGAGAATAGTCTTTCATTTTTGCTGGGAAATTTAGAGTAGCTTTTGCATTTAAAAGCCAAAATATGTGTATTTGCCATAATAAATGATTAAAGCTTTAATTATATGTTAATTAACGACATTGTTAGTTTTGAACAACTGGACCCAGAAAGTTACTTTACGATAACACACTCGTGTGATATAGGGCATTTTTCCACATCTCCAAAATGGCTACTTTTCTGATAAAAATCAGTGATATCTTCCTTATTTATTCTGCAAACACAGGTTGCGGGCACTTTAAACACTCCACAACCTATGTTTTGGAGCAGAAGAAAAAAAATAATGTACCGTATTCGCTCTAATTACCGCACCGTGCCCTTAGTTTTTTCAAAATTGTGTCAAAAATCATGGTGAAAAATCTACCTAATTAGCGCACACTTGATACGAAAAAAAATAGCTTCCGAGATGATGCATACTGATTTTTAATGGGATGGAAAATGATACTTAAGTATTGCCTTCACTGTTGAAGAAATAACGGCAGGTTTTTTATAGATTTATTGTTAGAGCTTCAAGGGGAGGTAACTGTAAAGTGTGCGCTTATGCATTTCCTTTTCAAAAATAGCTTTGGTGTGCGCTTATAGGAGCATGTGCGGTAATTAGGGCGAATACGGTATACCCACATAAACCCCAGTTTGCTATATATAAAGTGGGGTTTAGGGGCTATTCATTTCATGGACTTGTTCAGGTGATGAAACTCTCATCATGCTGAACCCAGATGCAATATATTTAAAAAAAAAAAACAATATTATAAATCAAGATCAGCTACCTTCTGGGAAGCCAGCTGATTACGATCTATTCTGTTTTCCATTTTGTTTCTGGACCCATTGTACATTGAAGTCATGTAACACAAATAGCTGCAAATCTGGGAGCAATGTAGCATATTGAAATATTAACCCATATATAACAATGGAATCTTCCACCTGGTAAGTTTGGAGTGAACCATTTCCAGTTATGAGGTTGTCAGGTTTGTTTTTGTTTGTGGCTAATTTTACAAAAATGAATGTTCTTTAAGCAAATTGTGTAGACCCAGATTAGTCGCCTAGTTTTGTGGTGTCTGATTTGGATCTGCACTGTTTCCCATCGTCCCAGAAAAGGGCCGCTAGGCAAATACGGGTTAAGCAAGGCAAGGGTAAGGCCAGTGGAGATTGAATCCATGACATCCTGATCACCAGTCAGATGACCATCTGACTGAGCCATCGAGGCTGGCATCTGTTATGCTGAATCTCAGAATGTGGCATTGCCAAAAAAAAAAAAGTATTGCCAAAAAAAAAAAAAGTAGAATATAAAACAGTCCCAGAGGGACAAAAAGCAAAAAAAAAAATCAGCATAATCTTTTTGTGTCATCTGCTTTAACCCTTAAGATGCTGAGAAAAACTACATCTGAAATATATGTTGTCTGCTGAATATTTTTGCAAACTTTTTAAAAATATTTTTACATACAGGCAAACCAGTGTGGGCCCAGATCAGACTGCTCCTATAGGTCTGTTTGCAAAAAAATACTTTTAAGGTTACCGGCAGACGGCAAAGCAGATGACAATTGTCGTGATTGGCATTTTATGGGTTAAGCACGTCCCAAATAAGAGTTTGCATTTCCATCCGTGAACATTTGTGTCAACTGTAGCCTCATCCCAAATTTTCAAGTCCATTTCATGAGAATTTCAATCACAACTGCAACATAGTCTTCAGCACAATTATTGTTCATGTAAAAAAAGTGTTAACAGAAAAGTAATGCATGTGTCAGGAAAAGGAAATCCTTGATAACACAACCTGTTTTTAATCCCCGCTGTGAAGCGGAACAGGGATTATAGGAATGGTCTTAATCTGTCCATCCATCTGTCTGTCTGTAACACTTTTTTCTCCGCTCCGTATCTCCTGAACCATTTGATAGATTTTTATTAAACTTTGGTCAAATATTCCTTTCAGTGAGATGATGTGCAGAACCCATAAGTGAAGCATACCAACTCAAGGTCAAGGTCACATGATTTGAAGGTCATGAGTTTGAAACTTTGAATTTTAATTTTGTGCCCGTTCCATATCTCCTTTACCCCGGGAAGGATTTTCATTAAACTTTGGTGAAATATTCCCCTCAATGAGCTGATGTGCAGAACTCATAAATAAACCATGCCAACTCAAGGTCACAGATGAAAGTCACAAGGTTGAGCCTTGTTGTTAAAGTGGGGGGTGGGGATTTGGCTGTCCCTCAGACTGCTTTCTTGTTTCTTTCTATGTTTGGAGTTCAACAGCTGCATAATCCACACTATTTAGCTTAAATTAAGACGGCCAGTTCATCTAACAGCATTCCTGGGGAATTAACCAGTATGGTGCACAATCTTTCACATGAAACTGACATCAGTTCTTGGCAGAAAGGAGAGAATGATTGTAGAAAAGATTTCATGAACTATCTCCCTGAAAGAAAGCTGCTGACCGAGGCAGGTATTCAATTTGCAACCTGACCAATAGATAGATGGGCCCCGTCAAGCGATTTTGGTACTTATCGCCTATGCGAGCAGTGAATCAAGAGGAACCTTCAGACAGAAAGCCATATCCCTGGCCCCTCTGAATGGCTGGGCATGTGCAGTTAAAATTTGTCATGATGGAATGCTCGAAGACACAAATTCGCTTGGCGGGGCTCAGAAGCACATCTGACTGGGCTGCCAAGGCTGGCACCAGGAGCTGAGGCTTTAAAACTTTGTCCCTGCTCAACACAGCTGAGTGTAAAATTTGTCATGCTCATAAAATTAAAATAAAAAGTAATGGGTTTCATTGTCAAAAGAGAATATCATTTGTCCTGCTCATAAAGGACGGGTTACAATTTAGCCATATTTGTGCCTACGATGGATCTTGATGAAACTTATATGCAATATAATACAACATATGCGCGTTCATATGACAACAATATTTAATTAACCATGGCATGTGCAGTCATGTGACTTCCGTTTTTCTACAAGTGGGGTAATTGTCAGTATTTGGTGATTTGCCAAAGTAATATGACATTTTTTAACAATTAACCACATTAAAGCATGCGAATCTACATGTCCATATCATAATCTATGTTTCTTGTATCCCGTGACACAATATTATGTACAGTATGTGCATAAGAAATTTATATTGTGTTGAAGTTTTATGTATTTAGTATATGTTAGAAGTGCTTAATAATACGGAATGTATTTTCGATTCTGAAATATATATTTAAAATGTTGGCAGAAAGACTAGAACAGTACAATAATATCATTACAACATACAGCAGATTTGATTGGATTTTGGTGACCTTGACCTAATTTTTCAAGGTCACAGCAACCCCAAAACAGTCATTTTTAGGCCAAAATGTCCTGTCTGCACTCTATCTCAATAACGAATTGAATAATTTTAATCAAACTTGGAACAATATATCATTACAACATACGGAAATTTGATTAGATTTTGGTGACCTTGACATTTTTTTCAAGGTCACAGTCCCCCCAAAACAGTCAATTTTGGGCCAAAAATGGCTTGTCTGCACTCTATCTCATTAAAGAATGACCAATTTTCGTCAAACTTGGTAAAATATATCAATATAACATACAGCAGATAGGGTTAGATTTTGGTGACCTTGACCTTTTTCAAGGTCACAGGCCCTCAAAGACCAAAATGGCTTGTCTGCACTCTATCTCATTTATAAACTGCTTAATTTCGGTCAAACTTAGTACAATATAACAACAAGACGCAGATTTGATTATATTTTGTTGACTTTGACCTTTTTTCAAGGTCACAGGCTCGTGAAAGCAGACGATTTTGGGACCAAAAAAGGCTTGACTGCACAATTTCTCATAAACAAATTGATTTATTGCATTCAAACTTGGTATACTATACCATTACAACATACTACAGATTTAAAAAGATTTTGGTGACCTTGACGTTTTTTCAAGGTCACAGCCCCCTCCCCCCAAAAATAATTTTGGGCCAAAAATAGCTAAGGATAACCCTTTCTACATCTTATTTAACGTCACTAGAGCTGGTTTCTCAGAATGTGTGGCGGCCGTAAAACGTCTCCCTGCCCTACATCATAGTGTAGTTTATATTTTCTTGCCCTTTTTGGATCATTGATTCCATTGTTGAATTTTGAAAATATTTTAGGGTCACTGATGAAGCCCCATTAGCCAAAACTAGCTTGTGTGGCCCAGAAAACATGTACACTCCATATTTTCCAGTTCTGTGGTGTATTCCTTGCTTCGAGAGGATAACCATTTCTGCAACTTATTGTCTGCACTGTAAGACCAAGGTCTCCCGAAACATGTTCTTTTGGGGCCAATAATGGCTTATCTGTAACCTATATAATTTAAGAATTTATGAAAATCGGTTGAGCATTTAATTACAGTCTACCAAATTTGTCTGGTGATCTGAGCTTTTTAATGACTGTATAGTAGAAATAAAACAAAGATCAGGAATCGATACAATTAACTTTCTCCACCCACCAAAGACACCAAAGGGAAAGAAACACAAACATGAAGCGACCAGATCATAATGGAAACCTAAACTAAGGATGGCCATAAGGACAGTTACTTTCCCACAAAATGGCCAAATGGCCATCCAAAATAAATAGACACAAGTGATACACACAGTAAGTAGTAACAAATAACAACATAAATAAACCGCCAGAGAAGAACCACCTTGGAACAGTCAGTGGAAAGAATTCCACTGGGGGGCTTAAATCGATTTTACATGGCCATAATCCTCGCCCTTACCTCTGTAGCGGTATACACTAATTTTGTTTAGTCCACATGAAGGCTTCCTAACTCATCAGTGTAACATCTCCGAGAACATACAAATAAAAAAAAACTACTGAGATGAAACAAGGTTGAGGACTCGACAGCATACAACAACAATTGCTGGAGCAAAAGAAAACCAACAGTTAGACACCGAGGGGACCGACCAAAGACGTTTTTTTAAGGTCATAGGCTCCCACAAAAACTGTCAGCTTTGACCAAAAATGGCTGGTTTGCAGCTTACATTTTGTTGACTTTAATCTAGTTATTAAAGTCAATTGGGTGTTTAAGATACATGTCCATTTATGGTGAGGGGATATTGTTGTCCTCTGAAAACATTTTTATTTATACCAGCATTCAGGGTACGTCTGCAGAAAATATGAAATGTTACATGCTCTGTAAACAATACAAGACATAAACTGGTAATGGAAGATAAACATGAATGTATGTCATACAGGTAACATGCGCAGCATGCGACAGCAGTTACATGATAGTCCTTTAATTCATCAATGAAAAGCATTCCCGTTTGCCCAGCAAGGAATGATGGTCGTGCTCATACAGATGGCCAGCCGCTGTCCTTCTGTATATGTAGACTATATTGCCTTTTTCCTGTGCGAGTATGCACAGTACTTTGATTACATTGATTTTCTCACCTTATTTTATCGATAAAAGTTTATTTTTCAACATCCTACACATCGTTAACCGCCAAAACATCAGCATTTTTGAAAGCATTATTATTTCTGAAATAAAGTAGTATGTAGTTTTCTCCGGTTAACAATGTGGACAACCATGCAATTTTCCTTTGAACACCACAGGGGTCTTCACATTTTCTATAGACGCAATGTTACACATGACCAGTAGTGCATGTATTCAACCGGAAATTTTGTTACGAAAACGCATGCGGATGAAAAAGTAAATATTTGTCCAACAAACCAGAGATATTTGGTCACCTTATGAGTGTATTTTGATCAGTTTTTGTTGACTTCAAGAATTAGCTCTTTCAGTAGGTACTTTGCAATAGAAAACTGTAACCCGTCCTTTTAAAATGCCAACAACTATTCTATATAATCTTTACATTTAATTTTGGTATAACACAGACCTTATGTTAACACAAAATTTCTATGGATCCCAAAAATAAAATTTTAAGGATTTTGTGGTATAATTATTTCAGGTCTTTCCTTGGTACTATTTCTCCAGAATCACCAGTTTCTGGAAGGTCTAGCCCATGGCTATGGTGCAAGACTAGCAATACACGCCCAGGGAACTAAACCTGTCCCCGCTGAGGATGGCATCTTCATCTCATCAGTTTCTGAAACCAATATTGGCTTGTCAAAGGTACAGTCAGTCCTCGGTATATTAACAGTCCATATACATTATGATGACACGCACATGCGACATAGTGCATTTTTTCACATCTCCAAAATGGCTACTTTTCTGATGAAAATCTGTGATATCTTTTCTTATTTATACTCCAAAGATAGGTTGTGACTCTCAAATATAGGTTGTGAGTGCTCATTCGAACCACCTCATTGAGGCGGTTCTAACGAGTAACCACAACCTATGTCTTGGAGGGGAAATAAGAAAAATAATGTATACCCCCTAAAACCCCAATTATCCCTGTATAAAGTGGGGTTTAAGGGGGTGTTCATTTCCCAGACTTGTTCACGTGATGAGCAATAATACTTGTTGTAACGACATCTTCCCATATCACAGGTGTCATTTGATGTATCACTGATAACAGTTCTGATTCTGATTCTGATTCTCTGAAAGGAATCTTAAGCTCAAAATTAGACTGCATGATGTTAACACATCTGTGTGTTATAGTGCATTCTTTCATAACCCCAAAAAGGTAAAGTTCTGATTAAAATGTGCAGTATTTTTCTTTTTTTACTCAGAACTTAGGTTGTGGGTGCTCATTAGGACCACCTCATTGAGGCGGTTCTAACGAGTACCCAGAACCTATGTCATGGAGCAGAAATAAGAAAAATAATGTAAACCCCTAAACCCCAGTTTTCCCTATACAATGTGGGGTTTCGAGGTGTTTATTTTATTGTCTTGTTCACGTGATGAGCAATAATACTTGTTGTAATGACAACTTCCCATATCACAGGTGTCATTTGATGTATCACTGATAACAGTTCTGATTCTGATTCTCTGAAAGGAATCGTAAGCTCAAAATTAGAATGCATGTTGTTAACACATCTGTGTGTTATAGTGCATTCTTTCATAACCCCAAAAAGGTTAATTTCTAATAAAAATGTGCAATATTTTTCTTTCTTTTACACAGAACTTAGGTTGTGGGTGCTCATTAGGACCACCTCATTGAGGTGGTTCTAAAGAGTACTCACAACCTTTGTCTTGTAGCAGAAATAAGAAAATTAACTTATGCCCTTAAACCCCAGTTTTCTGTATATAAAGTGGGGTTTAGATTGGTGTTCATTTCACGGATGTGTTAACGCAGTAGAGTCAGAGATGTTATGCAAGAATATTGTTTGTTTGATACTCAAAGAAACAAATTGTTACGTAGTGGGGTACCATAGACCTATGTCGTATAGTGTTCTTGTTTAGTACTTTACTCTTTTAAAACACAATAAAAAAAAGTCTTTCAAAAGTTTCTAAGTTTTAATTTTCATTTCTTTTCATTTCCGTGACAACCCCAAAAGTTGTATCAGATTAATTTCAATCTGATACTTTCAAAAATGAGATCTATAACCAGTGTGGATCTCTCTACATCTTTTAAACCCAAATTCAGATCTAACTAACGTGTTCAAAACTGGACCTTATATATGTTCTCTGAGCATTTCTAACATTTTACAATTCACGTTTACACCCTTATTATTTGTGCAAAGGTGAATCATACTGCATAGTTTCAGGACGCTACCACGCAATTATTTAAAGGTTATTGTTTTCCTAAATTCCTTTAAAAGCTTACTGCACCTGTTTAATTGACATAACATTAAAACATACACCCCTATAACTGACATAAACCATAATATGTACTCGGGTGATAGGCATATGTATATACAAATACCCCTTTTTGAGTGGCATATCCGTATACATTTTAGAATTATGTAAGTTTTGTTTACTGCACCTGCATGTCTCTAGAAACTGATAAACACCAGGTGGTTACTGCGTAATCACATATTTCATATGTCAAATGATGATTTGAACTCAGTCCAATTTACTTGAATGACTGCCAATATAAACAAGACATGTAAATCAAGTTTAGAAAGTACAATGCATCAATTTATAGCCTGTTAGCAAAAACCAATATTTTATAGAAAGAAAGATTCTTAATTAAGCTTTAACAGTTTAGATAGTAAAATAACTGTTAATATGATATGCCTTTACGACCCATCAACACTATAGATCATACAATGCGAATTTCTTTTGACCCTTCAACATTATATGTCATACATGTTATACATGTTATATGCCCAGAGAATGACTATGTTATAAAATGTAGTAGATATTAGTTAGAATTGCCTCGCCAAAACAAATTGCTACTCGAAATGGTTAAATCTTTAACATAATGTTAGCTCATGCCTTTATTAACTTTGAACACAGCTTGGTCCTATAAGATTTTGACAGTATAATAAAACACCCGTGTGACAGTGCATTCTGTCATATTTGCTAAATGGTATTTTTTTCTGATTAAAATTTGGGATATTTTTTTTATTTATACACCATACATAGGTTGTGGGTACTCATTAATTAGAACCGCCTCATCTGAGGTGGATCTAACGATCATACAACCTATGTTTTGGAACAGAAATAAAAATATATTTACCCCTGTAAACCTCATTTTTTCTATATAAATTGGGTTTTACAGGGATCTTCATTAAAGGGACTTGTTAACATGATGAAATGCTAAATCAAAGAATTGGAGTCTAATGTTAGGAAAGGACGAATCCATGTATTTTTTTGTTCATGTAGTTGTAAAATTGCCATTTACTGGTGTGTTAAATGTACTACATGTAGTTAAATTTGCTATCATGCTATAAATTCATTCATTTTTATTGGACGGTTTTTTTTTAAAAAAATCCGTCTTTTGAAATAGCGATGTCCGGGCGGGCGGGCGTCCTGCGGGCGGGCGGGCGTCGTCCCAGGTTTACCTTTTTTTCAAAGTGATATTTTTCATCTATTCTGTAGCAGATTGTTTTAACATCAGGACTGACGCATAAGTGGAGGTACCGCTTTCATGTATTATCCATAAATGGCGCAAAAGACTAAAATTTTGGCGGAAATTGTCATTTTTCAAACTTGTGTTTTTCAGGTTTACCTTTTGGTTAACCTTTTTTCAAATGCCAGTGTAGTACGGGCCTCCGTGGCCTAGTGGATAAGAGCGCTGACTCTTAGTCATTAGGTCTCTCACCGCCGTAGGTTCGAGCCTCGCTCGGGCCACGTGTGAGACGCCAAGTTCTGCAACGGAAGGTCAGGTGGTTTTTCTCCGGGTACTCCGGTTTTCGCCCACCTCTGATTAACGACCGGCTCGATATGAGTGAAATAATCTTGAAAGGGCCGTAAAACCCAAACCAAAAAAAAAAAAAAAAAAAAAAAAAAAAAAAAAAATGCCAGTGTAGTGGATAGAGTGCTGGACTACGAATCCTATTGTTGACTATGAATCTGGGGGGCGTGAGTTCAAACCTTGGTGGAGACATTTTTTTTTTTTTTTTTTTTTTTTCTTTCTTTTTTTTTCTTTCTTTTTTCATTCTTTTTTTTCTTTATTTTTCTTTTCTTCTCTATAAACACATATGAACAATTATTATCTTCCTCCCCTGATAGTTGCTAGTAATAATACATACATGCATGCACAGGCATGGAATTTTCTTTTTCTTTTTTTTTTTTTTTTTCGTTCTTTTTTTAGCTCACCTGAGCACGACCGTCGTCCGTCAACAATTTCTTTAAACGACATCTCCTCCTGGGATAATGGTCCGATTTCAAAATTATTTTACAGAAATGTTCATTATGTGACCTTTTTTCAAAATTGCTAAAATCAGTGGCCACTAGAGCTAAAAATAGAGCTAAAAATAGTAAAAAAACTTCTTTTTTTTTCTTCGTAAAACACATAAACAAATCAACCCCCCCCCCTCCCCCACAAAAAATTGTTACTGGGTTAGGATATTGCATTTGTTCTGTACATACATGCATACATAGTTTTACATACATACAGAAATGTTAATTAGGTGACCCTTTTTCAAAATCGCTAAAATCAGTGTCCACCAGAGCTAAAAATAGAAAAAAAACTAACTTTATTTTTTTTTCTTCTTAAAACACATAAACAAATCATACCCCCCCCCCCTCATCCACAAAAAGTTGTTACTGGGTTAGGATATTGCATTTGTACTGTACATACATGCAAACTTTGTTTTACATACATACCCTACCCACCCCACCCTACCCTAGCATACCCTACCCCACAACCCCACCCCACCCCCATCCCAAAACAACCCCAATCCACCCCCAACCCCACCCTATCCCACCACTCCCCACCTTACCCAACCTCACCCCATCCCACCCACCCAAGCCCACCCCTACCCCACAACCCCACCACACCCCATCCCACCCCACACCCCACCCCACCACAAATTCCACCCCGTCCCACCCGACTCCTAACCCATCCCACTCCACCCCACCCTACCCCACACCAGCACACCCCACCCTACCCCACCCATGCCACCACCATCCTAACCATACTGAAAAAAAAACCCGTCCATAATGCCATTAGGCATTTTTCTTGTTTAATGTTGAATTACTGTTTCAAGATTCTGTTACTGTCAATTATTATAGCCCCGCTTTGAAAAAGTGGGGGCTATATTGGATTTGGCTTGTCCGGAATTCCGTCTGTCTGTCTGTCTGTCTGTCTGTCTGTCTGTAATTTGTCCGGAATTCCGTCTGTCTGTAATATTTGATAGTGGGTACCTTGTTACCGCAACTCCTCTTACAGTTCTAGGTCAATCCTTTTGAAACTTTACAGGTGTTTTCATATAAGTTTGAAGATGTGCATATTCTTTTTTCATTATCCTTAAATAACTTTTTTCACTTATTTCACCTTTTTTAACTTAGACTATTTTTGAGATCTACTAATGTTAAAATGTATAGGGAGTAGCTACCTTGTTACCGCAACTGCTCTTACAGTTCTAGGTCAATCCTTTTGAAACTTTACAGGTGTTTTCATATAGGTCTGAAGAAATGCATATTTTTTTTTCATTATCCTTAAATAATTTTTTTCACTTATTTCACCTTTTTTAACTTAGACAATTTTTGAGATCTACTAATGTTAAAATGTATAGGGAGTAGCTACCTTGTTACCGCAACTCCTCTTACAGTTCTAGGTCAATCCTTTTGAAACTTTACAGGTGTTTTCATATAGGTCTGAAGATGTGCATATTCTTTTTATAGCCCCGCTTTGAAAAAATTGGGGCTATATTGGTTTTGGCTTGTCCGGAATTCCGTCTGTCTGTCTGTCTGTCTGTCTGTCTGTCTTTCTGTCTGTCTGTAATATTTGATAGTGGGTACCTTGTTACCGCAACTCCTCTTACAGTTCTAGGTCAATCCTTTTGAAACTTTACAGGTGTTTTCTTATAGGTCTGAAGATGTGCATATTCTTTTTTCATTATCCTTAAATATTTTTTTTCACTTATTTTACCTTTTTTAACTTAGACAATTTTTGAGATCTACTAATGTTAAAATGTATAGGGAGTAGCTACCTTGTGATCGCAACTCCACTTACAGTTCTAGGTCAAGCCTTTTGAAACTTAACAGGTGTTTTCATATAGGTCTGAAGATGTGCATATTCTTTTTTCATTATCCTTAAATAATTGTTTTCACTTATTTCACCTTTTTTAACTTAGACAATGTTTGAGATCTACTAATATTAAAAAGTATAGGGAGTAGCTACCTTGTTACCGCAACTCCTCTTACAGTTCTAGGTCAATCCTTTTGAAACTTTACAGGTGTTTTCATATAGGTCTGAAGATGTGCATATTCTTTTTTCATTATCCTTAAATATTTTTTTCACTTATTTCACCTTTTTTAACTTAGACATTTTTTGAGATCTACTAATGTTAAAATGTATAGGGAGAAGCTACCTTGTGACCGCAACTCCTCCTACAGTTCTAGGTCAATCCTTTTGAAACTTTACAGGTGTTTTTATATAGGTCTGAATATGTGCATATTTTTTTTTCATTATCCTTAAATATTTTTTTTCACTTATTTCACCTTTTTTAACTTAGACAATTTTTGAGATCTACTAATGTTTAAATGTATAGGGAGTAGCTACCTTGTTACCGCAACTCCTCTTACAGTTCTAAGTCAATCCTTTTGAAACTTTACAGGTGTTTTCATATAGGTCTGAAGATGTGCATATTCTTTTTTCTTTATCCTTAAATGATTTTTTTCACTTATTTCACCTTTAATTTAGACAATTTTTGAGATCTACTCATTTTAAAATGTATAGGGAGTAGCTACCTTGTGACCGCAACTCCTCTTACAGTTCTAGGTCAATCCTTTTGAAACTTTACAGGTGTTTTCATATAGGTCAGATGATGTGCATATTCTTTTTTCATTATCCTTAAATAATTTTTTTTCACTTATTTCACCTTTTTTAACTTAGACAATTTTTGAGATCTACTAATGTTAAAATGTATAGGGAGTAGCTACCTTGTGATCACAACTCCACTTACAGTTCTTGGTCAATCCTTTTGAAACTTTACAGGTGTTTTCATATAGGTCTGAAGATGTGCTTGTACTTTTTTCATTATCCTTAAATATTTTTTTTCACTTATTTCACCTTTTTTAACTTAGACAATTTTTGAGATCTACTAATGTTAAAACGTATAGGGAGTAGCTACCTTGTGATCGCAACTCCTCTTACAGTTCTAGATCAATCCTTTTGAAACTTTACAGGTGTTTTCATATGGGTCTGAAGATGTGCTTGTGCTTTTTTCATTATCCTAAATTTATTTGTTTTCACTTATTTCACTTTTTTTAACTTAGACAATTTTTGAAGATCTACTAATGTTAAAATGTATAGGGAGTAGCTACCTTGTGATCGCAACTCCTCTTACAGTTCTAGGTCAGTCCTTTTGAAACTTTACAGGTGTTTTTAGCTCACCTGTCACGTAGTGACGAGGTGAGCTTTTGTGATCACTTTTTGTCCGTCGTCCGTCGTGCGCGCGTGTGTGTGTGCGTGTGTGCGTAAACTTTTTCTTCAAATGACATCTCCTCCTAAACCACTGACCGGATTTTGACCAAACTTCACAGGAATGATCCTTAGGTGGTCCCCTTTCAAAGTTGTTCAAATGGTTCCGGTCCATTGCACATCTAGGTCACAGGAGCTAAAAATAGATTTCTTAAACGAAAACTTTAAAAATCTTCTTCTCTGAAACCGCAAGGCCCAGGTCTTCGATATTTGGTATGAAGCTTCATCTAGTGGACCTCTACCAAGATTGTTCAAATTATAGCCCTGGGGGCCAAAATGCCCCCGCCCCGGGGGCCTTTGGTTTTACATAGGCTTATATAGGGAAAATCATTAAAAAATCTTCTTCTCTGAAACCACAAGGCCCAGGTCTTTAATATTTGGTGTGAAGCTTTACCTGGTGGACGTCTACTAAGATTGTTCAAATTATAGCCTTTTTGCCAAAAATGCCTCCGCCCCAGGGGCCTTTGGTTTTATATAGGCTTATACAGGGAAAATCTTTAAAAATCTTCTTCTCTGAAACCGCAAGGCCCAGATCTTTGATATTTGGTGTGAAGCTTAATCTAGTGGACCTCTACCAAGATTGTTCAAATTATAGCCCTGGGGGCCAAAATGCCACAGCCCTGGGGGCCTATGATTTTACATAGGCTTATATAGGGAAAATCATTATAAAATCTTCTTCTCTGAAACCACAAGGCCCATGTCTTTAATATTTGGTGTGAAGCTTTACCTGGTGGACGTCTACTAAGATTGTTCAAATTATAGCCTTTGGGCCAAGAATGCCCCCGCCCCGGGGGGCCTTTGGTTTTACATCGGCTTATACAGGGAAAATCTTTAAAAATCTTCTTCTCTGAAACCGCAAGGCCCAGATCTTTGATATTTGGTGTGAAGCTTCATCTAGTGGACCTCTACCAAGATTGTTCAAATTATAGCTTTGGGGGCCAAAATGCCCCAGACCCGGGGGCCTATGATTTTACATAGGCTTATATAGGGAAAATCATTAAAAAAACTTCTTCTCTGAAACCACAAGGCACAGGTCTTTAATATTTGGTGTGAAGCTTTACCTGGTGGACCTTTACTAAGATTGTTCAAATTATAGCCTCGGGGCCAAAAATGACCCTGCTCCGGGGGCCTATATAGGGAAAATCTTTAAAAATCTTCTTCTCTGAAACCACAAGGATCAGGTCTTTGATATTTGGTATGAAGCTTCACCTAGTGGACCTCTACCAAGATTGTTCAAATTATAGCCCTGGGGCCAAAAATGTCCCCGCCCAGGGGGCCTTTTGTTTTTCATAGGCTTAAATAGGGAAAATCTTTAAAAAATCTTCTTCTCAGAAACTGCAAATATCTTAGATATTTGGTGTGAAGCTTCATCTTTTGGACCTCTATCAAGATTGTTCAAATTATACATCTAGAACCAAAAATGCCCCCACCCCGGGACCCTTTGGTTTTTCATAGGCTTAATTAGGGAAAATATTTAAAATTCTTCTTCTCCGATACCACAAGGCCCTGGTCTATGCTATTTGATATGAAGCTTTAACTAGTTGACCTCTACCAAGATTGTTCAAATTATAGCCCTGGGGCCAAAAATGCCCCCACCCCTGGGGCCTTACATAGGCTTAAGCGATGTTAAACCCGAATTCACACACACACACACATTTACATAGGCTTTATTATATATGGAAAATCTTTAAAAATCTTCTTCTCTGAATCCGCAAGGCCCAGATCTTTGGCATTTGGTGTGAAGCTTCGTCTAGTGGACCTCTTTTAAGATTGTTCAAATTATAGCCCTGGGGCAAAAATGCCCCCACCCCAGGACCCTTTTTGTTTTTCCTTGGCTTTTATAGGTAAAACCTTCTAGTCTGAAAATCTTCTTGTCTGAAACCAGAAGGCCCAGGTCTTTGATATTTGGTATGAAGCTTCATCTAGTGGACCATTACCAAGTTTGTTCAAATTATAGCCCTTGGGCCTAGAATGCACTGGAGACACTAATTTTCAGTTGAGCGATTCAGGGCCCAGGTCCGTCCGTCCGTCCGCACGTCGTTTCCAATCGATAACTTGAGTATTTTTTCTCGGATTTTGTTCAAATTTTGCATACATATTGGTATAGGGGATGAGTGGTTTGGGATTGTTAATGGGCAAAATCCGTTAATTTTTAGCAGAGTTATTGCCCTTTTCAGTATCTGAAAAATGGTTTTTGGCCTCTAATTCCCTTACTATATGGAATATCTGGATGAAACTTCACAGATATATAGAGGACTAAACGGTTCATATTGTGGCCAAGGCCTGCTACTCTGGCTGTTCCAGTTCTTGAGTTATCTGCCCTTGATGTATTTAAAAAATGCATTTTAGACTGTAGTTCGTTTTTCATTTACAATATCTTGCTGAAACTTCATAGATATGTAGTAGATGAATTGTTATATACTGTGGCAAAGGAACATGACTCTGGCTTTCCCAGCGATTGAGTTATCTGCCTTTGAAATACCTGAAAAATGGTTTTTGGCCTCTAGTTCCCTTACTATATGGAATATCTCGATGAAAAATGTCTGAAAAATGGATTTTTACATATGCTTCCTACATCTTCTAACAACTTCATCCACTCACATTAAGACATTACACTTGCGATCATATCTCTGCTATCCTCTTTCTAGTTATTTAGCCTTGATATATTTTCAAATAAGTTACATTGCTTAGCAGTGGCGGGGTATTATGCAGTGTCTGCGGTGCTTTTATTTAACTAAGACAATTTTTGAGATCTTCTTATGTTAAAATGTATAGGGAGTAGCTACCTTGTGATCGCAACTCCTCTTACAGTTCTAGGTCAATCCTTTTGAAACTTTACAGGTGTTTTCATATGGGTCTGAGGATGTGCATGTGTTTTTTTCATTATCCTTAAAAAATTTTTTTCACTAATTTCAACTTTTTTAAATTAGACAATTTTTGAGATCTACTAATGTTAAAATGTATAGGGAGTAGCTACCTTGTGATCGCAACTCCTCTTACAGTTCTTGGTCAATCCTTTTGAAACTTTACAGGTGTTTTCATATAGGTCTGAAGATGTGCATGTGCTTTTTTCATTATCCTAAAATTATTTTTTTTCACTTATTTCACTTTTTTAACTAAGACAGTTTTTGAGATTTGAGATCTTCTAATGTTGAAATGTATAGGGAGTAGCTACCTTGTGATCGCAACTCCTCTTACAGTTGTATGCCGATCCTTTGAAACTTTTCAGGTGTTTTCAAAGAGGTCTTAAGATGTACATGTGGTTTTTTCTTTATCCAAAACTTATTATTTAACTTAGACTGTTTTTCAGATCTAATAACGCGAAAAGTCTATAAGGCGTAGGTACCTTGTTAGGGATTTAACACTCTCACAAGTCTTTACCTTTAATTCATGAGTCTTTCTCCTCTGACAGGGCTATAGCGGGGCTATAGTCAGATCCTCTGACAGTTCTAGTTTCATTATCCTTAAATAATTTTTTTCACTTATTTCACCTTTTTTAACTTAGACAATTTTTGAGATCTACTAATGTTAAAATGTATAGGGAGTAGCTACCTTGTGACCACAACTCCTCTTACAGTTCTAGGTCAATCCTTTTGAAACTTTACATGTGTTTTCATATAGGTCTGAAGATGTGCATATTCTTTTTTCATCATCCTTAAATAATTTTTTTCACTTATTTCACCTTTTTTAACATAGACAATTTTTGAGATCTACTAATGTTAAAATGTATAGGGAGTAGCTACCTTGTGACAACAACTCCTCTTACAGTTCTAGGTCAATCATTTTGAAACTTTACAGGTGTTTTCATATAGGTCTGAAGATGTGCATATTCTTTTTTCATTATCCTTAAATAATTTTTTTCACTTATTTCACCTTTTTTAACTTAGACAATTTGTTAGATCTACTAATGTTAAAATGTATAGGGAGTTACTACCTTGTGATCGCAACTCCTCTTACAGTTCTAGTCAATCCTTTTGAAATTTAACAGGTGTTTTCATATAGGTCTGAAGATGTGCATGTGCTTTTTTCATTATCCAAAACCTATTTTTTAACTTAGACTGTTTTTCAGATCTAATAACGCGAAAAGTCTATAAGGCGGAGGTACCTTGTTAGGGATTTAACCCTCTCACAAGTCTTTACCTTTAATTCATGAGTCTTTCTCCTCTGACAGTGCTATAGCGGGGCTATAGTCAGATCCTCTGACAGTTCTAGTTTAACTTGTAGTGTTTCAATTTTGTCTGTATAACAATTTACCACAGAAAGATTTAAAAATGTAGAAAACTTAGTAATTGTGTGTCAATTGCAGGGAACTATCACAAGAGTTGGTCCACCACATGGCCGCTGTAATGATGGTGATAATTTCTGGGAACGATATGGATTTGTTTACAGCAGACAGGTATGTATCTGTTCATATTGCTGCAACAAATGCCCATTTGTAATATGCAAATAAATAATGTGCATAAATCTGGATTAACCCAATACATGCCAATCACGACAATTGTTGTCTGCTTTGACGTCTGCTGGTTACTTTAAAAGCCATTTTTGCAAACAGTGTGGACCCAAATCAGACTGCTCCTCTAGGAGCAGTCTGATTTGGGTCCACACTGTTTGCCTGTGCGCAAAAATAATTTTAAAAAGTTTGCAAAAAAATTAGCAGACGACATATGCAGATGACATTTTCAGATGTAGTTTTTCTCAGCATCTGAAGATATTAATGCTATGATAATTCTATTGTCAAGATATTACTTGCCATTCTATCCTCCACTAACCATATTTAACTAGTTCATGCTGTACAGATCTGTCACAAGTATAAAACTCTTGTTTAATTATGGAAATTCAGTACTACAAGTTGCCAATACATATACCAAATGTATAACACAATATGCACAACAGATTTGCATCACTTACTTTTCATCACATGAACAAGTCAGTGAAATGAACATCCCCACACTTCCCCCTCTCCCCCCCCCCACACACACCTAAACCCCACTTTATATAGAGAAAATTGGAGTTTACCGGGATATGCATTATTTTTCTTTTCTCAAAGACATAGGTTGTTGGTACTCATTAGAACCACCTCGTTGAGGTGGTTCTAATGAGCACCAATGAGGTGGTTCTAACGAGCACCCACAAACCTATGTTTTTTGTATAAATAAGCAAAATATCATGGATTTTCATCAGAACATCACGTGAACAACTCCATGAAATGAAGACCCCCTAAACCCCACTTTATATAGAGAAAACTGGGGTTTACGTGTTAAACATTATTTTCCTTATTCCTGCTCAAAGACATAGGTTTTGGGTTCTCTTTAGAACTGCCTCAGTGAGGTTCTAACAGCCACCCAAAACCTATGTTTTGAGTATAAATAAGAAAACTATCACAATTTTCATCAGAAAAATTACCCGTTTTCTAGGTTTGTAAAACACACTGTATCACACGGATGTGTTATCATTATGTAAGTGGGAGGTTGGTTGGGTGAGGCAAAGGTGATGTGCATCTTGTATCATTTGGGCGTCCAACTGATATTGGCTTACAGTTGGACAAGACCTGCTGTCCTTGCAGCAGGTAAGGGTAAAGGGTTGATTTTTTTTTCTTTTTCTACACTTCCATTCATTTTCCTCTTCATCCTCTGTCCCTCACTTTCATCTAATCTACTCATGCTTCTTTCTCTTTTTCTCCCCTTCTCTGGGAGACGACACATAATGACCCACAATGGTAGATGTATGTTAAACTCAAAAGCAGTCAATCAATTCATCAGAAAAGTAGCCATTTTTGAGGTGTGAAAAATGCACTTTGTCGCACGGGTGTGTTATTGTCAGTAAGATATATTTTCCGTCAGGTTAACAAGTCCATGAAATTAATACCCCTGTAAACCCGACCTTATATACAGAAATGTGGTTTTTACTGGGATATACATTATTTTTGCTTATTAATGCTTAAAACCCATATATGACAATGGAATCTCCCACTTAATAAGATTGGAGTGGTCAATTTCCAATTAAAAGCGTGCCAGGTTTGTCTTGTTGGCAGTAAGTTTTGCAAAAATGTGTCTTCTTTCAGCAAACAGTGCAGACTCAGATCAGATGCTGCATTTTGCAGCATCTGATCTAGGTCTGCACTGTTTGCCGGTGAGGCAGTTCTCAGGAGCACCAAAATCTATGTTGTTGTACTAGAAGTAAGAAAAAGTATGAAATATTTTCATCTGAAGTATACTGGTTCTCAAGATAAGTAAGATGTCATTTTACACACAGGTGTATTATCACTATGCTTAATCATATATAGAACAAGGCAGTTGTTACCTTTTATCAGTTACCCCTATATTATTTGCATTGCAACACCTTGACCTGATAAAGATATACTATCTCAAGACAAGTGAGCTTGACCAGGTCAGTGTGACCTTGCAATTTTATGAATGAACCGGACTCTTTGAAAGAACTAGCAAAAACTTTTATCATTACTGGAAAAAGACAATGATCAGGATTCGATACAATTAACCCACACCACCCATCAGAGACACCAAAGGGAAAGAAACAAAAACGTTGAATAACTAGACCCTAATGGAAACATCAATAGCAGAAAGCTAAAGGACAGTTTCTTTCCCACAAATTGGCCAACTGGCTGTCCAAAGCAAAAAGATATAAGCGATACCCACATTCAAAGACAAAACCAATACAAAAATAAACTGCGACAGAAGACCCATCTCGGAACGGTCAGTGAAAAGAATTTCACTGGGAGGCTCAAATAGATTTTACCCGGTCGCAATCCTTGCCCTTGATTCTGTCGCAATTTAGTCAAAAAATTTGTTCAGTCCCCATGAAGGCTTCGTAACTCATGAGTGCAACATCTCTGAGAAGACAAAAATCAAACAACCACAGAGATGAAACAATGATGAGGACTCGACAGAAGCAAACCACTGAAATGCTGGAGCAAAAGAAAACCAACAGTAAGACTCCGATGGGCCCAACCAGAGACAGAGCATCAGGTAAAAAAGAAAACTGACATGAAAAAATATAATAGGAAGAACAACGCCGAAATCATAGAAACATTGATGACGAAAGGTAACGTATCAGAAATTGTATATTTAAAGAATGTACAAGGGGATAAACTGATAAATAGAATACCAGATTTTTGTCATTTGATATCAAGTTTATCAGGATCAGCTTTGAGAACATGTGAAGAATTGCTCGGCAAGCCTCGTGGTTCTACAAACGTTCTCGAAGCCTTGCCTGACAAACTTGATATCAAAAGATATGAACCTGGTATTCTCTATTTCTTTTTAGGCATGTCAGATTATGTGTCTTATGGAGGAAATCATAAGCACTTGTGGTTGCTATGGTAACTTCTATGAAGAATTTGCCCTCCAAGTGAGCAAAGACTTTAATATCTGCAATACCACAGAAGGTAAACTTAAAAAAATTCATGGATATTTGCCTGAATAACCCTGATACTGCATACAGTCTTAAACTGTCTTAACCTGTAATTTTGGCTCTGAAGGCAAAAAAGAAAGAATTCTATATTATCTAAAATAGTATGGGTTTTGCAATGTAAGAAACTTGATTATGAAAATGGGTTAGGTAATTCACTATTAATGTGAGGTATCATGTTTCTCTTTCAAAAGACACCACTTTCACTCATACCTTCCTCTGTTTGTAAGACAAACGCTTAAGATAGTATCCTACCTGACTTTTCCCCCCAGTATTAGTCACCAAACTGTATAAATTCAAATGTGAAAAATATAAAGAGGATATTTACATTTTTGAGGTGGATACCAAAATATTTCATTGAGTGTGTGGAAAACATCCAAATTTTCATGAGTGCGAAGCACAGGTGAAAATTTGGATATTTTTCAACACACGAGATGAAATACTTTTGGTATCCGCCGGAAAAAAAGTAAATTTTCTTTTTATTTTATAATTTATTAGGACACTTAGGGTAAATGATGGATCATATCGTACGTCACAATTTTAACCTTGCTATGACGTCACAACTGTCAGTTTCCAAACATAAACAGACCACCATTTTGAATACAGCATTTTTATTGTTCAAAGAGTGCTTTTCAAGGTATTTAACATTTTATCGACAACATATGACTTTTGTCGAGAAAATGTAGTTCAGGCAGCTACTGTGAATATAACAAGGTCATATTATTTTTTACAGTGTGAAAATATCATGTATTTATATTTTCACATTCGTGTTTATTTGTTTCAGATATACGTTGATTTCATGGCAAAGTATAAAATAAAATTCATCATATGAAATTGCTGTTGTTTAGTTATATAAATGATATGACCATATGTGTAACAACACATGGTCACTGGTATGTAATGTCATGATGCCATCCTTGACAATCCTGTGTTTTCTACTGAAATTCTTCTGACTCTTTTTTGGCGATTAAGGGGAATGGGAATGCCTGGCAGATTGTCCCGCCATTTTTCAAAGGGAGACAACTTTCTGGACTTCCTGTTTGCTTTTCTATAAGCCCTGTCCCACCAGAAAAGGGATCTACGATTGAAGGAAAGAATTTGTAACTCAGGAGCAAATTCTTTCCTTTTTGAGTTGACCCCTATTGACATTGAAGACAAAAATACTTTTGAAGGTGTTGTCACCCCTGAAGGTCTTCCAATTCCCCTTAAACCCATTTAATCATTATATGATAATTTTAAACACATATGAAACTTAAGAAACTCGCCAAAGGCTCGTTTCATAAATTTCACATGAGGTTAATAAGTCCTTTTAATGAATACCTCTTTAAGCTCCACTTTATATGGAGAAAAGTAGGGCTTACAGGGGTGTTCGTTATTTTTTGTTCATAAAACATAGATTGTGGGTTCTTTTTCTTATCCGCCTAATTGAGGTGGTTCTATTGAGCATCAACAATCTATATGTGGACAACAAAAATAAAAAGTATCAAACTTTATCATCTAAAAAATGCTAGTTCTAGCGATAAGAAAGATGCCCTTTTAGCACAAGGGTGTGTTATCATAATGATATGAAACAACCACTCGTGTAAGACATTCTGTTTGTAAATTAAAAAGAGAAACTATCAGGAACTGATACAATCAGATCCCAAATTCTTCCCTCAATATCACTGGGGAAAGAAGTCAAAACATAGAATGACTACAGTAAACAAAATGGTCAACAGGTAAACTGAGTCAGCAGCTCTTACCCAATCTGGTGGTGACTCAGAATATCCAAACACTTATGGCAAGAGCAACACCAAGTGAAAAGAGATTTTGAACATATGCATCTGGTGAAGACTCAGAAAAACATGTGCATCCATGCAGTCTAATCAGAGTTTTTGCTGTGTGCTCCTTGCATTGCCATAGTCACAAAGCTTATTTGTGTAGTCTGTGGAGGTTGCATTCTAACTATGTTTGTGTGCACACTGATTTGAGACTGTCCTGTGCACACTTGATCAAGACCCTTTTTGTCATGTAAGACCCATATACATGGTTAAGGGGAATTGAAACACCTGGTAGATTTTTCTGCCACTTTTCAAAGGGAGACAACTTTCAGAACTTCATGTTCCCTTTTCTAGAAGCTCTGTCCCACGAAAAAAAAGGGTTAAATTCTTTCCTTTAAGAGTTGACTCCTATGAGCATGGGAAACAAAAATACTTTTGCAGAAGTTGCCTCCCCTGAAGGGGTATCCATTCCCCTTAAGTGACTGTCTTTAATGTTTGTAGCATGTATACTTTCCAATTGTTGTATGCCAGTCAGATTGTTGTACTGTCAAGTTTTTACATGCTAGCTTAGTCTGGCTGTGACCTTATTGATATGGAAAGTGAGCGAATGCTATACATATGTTAACATAGGCTCACATTGTCAAATTTTAAAATGTTCTTTTCCAGAGAGAAGCTGCCTAAATGATATACTTTGGAAGATTGACAAGAAAACAAAGCACTGTGAATGTGAAAATCCTTGCAGGTACTAGTATACAGCATCAGAAAAACTACTTTTGCCATTTGTGAACAACAAAGGTCCAGATCAGTCTGGGCATCTAAACAGTCTGATCAGTACATTTATGGTCTCTGCTTAGATAGCACAATACTTCTAGTTTATAGATCAGTGATTCTTGAAAACATGACCCAATTATGAAACCAAAAAGGTAGAAAAATGAACCTTCTGGAATTTCGACTGATATGCTTTCTTTCGGTTATATTTCCACATTTTAACATTTTACCCAAACTTTTACCCACATCATTTCAATAGTTTTTGAGTTTTTGACAGTAAAACATGCTTGTTATGGAGGAGAGTTTATATTTGTGAGCCCATGTGTCTGTTTCATCCAACAGTCTATGCTAACCCAACGGGTATATTTATGAAGTTAAGTAGAAGTAAAACAAAGATCAGGAATCGATACAATTTACTTACTCCACCCATCAAAGACACCAAAGGGAAAGAAACACAAGCATTAAGCAACCAGACCATAATGGAAACCTAAACAAAGGAAGGCCATAAGGACAGTTACTTTCCCACAAAATGGCCATATGGCCATCCAAAATAAAGAGACACAAGTGATACACACAGTAAGTAACAAACAACACCAACTCATAGCTTTTGCCAACAAACAACACTTCGTTGGGCTACTGATTGTCTGAATAAGTAACGCTCACTTCTAAAATTGCTCACCTCCGTAACATTTTAACTCACCTCCGTAACATCTCTTCCGTAACGATAGATTTCTCCCCACAGTCTGTAGCTAGACCAAAATCCAATGTTTTGCTTTAGTGATTTGATATTACTAGCACAAATAGCACTCTATGCCCACAAAGATGTTCCGATACCTATATCGGCTTAGGTTTTTACGTTACGGAGGAGAGAAGTTACGGAGGTGGAGGACAGTTTGTTTTTTATCAGCCAAACTGTTGTTGTTGGACCAATGGTCAATATTATGTTTCATATCAGTACAATCTTATGCAATTAGCTTAAAGTGTTCCTTTCCACCCATTGACCTTTTGAAAGCACCGTTACGGTAGGTGAAGCTCTGAAAAGTGACAAATTAATTATCCACTTTCAGATTTCATATTATGTTTATTTCAAAGAAGATCAAACACTTAATGGTTTATTTATCAGAACATTCCTTTGGTGGGATATAAGACATAGTTATAAGCAGAGAATTATTCCTGTCGGCACACTTTGACCAGATATATATCCGTTACGGTAGGTGAGTGCTATTTTAGCGACACCCTATTTTTACAGCATTGTGTCCAGACACTGAATGCAATTAGTCTTTAAAATCTGCTAATTGTTTTCTAAGCATCATATCGTTGAACCGCAATTGCAATCCCATTCCATCTAAACAATAAAAGGTTAGATATTTGCACTTCAGTATGTAACCGTGCCTTGTGACATGGCAAAAACGCATACCCCACTGGTATATTAATGGTGCTAACTCAGTAATCGTACTAGAAGGCATTGGTTTTAGAATTGGAAGTGCGTTCCTGAATATGCCTCTTGGCTTATATGGCTTATTTACACCCATAGACTGCGTTGTTTAGCCACCATGAAGGGACAAACATTAGCGACAGGATATATTCAAAATTGGGTCATTTTTTCAAGAATCACTGAGATCTGAAATTTCAAGACTTTTGCTAGTCATTGGCAGACTTTCCAATTATTCTTTAAACCGAGGTCCTGTCTCCAGATGACCTTAGTTGGTGGAATGTAAAACTCCAAACAGTGTAAATGAGCAAGATGGTTTGTATCTTTTCTTCTTATACTCTTGAAAAACAACTTTTTTCATGACAGGGCATAGATACATTCAGCAGGAGCGAGATAAATTTTAACCTTTGTGCTGCTGAACACTACAACCGCTTACCTTAGCAAACCTTTACATCCAGATCAAATGGCTTCTGAAGAATCTGATCATGATCTACACTGTTTGTCACGCAATTTTGAATTGAGCAAATATCAAGTAATTGATTGGTTGATAGTCAGAAATGGATGTGGCTGCATTGATTTATTCAGCAGGACAAGGGTAAAAAGCATCACCTACCTTATCCTGCACATTATGGTAAATGTCTATGGAATGTTTTAGCTGTAAAATCAGAAACTACATGGTGAAATGTATGATTTTGTTTTAGCGCTGCTCAATAAATCTTCACCGGGATATCAGTCCTATGTAACTTAATATTATTAAGGAACCAGTGCATGTCAAAACCTACAATAAGTCATCATGATAACACATCCAGGCAACATAGTACACTCTTTGATACTTAGAAAAAGTAAATTTTCTGTCATATTATTCTTATTTATTCTCAAATTGTGGGTGCTTGTTAGAACCGCCTATCTAAGTCTTGGAGCAGAAGTAAAGAAAATGATGTATACCTCTGAAAACCCATTTTTCTCTATGAAAAGTAAGTTTTAGAAGGGTGATCATATCACAGACTTGTTGACACAATGTCTTTTGTGACCAGCAAAGACTTAGATCAGCATCCATGCAGTCTGATCAGAGTCTTCCCTGTCTGTATGAGCCTTTCTCAGCTTAATGGCTTCTCCATAGAGAAGTTAGCTAAACCTCATGTCATCCTGCTTTGATGTTCAGGCTGATCTGATTATTCGCCAGTCGCACACGTCTTATTTTTGGTTTTGCTGAGTGTTTTGCTCAGTCCAGTTAGAAAACAGGTGAGCTTTTGGGATCACTTTTTGTCCATCGTCCGTGCATGCATCCGTCCGTCCGTAAAGAATTTCTTCAAACGACATCTCCTCCTAAACCACTGATCGGATTTTGACCAAACTTCACAGGAATGATCCTTAGGTGGTCCCCTTTCAGAGTTGTTCAAATGGTTCTGGTCCATTGCACACCAAGGTCACGGGAGCCAAAAATAGATTTTTTTTCACTGAAAATTTAAAAAATCTTCTTCTCTGAAACCACAAGGCCCAGGTCTTTGATATTTGGTATGAAGCTTCATCTAGTGGACCCCTACCAAGATTGTTCAAATTATAGTGCTTGGGCCAAAAATGCCCCCGCCCCGGGGCCCTTTGGTTTTACATAGACTTATATTGGGAAAATCTTTAAAAATCTTCTTCACTGAAACCACAGGGCCCAGGTCTTTGATATTTGGCATGAAGCCAAATCTTCATCTAGTGGACCTTTACCAAGCTTGTTATACCCCCGCAAACGAAGTTTGAAGTGGGTATATAGGAGTCAGCTTGTCGTCCGTCGTCTGTCGTCGGTCCGTTACAAAAATGTCCGTTACAAAATACTTTAACCTTGCTCATAACTTCCTTATTCTTTGACCGATTTCTTTAATATTCACACACCACACACCTTGCCACTAGTACTTAAGATTGATATACACAAACCTGACCTTGACCTTTACGTTGACCTTCCTCAAGGTCAAATACTTGTAAAAATTTGTCGGTAGCGGGGGTATAATTGGCGCCCGTTGGGCGGCAGCTCTAGTTCAGATTATAGCCCACGGGCCAAAACTGCCCCCGCTCAGGGGCCCTTTGGTTTTTCATAGACTTATATTGGGAAAATCTTTAAAAATCTTCTTCTATGAAACCACAACGCATAGGTCTTTGATATTTGGTATGAAGCTTCATCTAGTGGACCTCTACCAAGATTGTTCAAATTATTAAGCCCTGAGACCAAAAATGCCCCCGCTCCAGGGCCCTTTGGTTTTACATAGGCTTATATATGGAAAATCTTTAAAAGTTGTCTTCTGTGAAACCACAAGGCCTAGGTCCTTGATATTTGGTTTGAAGCTTCATATAGTGGACCTCTACCAAGATTGTTCAAATTATAGTGCTGGGGCCAAAAATGCCCCCACCCCTGGGACCTTTGGTTAAACATAGACATATATAGGGAAATCTTTGAAAATCTTCTTCTCTGAAACAGCAACTGGCCGAGGTCTTTGATATTTTGTGTGAAGCTTCATCTAGTGGACCTCTATCAAGATTGTTTAAATTATAGCCCAGGGGCCAGAAATGCCTCCGCCCCGGGGCCATTTATCTTTGAAAAAATCTTCTCTGAAACTGCAAGGCCCAGGTCTTTGTTATTTGGTGTGTAGCTTCATCTAGTGGACCTTTGCCAAGATTCATCACGTGAACAAATCCGTGAAATAAAGACCCCCCTAAACCCCAATTTATATTGTGAAAACTGGGGTTTACGGGGGTAAACATTATTGTGCTTATTTATGCTCCAATACATAGGTTGTGGGTACTCGTTAGAACCGCCTCAATGAGGCGGTTCTAACGAGCACCCAAAACCTATGTTTGGAGTATATATAAGAAAAATGTCACAAATTTTCATCAGAAAAATTGCCTTTTTTGAGATATGAAAAATGCACATTATCACACGGATGTGTTATCGTAATGGTTCAAATTGTATTCTTTGTTGATATTTGGTATGAAGCTTCACCTTTTTAGACCTCCCTCAACATTATACACGTTATAGCCCTGGGGCCAAAAATGGCCCTCCCTGGGGCCCACTAGTTATATGGATCAGGTGAGCAATCCAGGACCATCATGGCCCTCTTGTTTTGTTTATTGTTTTTTTTTTCTTTTCAGTGAGACATACTTTTACACATCAGTCAGCACAAGACAGTGGCCAACAGATGCGTATGCTGTAAGTGTCCATTACCTATGCAATATACATAGGCCTCCATGGCCTAGTGGGTAAGAACACCATCTCTTAAGGGGAATGGGAACACCTTCAGGGGAGGAAGCTCTCCAAAAGTATTTTTGTCTCCCATGTCAATAGGGGTCAACTCTGAAAAGAAAGAATTTGCTCCTAAGGAGCACATTCTTTCCTTTAAGAGTAGAATCCTTTTTCAGCGGTACAGGGCTTATAGAAAAGCAAACAGGAAGTCCCAAAAGTTGTCTCCCTTCGAAAAATTGCAGACAAATTGGGCAGGTGTTCCCATTCCCCTTAATCATTAGGTCTCTCAATGCTGTGGGTTGGAGCCTTGCTTGGGTCACATCTGAGACCTCAAATTCTGGGTTACTCTGTTCTTCACCCACCTCTGATTAACAATTGGCTGGAAATGAGTGAAATATTCTTGAAATGTTCATAAATAAAAAAAACTTATGCAATAGAATCTTATATGGTTCTAGAAATTGCTTTATGCACAAAATATGCATATGCATTTTTTTGTGTTTGAAATTCTGGAATTTGGACTTCTTTTGGACCATCTCAATAAGTAGGCTTTAATGGATCCCTACTATTTTCAGCTTAAATAAATGCAGTATACCTGTGCAAATTCAGTTTTTTTCTCTTCCTCAACTTTTAGTATTGTTTCCAGTGTTGTACATTAAAGTCATCATCAGTGGTTGTGAATTCTGATAATGCACTAATATGAGTTAAAATTGAAGTAAAGTTAGTATTTTAACCCATTTTGTACCAGAAACCCCAAAATGGATAATTGGCAAACAGTGCAGGCCCACAGCAGATGCCGCAGAGCATGGTGTCTGATCCGGGCTTACAGTGTTTGCAAAAAGTTAAGCCATTTTCTAAAAAAAATTTGAAGAAACTACAATCTGACACGCCTAAATTTCGAAATGGACTCCTGCCACATATAAGGAGGAAGGTTCCATTTGATACAAAAAGGGTTAAGTTCCGTTCTTTTACATAATTGTGATAACAATTTTGTTTTGATATATTTTTCCACATATTACATGGGCCCCGCCAAGCGATTTTGGTACTTATCGCCTATGCGAGCAGTGAAGGTTCAGGCGAGCCTGCGCATCCGCGCAGTCTCGCCAGAACCATCGCTGCTCGCTCATACAAGCAGTGAATCAAGAGGAACCTTCAGACAGAAAACCATATCCCTGGCCCCTCTGAATGGCTGGGCATGCGCAGTTAAAACTTGTCATGACGGAATGCTCGAAGACACAAATTCGCTTTGCGGGGCTCATATGGTAAAAATATTACTAATAAAAATATCAAAACTATTTTACATACCATTTGAAAATACAAGATCAAGAATATTTACATAGGTGCAGCATTCAGTAAGCATACATCTGGGGACACAGTTCAGGTGCAGCATTCAGTAAGCATACATCTGTGGACACAGTTCAGGTGCAGCATTCAGTAAGCATACATCTGTGGACACAATTCAGGTGCAGCATTCAGTAAGCATACATCTGTGGACACAATTCAGGTGCAGCATTCAATAAGCATACATCTGTAGACACAATTCAGGTGCAGCATTCAATAAGCATACATCTGTGGACACAATTCAGGTGCAGCATTCAATAAGCATACATCTGTGGACACAATTCAGGTGCAGCATTCAATAAGCATACATCTGTGGACACAATTCAGGTGCAGCATTCAATAAGCATACATCTGCGGACACAATTCAGGTGCAGCATTCAATAAGCATACATCTGTGGACACAATTCAGGTGCAGCATTCAATAAGCATACATCTGTGGACACAATTCAGGTGCAGCATTCAATAAGCATACATCTGTGGACACAAACTGTGCACACAGTGCAGGAGTGTACGATGAAATGTACACCATCTAACGTTTTGAATTTATACATGGTTAGCGGTTGACTGACAGGATATTAGGATACATTGAATGAGAGGATTAATGATTAAATTACTTTCTCTGCAGACTTTGTTGCTGGAGAAAGTCTGTCATACAGATAATGAGGCTTGTGAGATGTCAAGACAACAAACAGACTCAAGACATTTATTGTGAGTATTGATGACGTCTCTCTCTCTCTCTCTCTCTCTCTCTCTCTCTCTCTCTCTCTCTCTCTCTCTCTTCGAGTGTTACTCATAAGGCAACTTATGTTATTTATCTAGAAATTTTAACCCTTATCTTGCTGAATATTCATTTAAGCCACACCCATTTCTGTCTGTCAACCAATCAAATTACTTGATGTAATTTATTGCTACAAATTCATAAACTGAATGCCAAACAGTGTAGATCCTGATCAGATGGCTTCTGCTGATCTGGATCTACACTGTTTGCAAAGATAGGGGTTGTCGTGAACAGCAAGATAAGGGTTAGATACAGGAAAGACCGCTTTGAGGTGGTAGTTTAGCATTTTGTTAAAATAAAAGCAAGGACCACGAAAAAATAAATGAAAGAAATCTCATTTTTATATGCCTGTTTTGAAAAAATGGTCATATTTTGTTATGGGATCGGCGCCCATCCCCCTGTCCATCTGTAAACTTTTTAGTTACCTGATAACACGTCCTACAGTTTTCATCCCATCAAGCTGAAACTTGGTGAATAGTAAGACTATGATGTGAAGATTTGTGTAAAGTTTCGAGGTTAACCGTCCACCAAATATCAACAGAGTTATGCCCCTTTGAAACTTTTGGTAAACATTTTCGTTTCCTGATATCTCCTCTAGTTTTCATCCGATCAAGCTGAAACTTGGTAGATAGTAAGACTTTGATGTGGAGATGTGCATAAAGTTTCGAGGTTAACTGTCCACTAAATATTTTCAGTTATGCCCCTTTCAGTATTTCCGTAAACATTCAATTCCGGCTAACGCCTCCTACAGTTAACATTCAATCAAGCTGAAACTTTATATATAGTAAGACCATGATGTTGAGCAGCACATATTGTTAAGGCTCCACCCTGGCCATAACTGTATTACTTTTGTCCTTGTGTTTGTCATGTCTTAACCCAAAAAATTTAACCTTGGTCATAACTTAAAAATTATTTGCCCTGCTCTCATGAAACTTTACACACACACTTGCCATCACAACAAAGGGCCATTGCTGTATTGATTGTTGCCTGTGTATTTATCATGCCTTAACAAAAAACTTAACCTGGGTCATAACTTTAAAAGTATTTGCCCTACTCTCATGCAACTTGACACACATACTTTCCCTCACAAGACCTTCATTTTGCCTTAACCAAACAGCCTAACCTCTTAACAATTAAAAATAAAAAATGAGTTCCTTTAAGAGCAATGAAAACATTCATAAGAGAAAAAAAATGGGTCATACTACGTAGTTTCGGCTAATAAAGCCTCATCAGTAACCCTGTAATGATCCGGCAAAGAAAGCCAGAGGAAACATACTGCAATCTTGCGAATTTCGAATAGGCAGTCGATTCAAAGACTGATATAAATCAAAATGGGGTCCAAAAAATTAAAAGCCTGTCTAGAATAGGAGTCTAAACTAATAATTTATTTCTGATGTCTCAGAATATTCACGCTGATCTCAAAGGACCAAAAGTAAAATATAAACTGCACTATGGTTGATGTACGGGGAGACGTTTTACGGCCGCCACACGGCACAACACCAGCTGCAGTGAAGGCAAATAAAAATCAAAAATGAGTTCCTTTAAGAGCAATGAAAACATTCATAAGAAAGAAAATGGGTCATACTACGTAGTTTCGGCTAATCAAGCCTCATCAGTAACCCTGTAATGATCCGGCAAAGAAAGCCAGAGGAAACATACTGCAATCTTGCGAATTTCGAATAGGCAGTCGATTCAAAGACTGATATAAATCAAAATGGGGTCCAAAAAATTATAATTAAATTAAAAAATTGTAAATTAAAGCCAGATTTTAGTTGATCATGTTTCGTTTTATTTCAGAAATAACTTTGTGAAGATCAACATTTTCTTTGAGAGCTTGAATTATGAAGAGATTGAAGAAAAACCTTTGATGGATGTAAGCGTTTGATACAAAATTTATACTGTCTGAATTCTTGTTAAGCTGAATATATTGTCAAATAAAGCTGTTTATTGCAAAAGAGACCCATGGCTCCAGATATTAATCAGGAATAATGAGAATGATTACAAGATAATGTTTCTCATTTTTAGCTCACCTGACTGTGAGAGGTCCGGCAGCATCCGGCGTCCGTGCATAACCTTTTCTTGTGAACACTCTAGAGGCCACAGTTTAGGGCAAATCATCATCAAACACGGTCAGAATGATCACCATGACGAATATAGATTATGTTGGGTCAAAAAGTAGGTCAGTAGGTCAAGTCATAGAAAAACCTTGTGAACACACTTGAGACCATAGTTTTGGTCCGATCATCATCCAACTTGCTCAGACTGATCTTGACAATATCTCGGTCAAGTTCGAATATGAGTCATGTCGGGTCAATAAGTAGGTCAGTAGGTCAAATCATAGAAAAACCATATGAAAACACTAGAGGCCATAGTTTTGGTCTGATCATCATCAGACTTGCTCAGAATGATCAGCTTGACAATATCTCAGGTCAAGTTCGAATATGGGTCATGTCGGATCAGAAAGTAGGTCAGTAGGTCAAATCGTAGGAAAACATTGCGAACACACTAAAGGCCATAGTTTTGGTCCAATCATCATCAAACTTGCTCAGAATAACCATCTTGACAATATCTTGGTCAAGTTCCCGGCCCCGATAGCTCAGTGGTAGAGCGTCCGCTTCGGGAATGGGAGGTTGCGGGTTCGATCCCCGGCCGCGCCATACCAAAGGCGTGAAAAATGGTACTAGGAGCTCCCTTGGCTGTCGCTCGCATTATCAGGGGTAGTCCTAGGAAGATAAATGAAGGCAGGTAAGTATTTGTTAGAGGATACTTTGTTTGTTGCAATAAAAGCCCTACAGAGCTTATGTTATTTGTTTCGAATATGCGACGTTAAATAAATCTTCTTTATCTTTATCTTTATCTTTAAGTTCGAATATTGGTCATGTCGGGTCAAAAAGTAGGTCAGTTGGGCAAATCAAAGAAAAACCTTGTGAACACACTAGAGGCCACAGTTTTGGTCCAATCATTATCAAACTTGCTCAGAATGATCATTTTGGCAATATTTCGGTCCAGTTCGAATATTGGTCTTGTCGGGTCAAAACATAGGTCAGTAGGTCAAATCATAGAAAAACTGTCCGAACACACCTGAGGCCACAGTTTCGGTCCGATCATCATCAGCTCAGAATGATCATCTTGTCAATATCTGGGTCAAGTTTGAATATGGGTCATGTCGGATCAAGGAGTAGGTCAGCAGGTCAAATCATAAAAAATGTGTACACAGACTAGAGGCCACAGTGTTGGTCCTATCATCATCCAACTTGCTCAGAATGATCATCTTGACAATATTTCTGTCCAATGCGAATATTGGTCATGGCAGGTCAAAAAGTAAGCATCTGGTCATGTAGGATCGAAAAGTAGGTCAGTAGGTCAAATCAAAGAAAAACCTTTTGAATACACTAGACCCCACAGTTTTGGTCAGATTCTTCAAAAAGGATAAGGTGAGCGATCCAGGGCTCTCTTGTTCCATAAAACATATGTTGTGGCTACTTGTTAGAATTGACTCTGTGAGGGGATTCTAACAGTTAGCCACAACATATTTCTACCAACAAATGAGAAACATATTCCTTAATTGCAGGTATCATTATGACTCCACCTTATATACAAGCTGGCCTCAAACCTCAGTCAGATACACGTCTGATTGGTGATCAGGGGATCGCAGGTTTGCACCTGCCAGAGTTGGCTACATTCTCACCGTTGTTTCATCTCTGTGGTTGTTTGATTTTTGTGTTCATGGAGATGTTGCACTGATGAGTTAGGAGGCCTTCATGCGGACTGAACAAATTATCTAAATTGCAACACGCGCCACATAAATTCGATTTTAATAAGCCCCCCCCCCCCCACCAGTGGCATTCGTTTTGCTGACCTTTCCAAGGCAGTTCTTCTGTCGCGGTTTATATTTGTTATGGTTTGTCTTTGAGTGTGTATATCGCATATACTATTTTGTTTTGGATAGACAATTGGCCACTTTGTTGGAAAGTAACTGTCCTTTTGGCTTTCCGCTATTGATGTTTAGAGTCTAGTTGTTTCAGGTTTGGTGTCTCTGATAGGAGTTGTGGGTTAGTTGTATTGATTCCTGATCATTGCCTTCACTTCTATTTTACAATCTTTGCTTTTATTTCAGAGCTTTCAGTTCCTGGCAAGTATTGGTGGTGCTCTTGGTTTGTGGGTTGGATTGTCAGTCTTGAGCTTCTGTGAGATTGTACAACTCGTAGTCAAGATACTCGATTTTATGTTCTGTCCACAGAAATGTATCCGTGTTCCTGTGCCAAAGACTACATAAACAAGAGATATCTTTTTTTTTTCTCCAACTCTTTGCAAAGTTTTTAAGTTCTCCCCTCTTCCTCAGGGTTATATGGACGCGATATTTTACTTACTACATGAGCTTTTCACTATGGCCTACTGATATGGTGAGAAATTGAATCGTCAACCATATTGGTAGGTTATATATGTATTGGAAAGTTCATGTAGTGTGTAAAAGGTGGTGTCCATATAATATGGTAGGCCATATTGGAAAGTATATGTAGTATGTAAAAGTGTTGTTCCTTTAACACTGATATAGGTAGGCCATTATGAAAACACACCTATACAAATACAGTGTAAACTTCACTGCCAAAAAAAAAATTTTTCAGATGAAAATTATGATATTTTTAGCTCACCAGAGCCAAAGGCTCCGGGGGAGCTTATAGGATAGGCAGTTGTCCGCCGTCGTCGTCTGTCCTATGACGTCAACATTTTCAAAGGACATCTACTCTGAAGCCACTGGGCCGATTGGGCCCAAATTTTATCTGTAGCATCCTTGGGCTGGGGGATTGAAAGTTTGTGTTTTTTATGAAAATCGGCTCATTAGTTTGGTTGCTATGGCAACTTGTAGTTTCCATAAACTTATAATGGGGAAAATAGAAAAATGGCAATTACTGCCAAGCCTCTGCAGATATTTTGACAAAACTTGCAAAGAAATGTTTTATAGGCAATCTACTATCTGCCATATGATTTTAGCCTTCTGCTCATTTTTATTGGTTGCCATGGAAACCAAAATGCAAAAAATAGAAAAAAAAATACTTAAAAAATCATCTCCTCAGAAACCATATGCTCTAGGAGGCTGAGACTTTATGAAAATATTCACCATATTTGCCTTTACAGGTTTTGTGTTTTTTATGAAATTTGGCCTTTTAGTTTTGTTGCTATGGCAACTTAGAGTTTCCATTGACTTATAATGGGGAAAACTGAAAAATGGCATTTACTGCCAAGTCATTGCAGATATTTTGACAAAACTTACATAGACATGTTCCTTGAGTAAATGTCTCTCAGCCATATGCTTTTATGTCAACCTGGGGGTCCCCTAGGTTGTGCCGGGGCCATGCCCCGCCCCCTCCACTTCATAAAATGCCTTATATCTCAGAAACCTTACAGATCCCAACCCCTAAACCATATATATGCTTGTTCCTTATGATAAGATGCATTAAGTGACACCAACCTCGGGGTCCCCCGGAATGTGCCGGGGAAATGCTCTGCCCCCTCTATTTCATAAAATGCCGTTTATCTCAGAAACCATTCAGATCCCCACCCCTAAACTATATATATTCTTGTTCCTTATGCTAAGATGCATTAAGTGACACCAACCTGGGGGTCCCCCGGGATGTGCCGGGGACATGCCCCACCCCCTCCACTTCATAAAATGCCATTTATCTCAGAAACCATTGCGATCCCCACCCCTAAACCATATATACTTTTGTTCCTTATGATAAGATGGACTCAGTGACGCCAACCTGGGGTCCCCCAGGATGTGCCGGGACCATGTCCCACCCCCCCCCCACTTCATAAAAGGCCCAATATCCCAGTAACCTTAGAGATCCCCACCCCTAAACCATATATATTCTCGTTCCTTATGATAAGTCGCATTCAGTGACACCAACTTGGGGGTCCCCCCGGGATGTGCGGGGGCCATGCCCAACCCCCTCCACTTCATAAAAGGCTAAATATTCCAGAAACCTTACAGATCCCCACCCCCAAACCATATATATTCTTGTTCCTTATGATAAGACACATTCAGTGACACCAACCTAGGGGTCACCCAGGGTGTGCCGGGGCCACACTCCACCCCTTGACTTCACAAAAGACCATATATCTGAGAAACTGTTCAGAGTCATTGTTATTAGACACATGCAGTCAACCCTGTCTTGGGGGGTCAGCAGGGGCCATTTCTCTCCCTTCCACTTCATAAAAGGGCCTCATATCTCAGAAACCGTTCAGATCCCCACCATTTAACCATATATATTCTTGATCTTTATGATAAGACATATTCAGTGACAACAATCTTGGGCTTTTCTTTGGTCTGCCATGCCCGAATCCCTCCATTGTTTAAAAGGCCTTATGTCTCAGGAACCATACATATCCCCACAGCTAAACCATATATGTCTCTGTTCCATTTTATAAGACCCATTTAGTAACACCAATCAGGGCTCCTTTGGGCAGTGCCCACCTGAGCTCTGGTTTACGATATTTGGCTCTTTGGTTTGTTTGCTATGGAAAGTTAAGAGTTTCCATTGACTTATAATGGGGAAAATTGAAAAATGACAATGCCTCTCAAGATATTTTGTCAAACTTTCATAGAAATGTTCCTTTAATAATGTTCTTTTTGGCTTATTGCCACAGATGGGAAATTGTCAGTTGTCATCTGTTGTCTTCAAGTGACATCAGACCTCTGAAGCCACTAGTCTGATTGGGTCGAAATTTTATCTGTAGCAGCCTTGGCAGCAGGGCTTCCATGGTTAATTAAAATACATTGCTGCCAGTGGGCAGTGGCCCCCTGAGCTCTGGTGAGCATTGTGGCCCATGGGCCTCTTGTTTCTCATTTCTGCTCAAAATATATGTTGAGGATACTTCGTTAGGACCGCCTCATCGAGGCGGTTCTAACAAGTACCCACAATCCATATTTTAGAGCAGAAATAAGTCAAATATAGTTTTCTTCTGTAAACCCCAGTTTTACTATATAAAAGAGGGGTTCAAGAGGGTCAAAATTATATAGGCGTGTTTGCGTGATGCTGTATTGGAAAGTTCATCTAGCATGTAAAGATGGTGTCCATATATCCCCGAGGAAGAGGGGAGACCCACGAAAATTGGGAAAGAGTTGAAGAAAATCAAGTGGTATGTTATTTTCTCAAGGAAAAAACTCTAAAAAATATCTATCTATATACGTCTTCATTTACTGAATAGGTCACATTTGGCCGTTACCTCAGTAAATTGTAAATGTCCATTTTATGCTTTTTGCCTTTCTTGCAAACATGGTCAAATATTTGGAAAAAGACAATAGCAGGTGTGTATTATACAAATTTGCTCTATCAACTGAGAACTGCGATCCATGAAAAACGCCGCGGTAAACTCTCACAAGGGATTCTGCTCCAACAGGACAATGCAAGAGTCCACACTTGCAAAATTGCAATGGATGCTGTTGAGTGGTATGGGTACAAGACAGTACCGCACACCGCCTATTCTCCGGACTTAGCTCCGTGTAACTACATGAAATTCTTATTTCCAAACTTGAAATCGGATATCTTTGGGCGTTATTTCTGGTATAACGAAGAAGTCGTGGCGGCAGTTCAGGAGTGGGTCAAAGACAAGGATCCTGGCCTCTTCAGTTATAGGCTGATGACACTGGAACAGAGTTTGTCCAAGTGTATCATTCTAGTGGGCATTTACATCGAAAAAGAAGAGATAAAAATATGTGTAGATACAATATTTTTCAAATAATACCTATGTTAACTGTATATTTTTAAATTGTATTTTTTCTACATATATGATATATTTTAGTATGCATTATATAGGCAAATGTTAAATGAAAACGAATGTATTGCAAAGATTTTTCTTCTTTTGATTCTTTAGCGCAGTTCAGTACGTGAACAAGCGTGTGTAATAAACACCCCTATTAACACGGTTCCCCTAAATAGTCCTTTTCGCAGAAAAGACATTCCCATAAATAGCGGAAAAGACTTGTTTTCCTCAGAAAAGGCACTTTTTAGGGGTGAAAAAGAAACAATCACTTAATTGTTTTCTTTCTGATCAAACAGCATAATTTTGTATTTGGTGAAGTCATTTTCACTCAAAATGCGATTAAAGAATTTCTTGTTTATAATGTTAAACATCATCTTTTCTCCATTCTCTTCTTTATAGGTACTTTGTAGAACAACTTTCGTGAAGAACCCACTATATAACATAACAAATACCCGGTAAAGTTTTGTTATGTTCACCCTTCTATCTACGATATAAATACAAATAAAAATAGCTGAAAAATTCCTAGAAAAGAATACCATCTTTTAAACACAAAAACGCTTTTGGATCATGCGGTCATGTTATCAAATGTAAAATGATATTTATTTTATTTATTTATTAAAGAAGTTTAAAAATGCTAATCAAGGGCTTCACATGAAATGCAAAACAAAATTGTTCATATATAAAACAAGAGGGCCCAGAGGGCCCTGAATCGCTGTCCTGAGTATCAATTTCTCTAGTACATTCTTGGCCCGTGAGCATTGAGCTCCCTGTCGCAACCAGACACCGTCGTGATATGACTGAAAAATTGTTGAAAGCGACGTTAATAAAAATCAAAAATGAGTTCCTTTAAGAGCATTGAAAACATTCATAAGAAAGAAGATGGGTCATACTACGTAGTTTCGGCTAATAAAGCCTCATCAGCGACCCTGTAATGATCCGGCAAAAAAGCCAGAGGAAACATACTGCAATTTTGCGAATTTCGAATTTAAACCCGAATTCACACACACACATTCTTGGCCCAAGGGCTCAAATTTGAACAAACTTGATAGCGGCCCACTAGATGAAGCTTCATACCAAATATCACATACCTGGGCCTTCTTGTTTCAGAAAAGAAGATTTTTAAAGGTTTTCCCTATATAAGCAGGCCCTGGTGCAGGAACATTTTTGGCACCAGGGCTATAATTTGAACAATCTCGGTACAGATCCACTAGATGAAGCTTCACGCCAAATATCAAAGACCAGGGCCCTCTGGTTTCAGACAAGAAGATATTAAAGGTTTTTTCCTATATAAGACTATTTAAAACTAGTGGGTCCCGGCACAGGGCATTTTTGGCCCCAAGGCTATAATTTGAACAATTTTGGTAGAGGTCCATAAGATGAAGCTTCGTAACAAATTTCAAAGCATGGACGGACGACGGATGACGGACAATAAGTGATCCCAAAAGCTCACCTCATCACTTCGTGACAGGTGAGCTAAAAACGTAAATAAATAAAAAGTGGCCGCTGAAAGATTTGATCTTGTGTGGGTTTTTTTTTTGACAGAATGATAACTATCACTTGGGTAATATGTTTATCTCTTTAATCCCTTTATCACTGATACTCGTCAAATGTCATATTTAAATTAATTGAACCAAAGGGGGTCTTTCATTTGTGCCCATGCATGTTTTTTCTTTAAACTTTGTATATTAATAACTCAGCATATACAACCTATAAAAATGTATTTAGTAAATTATATAAATCACAGTAGGACTCAGGAGGCCACTCTAACTGACTCCCTCCATGAGCTGGTGTCTGTCTCTAAATAAGTGCATCTTAAATCTTATGCTTTATTTAGTTTCAAGATATGTGAACTGGATTGAATGCAGAACTCCATAGGCATTCCTTTGATACTAAAAAACCTTTTGAATTAATTAAAGTTTACATTTTCTGATAAAATAATTATCAAAAATCTCATTTTTTAATTAAAATTTTAAAAAATTATCAAAATTCAATCCCTCAGATAAATATGTTATAGTCTTTGTCAAGATTTCATTTTGCTAGGAAAACTTGCCATATGTATCTTCTTTAGCAATTTCAAATTTCATGAAAATCCGAAACCGGTAACACTGTGGTTTTACACCTTTAATGGATGTAAGTCGTTTCTGCAAAACTTACTATTTTATTGAAATCATCCAAGAACCTTACAAAAAGGCAATTTGTAACTTACGTAATAAAAATGAGATTATACAAATCAAAATGAATACATATTGAGCTGATCTAGCTTAGAAACTATTAAAATATCATGAATTTCTGATATTTTCCTTTCATTTATACACTATGATCTATCCAAAATAGTAGATAGTAAAACACTAAATCAAAAGATATTCTAAACAACAAATTAGGCTTAACAACATATATTGCTGTTTTATTAGCAGCAAAATTATTGTGAACATGCGCAACTTGATTTAATGACTTTGCATAAGTCATGCTACTCAAATAGGTGTAAGGCAAGGAAATCCATTATTTTCATATCCATACCAAGCTGGTATGCAAGGACGCAATGGTCAGTGGTTTGTTGTTACTAGTAAAAATAGTTCTGTTGATAAATTCATGGCCAGATTAAGCCTTAGATTTACTCTGTCTTTATGAATGCTGGATTATTATCCTAACAAAAAAGTTACAGTAATTATTGGTTAGTATTTCCAAAAATCGAAATGTCACTGATATTGAGTTTCTGTTGCAAAAGATATCACTGATGGATGAGGCGTAGAATATTTGGTGTAAACAAAGCTGTTCCATGACCTAGAGAAATTTTGCTATTAGACAGGGAGAGAAACAGTTTCCTTCCTTATAGTACACATACATAAATATGTCTCTTTTCTGCATTGGTATTGTAATTGTTGACGTTTCTTTAGTGTCTTATTTTTTCTTTTTACTTTGTCAATATAGTGGTTAATTTATCGGAAGCAAGCTTTTAGTATTTTTTTCTGGTTGTAAAACTTTCAACCACTTCTTGAATATTTCTGCTGAATGCAAGTTCACTGTTTTTTTAAGCACTGTTCTTGCTTGCTTTTTGTTCATTTATGATTACCAGAACATTTCTGTGCAATGTATCTCTCAGCTTAGAAAGAGAATTGCAGTGTTTGGACAGAAAAAGCATCACAATATATTTACTGAAAATAATTTAAAATCCTATAATTAATGTGATAACTACTCACAGATTGAATAATTATTATCAACAGTTTAAATGCTTCTTGATGTCTTACATAATGTGCTTTGTAATTACTGCAACAACTGCTGAGATAGGTAAATGAAGTGAAAGACCTATACAAATATATAGACAACAAAATCATGATCACATAAGTTTTGGAACACTGACAAATGTACGACCATATGAATTCTAAAAGCAAATTCAAATGGCTTTGGAATACAGCTTCAGAAAGCCGTTTGATTTCGTTCATAGGGACTATACAAAAAAGATAGATTGGCTAGTGCCTATGCAGATACAAATTCTGAAAACTTAATGTCCAGGAAAAGTAATCTCAAGTGTGGTTGATTTTCTCTAGAGTAAACCTTTCTTTTTAAATGGACAGTTAGGGTTAAATAAACAAACAACAGTTTGACTTGAGAGCCATTTATCTCGAGTCGGATAACAAATCTCACAAAATCTGAAGCAACATCTAAAGTGACTGGTATGTTGTTGATTTGAATGTTAAATCTAAACATCACCCTAGCACCATTACCAAATTAGACAAGAAAGACAGAAAGAAAACTGTGCACATGGTTACATGGGTGTGTTTGATGACGTTTGTCATCAAAACCTTTGCGGTGTAGTTCTGTAGACAAAACAGTTTGTTCCATAGGGGGCAAATGTACCGAAATGGATGTTTTGAAATAATACTTATTATTATGCTATGAACTACTTACGTAAACAATACTATACTAAAGCCATCCAAATTGAAAGCAATAGTAAAGTATTATTAAACAGCATGACCAAAACATGCTAATCATATAATTTCACATTTTGCTGAATCAGGACTATCAGTATTCAGTCTGTTAAACCACAATGTTACCGGTCCTCAATTTCCATCAAAATTCATCAACATGTTTCTAAGATATATGGGTAGTTTTTATGCTGAAGTGGTGTCTTGACAAAAATTGGAACATGGTAAAAATGCATATAAAATTTTAATGAATACAAAAATAGGAGCTGAAATATGGGGACACCATCAAAGAAAACTGAATGCCCAGCCACTTTTACTAGACATATGAGGTCATTCATAGTATCAACTAACTCACCAATTATGGCTTTAATTCATAAAACATAGCAACATTAGATATATGAAACTCTGAATACTGTAGACAATTTTATATGAGAGTACTCTCTGTTGTGATAGAGACTTCATAAAATATGCAATAAATTTACTATGGAAATAAGATTTAAAAGTGAATGCATCGTAATTATAATGGTTATACCCAAGGCAATTATTGTGCATAATTTCATCAAAATCCAAGCGTGGGCAGAAACCAATGCAAATTTCCTATACCTTGAAAGACCCCCTTTAAAAACTATTCAAAGCAACTATAATTGAACCAATTTTAAAAACTATTCAAAGCAACTATAATTGGCAACCAGTGCTTCAGCTGAAGTGCACGAGCAGCCGGATGCTTTTAGCTTTATGAGTGTTACCATATATGGGTATGGTGGCCATTTTGGTCATGTGACCTGGACCAAAAACGGTTTACCCAATAAATGCGCCTTATCGTAAGGAGCAAAAATATATCTTTTACTTTAGTACTGTATTCTTAATCGTTTGCAGGATAAAATGCATTCTCACATTTTCCAATACAAAAGCATATGTGTCAAAGTTTGACCTAGGCACAAAGAAGGTCAAGGTCAACCCAGGGTCACCATTGTAGCAATTTATGATGGGCCTACGTGCCAGATGCCATTTATCAAGTTTCGTGGAAATCTGCCCAGTGGTTCTGGAGAAGACTATTTTCGAAGGGTTTTTACCATATATGGCTTGGCGGCCATTTTGGTCTTGTGACCTGGACCCCATGAGCAAATTTTGGTTTCCCCCATCCCATAGAAGCTCCATATGAAATTTGACTACAATCGGCCCAACGGTTTCCGAGGAGAAGCGGTTCGAAATTTGTCACATTTTTCGCCTCTGTGACGCTATACTAAATGCAATGTAATATTTCGCAAGTTGATTAGTTAGATCTCATTGATATCTATCAGTATGCCAAAAATTGTTTAAATATTCTAAGCGGTTAAGTCACTATCACTAATTTTCACAAACGGGTTACGGATTTTCGCCTTGGCGAGGCTATACTAAACGGAATGTAATATTTCGCAAGTTCATTGGTTAGATCTTATTGATATCTATCAGTATGCCAAAAATTGTTTAAATATTCCAAGCAGTTAAGTCACTATCACCAATTTTCACAAACGGGTTTCGGACAGACAGATAGACAGACCATATATGGCTTGGCGGCCATTTTGGTCATGTGACCTGGACTCGATGAGCAATTTTTTGTTTCCCCCATCCCATAGAGGCTCCATATGAAATTTGACTTCAATCGGCCCAACGGTTTCCGAGGAGAAGCAGTTCGAAAAGTTTCACATTTTTCGCCTCGGCGAGGCTATACTAAATGGAATGTAATATTTAGCAAGTTCATTGGTTAGATATCATTGATATCTATCAGTATGCCAAAAATTGTTTAAATATTCCAAGCGGTTAAGTCACTATCACCAACTTTCACAAACGGGTCACGGATTTTTCGCCTCGGCGAGGCTATACTAAATGGAATGTAATATTTCGCAAGTTCATTGGTTAGATCTCATTGATATCTATCAGTATGCCAAAAAATGTTTAAATATTCCAAGCGGTTAAGTCACTATCACCAATTTTCACAAACGGGTTACGGACGGACAGACAGACAGACCATATATGGCTTGGCGGCCATTTTGGTCATGTGACCTGGACCCCATGAGCAAATTTTGGTTTCCCCCATCCCATAGAGGCTTCATATGAAATTTGACTTCAATCGGCCCAACGGTTTCCGAGGAGAAGCAGTTCGAAAATTTTCACATTTTTCGCCTCGGCGAGGCTATTCTAAATGGAATGTAATATTTCGCAAGTTCATTGGTTAGATCTCATTGATATCTATCAGTATGCCAAAAATTGTTTAAATATTCCAAGCGGTTAAGTCACTATCACCAATTTTCACAAACGGGTTACGGACAGACAGACAGACTGACAGAATGACCGAATGACAGAATGACACTGTGATTTTAGGGCACTCTTAGAAAATCAACCGACTTCAGTCGGTCGCTTTTTCTGCGGGTCGTGCAATTATCACACAATATTGACAATTTAACAATACAGGATTATTTTAAGCCCCGGCAAAGTAATTCCAACATTTCACATGTGTATGCAGCAAAGACACAGATCAACCTGCACATCTGTGCAGTCTGATCACATTCCGAAAACACGCCTATACAAATACATTGTAACCTTAATCGCCGCACAAAAATGAAAATTTTAAGATGAAAAATTGTGATATTTCATTTGTTTCTGCTCAAAATGTAGTTTGTTGGTACTCGTTAGAACCGCCACAGTGGGGCGGTTCTATCAAGTACCCACAATCTATATTTTAGAGAAGAAATGAGAAAAATGAGGTATACCCCTGTAAACCCCAGTTTTACTCTATAAAAGTGGGGTTCAAGGGGGTAAAAATTATATAGGCGTGTTTTCGTGATGAGTCTTTACTGTTCGCTGACAGCTATATAAGCTATATACATGTAAGGACCAAATGCTCTATGAGACAGCTACACAAGAAAGATACTTGGATGGTGAAAATTGAGTTTGTAGCAGTGTATACTACTCATCCAGCCCGGCCCACCGGGGCTTGGAGAAAAAGATTGGGCTGCATGTAATGATGCTTCCACGCAGAGCTATAATGCTTAGAGAGTCTAATCCTGCCCAGGCAAAATTGTGTGAATCGGACTGCCCCTACAAGTGAGACGCCAAGTTCTGCAACGGAAGGTCAGGTGGTTTTTCTGCGGGTACTCCGGTTTTCACCCACCTATGATTAACAATCAGCTCAATATGAGTGAAATAATCTTGAAACCAAAACAAAAAAAAACGCCCCTATATATAAACCCTTTTTGTTTGTTGGCGCAACAGGGCTTGAGATGTCATTTCATCTCAATGTCAGGTAAAAGTCCTACAAAATTGCAAGCAACATCTCCAAAATGGCCTATAAATAGTGTTGACGGGGACGTAAAACCTCAAGTCAAACAAACACTTCTCATCATATTTATCATCTAAGCGGTGTATTACCCATGCAAAAAGGTTGTTCTTACTAGCATCCACATGGTTCTGACTAGCATCAACAATCTATGTTTGAATCACATGGTTGGAAATGGGGGAAAGTATTGTTTGCAACGTTATATATTGTGGGTAGTTGTTACAATCGTCTCATTTAGCATACACAATATAGTTTTTATATCTTAAGAAGGAAAAACAATAATGCAGTCTTTGATTAGGAAATGTGTGCTTTGTAACCTTGCCCTTTCTTCTGGTTTTTACTAGCGTCCACAATCGCTGCGGTTTGAATTGAATATATGAAAAAAGCAGAACAAATGCAAAGTTTTTATGCCATAGATTGTGTGTACTTGTTAGAACCGCATCATTAAGACAAATATCACTATTGCCCACACTAGTTATGTTTTGAAGAATATATATGGAAATATTCAAGAATCTTTCTCTCTCTCTCAATCTTCTGGTGCACATGAGCACAGATAAGAATGACATCATCTCTCTCACATACACACATGCAAGTGAACACATATACATATGAAATGTATGTATTTTTCGGACATTCAAGTCATGGCTACATTATGCCTGCCAATGGTTGGAGGTGAAAGATGCTAATTTGTAGCCCCCGCCCAACGGGGCTTGGAGAAATTGATTTGGCTGCATGATGCTTTCACACATAGTTTGACATTTTAGTTTGTATGTTTGATGAGATTGTTGAGCTAGAAAGGATTCTTTCATTTAGTCCATGTTCGTCCAGTCGTATGTTCATCCGCACAAGTCTTCTGATTTGAATGTTGTCCATGTCTGTGTGAAAGGAGGAGCCTATAATTAGTCCATGTCCCATGCTGTACTAATGTCAATCAGTACTCCCGTCCGCACAAGTTGTCAAATTTTATCGCACATTGATTGAATTCATTGCAGACTCATGTCTACGTTTTATTTATTAATATTTTTTTTTTCAAAAGGAACATGTTTTTATTTCAGTCTGGAAAACAGGGGATAAAAAGTTAATAAAAGCGTTTTCCTACGGCTGTCTTGACTGATAAAACTTTTTTCTACAACATATATACCTTTTCTCTTTAGTTTACAATGCATTGCAGGGTTCTCACTAGGATTTTGAAAATTGGAGTAAAAATGCTGTCCTCCAGAAAAATTTGGCGTTTTACCATACGTTTCTATTGAGATTTCCCAAAAAGTTTGATTCAGAAATGAAACAGTTGGAGTAAATTACTCCATATTTTGAGTTAACGAGAACTCTGCATTGGCTGTCGGGGATTGTTGGTAAAGCAAAAGAAAAATAACACGGGCAAAAGTTGCAAAATAATCCACAAAACAAAATTTTCTAGTACAAAAGTCTAGAAATATATTATTATTACAAGACAGAAGCCGAAAATCTTAAACAAAATGTTAAATAATTAATTTATATCAATAATATGGATCCTTTTAGAAAAAGCCCTTTCTGCTAGTAAAGGAAAAGTCCTTTTCGTGAAAAGGAAAAAGGAATCCTTTTAAGGCATTAAGAAAACACGCCTATATAATTTGGACACCCTTGAACCCCTCTTTTATATAGTAAAACTGGGGTATACAGGGGTAAACCTTATTTTTCTTATTTCTGCTTTAAAATATAGATTGTGGGTACTCGTTAGAACCGCCTCGAACAGGCGGTTCTAACGAGTACCCACAATCTATATTTCAGAGCAGAAATAAGAAAAATATTACAATGTTTCATCTTAAAATTTTCCCTTTTTCGGCGATAAAATGTACAATGTATTTGTATAGGCGTGTTTTCATAATTGGGAAACCCTATTAACCTCACTTTATACGGAGAAAACTAGGGTTTATAGGGGTATATATTATTTTTCTTATTTCTGGTCAAAATATAGCTTGTTTGTGCTTTTAAAAACTGCCTCAATGCAGCAGTTCTAACAAGCACCCGTAACTTACATTTGGGGTAAATAGAAAATAATATTACAAATTTTCATTTGAAAAACACGTTTGTGAAATATGAAAGAATGCATTATGTTACAGGGATAATCACTGCATCAGGCTATATGTTTGATTTGGTTTTGGTTTACGGCCCTTTCAAGATTTTTTCACTCATTTCGAACCGATCGTTAATCAGAGGTGGGCGAAAACCGGAGTACCTGGAGAAAACCCCCTGACCTTCCGTTGCAGAACTTGGCGTCTCACATATGACCCGAGCGAGGGTCGGACCACAGCGGTGAGAGAACTAATGATCAAGGGTCAGCGCTCTTAACCACTAGGACACGGAGGCCCGTTCAGACTATACATGTATGTACGTTTCCAGGGCAGAGTTGTTTGAAACATAATTATCTTAACAAACACAAATGTAACCCAATTTTTTAAGCCTTTTTTGTGTTGAATATACTAACCCCTACATTTACAAACAGTTTGGATCCAGATCATCTGAGCAGGACCTACACTGTTTGCTATTCATTTTTTGAATTTGAATGTATTGTTATATTAATTTTACCACCAAAACGACAATTCTCAGATAAAAAATTGTGATATTTTTAACGAGTACCCACAATCAAAATTTTTGAGCAGAAATAAGAAAATTAAGGTTTACCCTTGTAAACCCCGGTTTTACTATATAAAGGTGTGGTTCAAAATTATATAGGCATGTTTTCATGGTGGAACCACAAAGGAGGTCTTCAATCCCAAGCTTCTACAAACTTTCGGATGAGTCTTTAAACCGAGATCCTTAGCTGTTAGTAGAAGGAGATCTTAGCTTGCACAAAAAACAATATGGGTATGTAAACTTATCACTGTTTGATATGATAGTTAAGTTGTAAATTGGGCATAAAACTCCACCTGTAATAAACAAACCACTCTAAAACGAATTACAGTAAAATTCCACTATTAAGACCACCTAAAATTATGACTAATTCTGCAATAAAAAGCTTATTTAGGAGGTTGCAGCTATTCTTTCTTTGCATTTTCTGCATACAGTGTCCTCTGGTCAGAGACCACCTTTGGGACTGTTCAAAAGTGGTCTTAAAGACCACTTTTGAACAGTCCCAAAATGGTCTTAATATAGGAATTTTACTGTACTTTATCATTCGACAAGCCCATTACGATAACACATCTGTGTGATATAGTGCATTTATTCATCCGTGTGATAATGCAAAAAAGGTAATTTGTCTGAAGAAAAATTGTGATATTTTTCTTATTTATGCTCAAAACATAGGTTTTGGTGCTATTTAGAACCGCCGCAATGAGACGGTTCTAACGAGTACCCACAACCTATGTCTTGGAACAGAAATAAGAAAAATGATGTTTTCCTCCGTAAACCCCAGTTTTCTCTATATAAAGTGGGGTTTAGTGGGGGGGTCTTTATTTCACGTTTGTGATGCAAACAGCAGCCACCATGGACCATTGGTTTGATCACTGTCACACTAGAGGGTGTATGCAGTGCAAATTGCTCTGTTACTTACAAATACTGTTGACCCTCGTTATAGCGACAGTATTTTTCAATACTAATTTTGGCATTATAAAGAATTTGCCACAAAAAGAATGCCAATAAGAAGTTTATACAGAGAACCCTCGTTATAATGTCAATATTTTGTTTTGTATTAATGTGCCGTTATAATGAATAGTGAATTTGCTGTTATAAAAGAATCCCAGTTAGGAGGGTGATAGGTTGTAAAAATGTCTTTTTCACATCATTACTTAAAAAACAAATGTTATAGACATTTGTTAGAATCGCCTTGGTCTGACATATCTATAACATCTGTTTCTTGGAGTATTAAATTACAAGAATCTTTCATGACTATGGATTCGATTTGGGCAATTCCAACCCGATTCATTCCATTCTAATTGTCTTTATAACGAGTTTTGCCGTTATAACGAATGTCGGTATAAAAAGGGTTGACTAGAAAAGGCAGTGAAGGGTCTTTTTCCCTTTAAAAACACAAAGGCACCAGCATCATCTTAAGTCAGATTGAGCTGTTCAGAAACTTAATCAAAAGCATCAAAGCAATATGCAGAACAGGCCCCGAGGTTATAAAACTTTTTTCATGCTCATCTCAGCTGAGCATGAAACTTGTGGTGCTCACAAAAATTAAAACACCAAGAAGTTGAGCGATTTTTCTTTCTCAGACAGCAGAGGATGTTATTTGTCCTGCTCACAAATTTTAAAATGCCAACAATTGTTGGCATTTTAAAATTTGTGAGCAGGACAAACTTCATGCTCAAGTGAGTTGAGCATGAAAAAAAGTTTTGTAACCTCGGGGCCTGATCAGCTTCATCCAGGTGAGCTATTTCTGGCAATTGAGCCTCTAGTTCATATTTTGTTGGATCTCTCGAAGTTTTCTCAGAGTCTACCAGTGTATCTGTGACGAGCCATAGGGGTAAGGGGCTGCTGAGTGCTGGAGGCTACAATGCGCGCTTGGATTTATCTCATGGTCTACCACGGATGGCATTATATCCCCTCCCAACCTGTCACATTCTGATGAGGCCCCTGGCATTTCTGGCTTTCTAATCAAGGACTGTCATGCGTTTCCCATTCTGTCAAGGCTTTCTACAGATTAAAAGTAGACACTGGGCAGCTTTGTAGCTCGTTTGTGCCCAAAATATAAAAATTGACATACCAAACAAAAGTAATCAGTCTACTTTGAGACCAGTGAGACATCATTATGAATGTCCAAGATGAAGGTTTTGTGTTTGCATGTATGCTGGTATATTATGAATGTCCCAGATGAAGATGTTGTTTGCACATACCAGCTGTCTTTGTGTCAGCAAGAGTGCTAGCAGCAGTTGCAGAGAGGGAAGGCCAGGATGCAACAAGCAGAATGAAGGTGAAGAAAGCAAACTAAGAAGCCATGATTCATGTGGATGTCCGAATGGTCAGTGGAAGAAAACACTGTTTAAGGCAGTAGATTGGCCTCTACTCAACACTTGTCACAAAGGATGTCAATGCCTACAAGGGAAGCCCATTTGCAACCAGCCTCTTGACGTACAGCAAATGAATCAAGGATGAGCTTCTTCTTGTCCTCCGAAACGGAGGTGAAGCCCCTTTGGGCTTGCCTCCTAAGCAGATGCGATTTCCTCAGCCTTTTTAACGGACCTAAGCACGAGGTGCTCATGGCGAGTTATTGTGATCAGTCAATGTCCGTCGTGCGTCGTATTAGACTACTCCGCCCAAACCTTTGGGCCACTCACTCAGTTTCATTTAAACTTCACAGGAAATATTGCCTAGATGGCTCATTACCAAAGTATCACAAGTCATTCTGCTCTGATGAACAAGATGACCACCAGAGCTAAACATAGAAAAATCTGTAAATAAATAAGCCTTCCATACATCTCGGCGAATTTCATTCCAACTTCATAAGAATGTTTCTTAGGTGACCCTCTAGCAAAACAGCAAAACTCGTTCTGCTCCAATGAACAAGATGGCCACCAGAGCTAAAAATAGAAAAAATCTTTAAACGACTACTCCTCCCATACCCATGTCCTATTTCATTCAAACATCTTAGAAAAAAAAAAAAAGAAAAAAAAGAAAGAAAACAGAAAGTACTGGTTACCACCCAGGAAATCCTGCTCGTAATGCTCAGATGTGAGCGAGTAGCAGTAATAGGAGAGAAAAAAAAAAAAAGGAATGTTGCATAGGTGACCCTCTACCAAACTAGCTAAAATCAAGTTGCTCCAATGAACAAGATATCCGCCAAAGCTAAAAATAGAAAAACAACAATTTGAGTAGTAAGGGCCCCACTTGGGCGCCATGGACTGCGCATGCGCAGCATTTGTATCACTTCCGGTGAAACGTAAGCGAAACGATTAGATGACGAAACTACCCTAAATATCGGACGAGTGTTCGAATGACGTAAATTACCGTAATTACGCCGTAAGTATCCTAAATGTTGAGGCGAAAGATGTTCCCGCGGATTGGCAAAGTTCGCCGTCCCCGATCAGGTCGGGGGTGATCGGGGTCTACCCCGTTCGCTCGAGCTCTCCTATCCCAATATTTAGGGAGATACTACCCTGTATAGTATCGATGAAATTAAGTCTCTCACCCGCAAACCAATTATCGCCTCGAAAACCGGGAAACAATGGAAGGTGTTGGAAGAGCTCGACTCGATGCGAGAAACTAGTAATGGACCGCGTCCCGGAAAAAAAAAAGTTTGGTTCGTTCGATTTGAGGTTTCACGTCCCCGTCAACGCCGTATAGATCATTTTGGGGGGCGTTGCTCCCAGTCGCGCGAGACCTTTACCGGACATATCTACGACATTTGTATCTCGGAGAATCTTTCTCGGCTACGGAATTTATACGGATATCAGGGGGGCGTAGCCAGAGCAAAAAAAAAAAAAAGTATTGATCAATACAGAGCGAGTTTGGTCATGTCTAAATTATCTCATCTGATTGGTTGGAGCAATGAGTTAAACCTTTCTGCGTGCTGGTCAAGACCTCAGTTTCAAAATGAATTCGTGTTGTAAAGTGTCAAACCACGCGATAGAAAAACATCTTTACTCCGAGAGTATGGGAGCTTCTGTCTTTTCAAATAGACGTGTCATGTTTGATAGTATCAAGAAGTGTTTGGATAAGCCTGACAAAAAGAACGTGTGCGGTAAAAGGCTCGAACTCATAAAAACCTTTACTTTTGACATAGGAATTTTGGGATACAGCAGACGAACGAGCAACACCATTAAAGTCGTGTGTACTCAAACCAGGAGAAAAACGCTTGTCATAACCGCTTATCCGATAGTGACATTCATCGAACGTGTTTAGACACGTTGTATCCAATCAGCGACAGCCGTGAAAGAACCAATCGGATTGTACCGCATAAGTATATATACCTCGTTCGCGCGGTACTGTGTCATTCAATAAGGAAACATGGCAAACTACAGATGTCGGTTCAGTCTCGGGAATGATCGTTACGTGGAAGTGCACGAATGGAAGGGCGAGTTACGGGTCGATATCAGGGAGTGGAAAGACGATAAACCGACTAAGAAAGGAATCAGTCTAAACTTGATGCGGTGGAAGAATTGGCTCGATCAGTTGGAATACGTGGATAAGGCATTAGAAAAGAAACAGGTCTATAGATGTCATCTCGGAGGGAACGTATTCTGTAAGATCGGCGAAAATAGTGTCTGCGTAGATATAAGACAATACTGGAAACCACGGGACGAAGTTGTACCAACGAAAACGGGAATATGCTTGAGGCCATCGGAATTCAATCGTTTGAAAGACTTGTTATCAGAAATAGGAAATACATTGCCCGAACTCAACCCAGTGGTCCCTTGCTTTCTGCAAAGTGACCATTTGAATCAGTTGGGAGCTTTACAGTGCTCAGAGTGCAATCCGAACGATTACCAAAACTGGTGAAGACAGTGACACGAACGAAAGTAAATTGTCATAAACACGAAACAGACGTATACAACGCGTCATAATTATGGAGCATGATTGCGAATACGTGACAGAATATAGAGTGATAGACCCCAAATGACAAATATAAATATGTTTGGTATGGCAATGATGACTTTGGCGTTGTTGGATGAACTGTTGTTATGGCTGAGGTGTTTTCAATTACGACGGGAAGCCAGGGAGGCTGCGGAGCGCTTTATAGAAGCGTTTGAGAGACACGATGACGATGTATCGCACTTATATAGCGTTATATTGTAAATTACATGCATACTTTTTAAATATTTGTTTCAAACTTTATATATCCATTGTTTCCACGTGACACAGTATACACACTTGTTTTCATCGTTTTGTATCCTATAGGTTTAGTATCGTTTTATAGTTTTGTAAGAATATTCGTTTGCCATAGTCTTCGTTAAAATAAAGATGACTGACTGGAAGCAATATTTATCTTCCTTGTATTTTAATCCCAAATCCCCAGGCAGTTACCTAGGGCCGGAGAAACTGTACCAGATCGTCAAAACTCGAGGCCAATTTAAAATTGGCAGGCACCGCATACGCAAATGGCTGCAAGACCAGGAGTCGTATTCCCTGACTAGAGGCGCCAGACGTAAATATACCCGGTCTAGGGTAATTGTGGCTGGCATTGACAGTCAGTGGGATATGGATCTGATGGATATGGTTGACATTTCCAAACAGAATGACGACTATCGATACGTACTGGTCTCCATAGACATTTTCTCTCGTTTTGCTCATTGCCGGCCCGTAAAAAGTAAAAAAGGGGTCGATATTGTCACAGCCCTACGAGTCATTCTTAAAGGACCGAGAAAACCTAACACGATTAGGACTGACCGAGGTATGGAATTCCGTAGTAAAGAGGTCAATACATATTTAAAAAACAAAAACATCCATCATTTTTACGCCCTGAATACGGAGACCAAAGCAAATTACAGCGAACGGTTAATCAAGACTTTAAAACATAAGTTGTTTAGGTATATGATGAAAAATAGAACGCAGCGGTATGTCGACATTCTTCAAGATGTAGTTCACAGCTATAATCAAACCGTACATAGAAGTCTCGGTCAACCCCCGGCTTCCATTTCAAAGGAAAACGAAGGTGAAAGTAGGTTGCAGCAGTATTTATTGAGACAGGCCGGGGCCAAATCGAAAAAAAGAAGCAAACGGAAAACCAAAAAGCAGTACAAATTTAAACTCGGTCAAACGGTACGCATATCGCACGTGAGAACTTTATTCGATAGAGAATATTCGCAAAAATGGACTGGCGAAATATTTAAAGTCAGCTCGCGTTTTAGAAGAGAGGGTATCCCGGTTTATAGGCTCGAATCCTGGGATGACGAAAAAGTGGAAGGTACCTTTTACGAACAGGAACTTCAGAAGATTCGCGTGGACGATTCTACCGAATATTACATCCAAGAGATATTAAAAAGACGCGTCCGAAACAAGCGAAAAGAAGTTCTCGTTCGCTGGTTGCACTGGCCCAAGAAATATGACAGCTGGATTCCGGAAGAAGACGTGAAAGACTACTCGTAGTCAGAAATCACGTGAATTTATGTCGGACAAAATAGACATACACACCAATTCGTATTCATTGTTTGACAAGACGCCAAGATGAAAATTACCAACGTGGTATATAGCGCCCAATTAAATTGTCCGATCGACCTGATAGAATTATGTCAACGTATATGGAACGCTCGATATGACCCGAGATCTTTTCCAGGTCTTATATGGCAGCATAGAACTATCGGTGGCAACTGTCTCGTGTTTTCCAGCGGCGCTATCAACTGCAATGGAAGAGCCTCAGACGTAGAAGAGGGACGGAAACGTTTGCGCAGATATGCCAGACAGCTTCAAACACTAGGTTATCCCGCCAGCCTAGGAACGGTTAGGATGTTGACAGCGTCTGCCAGTCACTCTCTTAGCGCTGAATTGGACTTAAAGGCGTTGGCTGAGGAAAGAAGTGTAGTGTACGAGCCAGAGTTGTTTCCGGCTCTAAATTTCAAAATAGATGGCGTAAATTTTTGCTGCTTTCATACCGGTAAAGTAGTAATCACGGGTATCAAATTTATGAATCAAATGGATGACGTGGTTTTACCAACACTGATCGAGCTTGAGCTCTATACTCGTAAGAAGCGGTGACAAGAAACGCCGACTAAAATCATGGAACATTCCAAAGTTTTCCGTTCCATTCGCTATTTAGCGACCTTGAGAGATGCCTTACCCGTGGATCGTAGAACCCTGTTACGAAATATTACTCGATTGCAAATGTCATCCATTAGAGAGGTAGCCAAAAGACTGACCAACGGAACGATCAATCCTCTAAGAAGGGATGCAAGACTCTTCGAAAGGAGAAGGCTCGCGCTAAGAACGTTAGGGTCGAATAGAGTTAGTTTCCAGAGAAAGAAAGCATTGGTAAACAGACATTCGTCGTTCATTCCGTCTATGCTGAGAAGCGTTTACCTGATACAAACCATCGTGGACGAGATCCGAACCACCGCAGAAACATGACAGATTTTTACGCTTATCTCAGTAGCAAAGACTCTTTGGATTTACGTAAGAACAACAACCCTTCCGACTTTTGGATCCAATTTCATAAAACCTATACTCTGGACGGTCACTGGGTGTGCGCTCTCAAACAGATATCTTTGACGTTAAACTTTACGCCTAGATCGAGAAGAATATATCTCTGTTGCGATATCGTGGAGGAATCCTACGTAAGAAACAGAACTATACCGGTGTTGAGAAATATCGAGATCGACAACCGATATAAAAAACGCAAATCTGACAGGTTTGAAGACGCCATCTATCTTCCCGTAAACGTGTCAAACTTGACCGCCCTCAGATTATATCTACTAGACGAGGATTTACAACCCGTCACTTTCGATTCGAACGATCTGCATTGCGTGTTACATTTTAAACAAAATGGGCTCAGTCGAAGTGTACGATATTAAATCGCAAAAATGGGTCCCCTATATACCAGACTATGACAAATGGTACCAACATTTTAAAGACTTGAGCGACGGGTACGTTCAACCCGATCACCTCGGTCGTTACGTGGTGGGCGTGGGTGAAAGAAACAGAAAATTGAAGGAAAGTCAAAGACCCGTGGTAAAATTGGTCAGCCCGGTCGCTCAAGCGGTAGAGATGGCAAAATCCGACATTGAACGTAAGAAAGAAGGTGGTAAGAAGCGTAAGAAGGGAACGGTTGCCAGAAAAGCATTACCCAAAGAATTTAAACGGTACGCTTACAACCCGGAAGATCAAGTTTAAAGAACGAAATGGACAATTGTCATCAGGAAAATTTATCGTTATTTTCATTACCACCATCAGATACAGCTTTTCAGTCTAGAGAATGGATCGAATATCGACCTTCAAATCAAGTCACTTCCACCTCAATGATAGATTTTAACATTCCCCCTCAGTCATCCGCTTACGTCGATCTCAAACACAGCGTGTTAAACGTGAAACTGCGCTTGACAGATGCTCAAGGTGTTCCGGTAAAAGAGGACCGATCTCTCGGACTGATAAACCTTCCATTGCACACGATATTTAGACAGGTAGACGTCACGTTTCAGCAGACATCGCTGTCTCATATCGGAACTAATTACGCTTACAAAAGCTATATAGATACCATTCTTAAAACCAATCAAGCCACGCAGGAAAATATACTGTCCAGTCAGCTATTTTATAAAGATACGAGATATAACCCAGACGAGGCAAATGCCAGGCTTGGCGGTAACGTGGGACTTTTCGAAAGATACCTCGCAACGAAAGACGGGAAAATTGTGGATCTGGAAGGCCCATTGTTCCTCGATCTGTTTCAACAGCCAAGACTGTTGGTGAATGGCGTCAGTATTGGGATAAAATTGTGGCCGGGTCAGGACGCTTTCAGACTGATGTCCGACAGTCCAGATCCCGACGAAAAAGTTCAGATCTTGGATGTTAGATTTAAACTATGCGTACAGCGTTTAAATGGAGGAGTTTTAGTAGCTCACGAAAAACTCTTTCAAGATCAACCCGCCCTCTATCCGTATCTAAGGTCAGAGATAAAGACTGCCTCCATAGCTCCAGGACAGTACGGATTCAGTGCTGACGACATTTTTCAAGGCCTCGTTCCGAGCAAACTCGTGGTAGGACTGGTGTCTAGCGCGGCGTACACCGGCGATTACAAGAAAAACCCGCTAAACTTTCAACCGTTTGACTGCAGTTCGGTCGGGTTGTACGTCGATGGACAGTCATACCCCTCTCAGCCTTTGCAACCCAATTACAGCGCCGATCAGTTTGTGGACTGTTACAGAACTTTGACGCTCTTCAGAAAAGATATTAACGTGAGTAGAGGCGATTACAAACACGGATACTGTCTCTATGTACTAGACGTAGATCCTTACTATACGTTCAACACTAAAAGAAAAGGTCATTGTCGGCTGGAACTCAAGTTCGCGACACCCTTGCTGGAAAGCGTCACCCTTATCATGTACGCTACATTTCCGGAAATTCTCCACATAAACCAAGCCAGATCCGTGTACTTAAAATGAATAACCTTCAACTACAAAGTATTCTAAGAGGGTACCCCGTCAGAATTTGTTCAGTCGATAATGTTAAAAAGGAGAGATTCGTGATCGCCAATACGGACAAAAGCGGTGGACCGGGCAAGCATTGGGTTGCATTTTACTTTAATGAAAGTGGACACGACGAATTCTTTGATTCTCTCGGTAACACAGCGGAGTACTATAATTTTGGACACGTATTACGGAAACCGTATTTAAGGAACAGAAATCGCTTACAAGACTTTGGTTCTGATACGTGTGGACAGTACTGTATATATTATGTCGTGTGCCGATATGTCGGAATGTCATTGAAAGATATCGTAAACACGTTTAGCGTGAGAGATTTAGAGATGAATGATAGATTTGTGAGAACATTTGTAAATACAACGCAACTATAATGTAGTTTTACATCGCTTTATTTCAATAAAACTTTTATAACAAAAATATTGTCTTTGTTTTAAAATGATATCCAGTCCACGAATTTATCAGTCTTTGCTTTTTCTGCCTTTTTCTCCCGTTTCCCCGGGGGTGGAGGCGCGAACACGGTTTGGCTCTTTGGCTCGGTCTTCTTTCTCTTCACCATAGCGGGGGATGGTTTAGTTTCCAACTTTTGCGAGTGAGAAGATGGCATTTGCCTTTCTACGGAAGGCTCTCCTTTAACATTCAACATCCTTCGGTATTTATCGTAGGGGACAAGTACTAGCTTTTCCATCTCTATTTGAGTACTGCTCCTAAGTAAGGTACGACTATATTCAGAAGGGTGTAAATAAATCGTTGTTTATCCGAAACGGCCTTTTTCTTGTGATGATAACCAACGGTTCTATCTCCTAACAGGTGTAAAAGGCGTCTCTCGCGTTTAAGCGCTTTTTTCTGAGCCGAGGTCAACTTTATCTTGAATTTCACGACGTTATGCGCTATCTGACTTATCGCTCTCAGTTGCTGTCTGGTAATCGTTCGCAGAAGCACCTTGCGTTGGCCCGGTGTAGTTTGGGCAAATAAAAGCAAAAAGTGACGTTCTTGTACGAGTAGCTGAACCATGGTTCCTCTTGTAGGTCTGTTTCTTGTTCTTACGTCAGTCGATAAACCACGGGGTCTTCATCCGGGAATATGCGAGTTCTAAGACGATATCTGTTGTCAGCATGAGGACTCATATCTACCACAAAATAGCCGTGTTTTTCGGTGCTGAGAGCATCTTCGTACGCTCGTAAGAATCCTTTCGATTTCCCGGGATGCAGCTGGCGTCCTAGAATTGCGACTTGAGACGCATCTCGTAGATTTTTCAGAAGCACCATATACCACGTGTTTAAAGCTATCGTTCTGGCATGTTTACCTCCCGGATATAAGTTCTGAGTTATCAGTATCACGCTGACGCATTTGTGATGGGTCCCTTGCGTAAATAATAATTCCATGTCTTTGTTGCTCATAACTTGGTGCATTAGATCATCGATGACGATAAGCTTATGACGCTTGTCTTTGGTAAACTCGTCAATTTCTTCGGTAGAGGGTAGACCCCGTTTACTATAAAAATTGGGTATCGTCCGTTCCATGTCGTCGAAGAGATCTTGGTGTATGCCGTAGCAGTATAATACGTGGGTAGGTGGTTCTCTCGTATACATGTATTGCAAATTATTCAGGAACTTGTACACCCACCTCGTTTTACCGCTACCCGTTTGACCACTGATACACATGCTAGAGCAAGGTTCGAAAGGCAGGGTACAGCTCATTTTTTAAGTTTTGGGCTGGGTAAGGCGTAACCTATGCAACTACTCAGGAGGCTTATCCAAAGCTCGGTAGATCCGTTTTGTAAAGACAAATTAACTATAGAGGTGATGATGATGACGTATACAATGATCATCTGGCAAAAGTAGACTATTTCCGCTTTAGGTATACGGGCACCTAACAAGTGCCACCTCTCCGAATTTGATCGATTTTCTTCATCTGATCTGGGTTCATAAATAAATGCTTCCCTTTCGGGTTGATGGGGCTCGTTTGTTTCCATATTCTTACGAGGGGAGTGAAATGAAAATGAAGAATGTCTGTTCTTACTAACATTTATTTGTTAGCAGTTAACTAGTGACGTATATTACAAGGATAGAAATGAAGCATTGGAACGCTTCGATTTATACATTTTTCATAAATACATAGTAAATAAAAAAGTCATATGTTAACAATTGTTATATAACTTACTCATGTTTTCATGTAACAAAGATGTAACTGAGTAACAACGAGATATCCATACCATATACGGTAAATATGTTCTATACAAAGGTTATCCTTTGAAAGAGAGGACTACACCACAGAACTGAAAAAACATGGAGTGCACATAACTTCTGGGCCAGACCAGCTAGTTTCGGCCAATTTGGCCTCATCAATCCTGTTTTAGTGACCACGTCTATTAAGCAAGCAATCCGTCTTAAGCAAGCAGGCGTTTGTTTTCCAAACGGGGTAAACGCAATAAATTTCACCCGTATTAAGCAATCGCCTGTCTTAAGCAAACACATTTCGGTAATCCTTTAAATGTTTGCTTAGTACGGGTTGGACTGTACTGCATACAATGGAAAAAAAAATCACTTCAACGAAAAACGAAACGGGTTGATGCAAGAAATTGTTACGACCGTGACAAAACATGAAACAGTCTGTTCAAAAATCGAAACGTGTCCTATGGTAAAACGCGTGTTAAACAACAAAAATACGAACGGTAGTTACAAAAATGTGAACGGTAAATTACAAAAATCAAAACGCCTCTGGTACATTTCCAGAGTGGCTGTTACCAAATATCAAAATCATTCCAAATAATATAAACACTAATAGTCGTATAACTTATATAACTGAAATATACTTTTAAGAAAAGTGTCAATAAAACCATTGACGATCGAACGTCATCACCAGTGACAGTAACAGCACATTGTAAATATCGCATTCTGAATGCAACAATACCGAAATATATCGACGAAAAATGAGAAGCTTAATACAAGATATTGAAACGACAGTAAAAAAAAAAAAAACTTCTATTGTATCGATTGTAAATAATGATGTACAAAAATGAAAACGTGTTCTACGGTAAAATAGGTGTAAACGTGCAAAAATAACAACGACTGTGACACAAATATAAACATTAATTACAAAAATCTAAACAGCTCTCACACATTTCCAGCACACCTAACGCAAAAATCAAAACGACCCTTTCTTTTAAAAGCCAAAAGGTACAGTGTCATAGTTTTCCAAACGTCTTCGTTTGGTATAAACCATTTGATAAGTTTTTTCTTCTTTACGATTTATCAATATTCTTTTTCGTTTTTCCCTGCAAATTTTGTTTGGATTAGACACCGTGATATTCGGACAACTTTGAGGACTGGTTACTATTCGTTTGACACTGTCAAAATTTATTAATTGAGAATTAGTGTAATTCAAAGTGAATCCTCTGATTTTACAAATTTCTTTTTTAGTGTTAGTTTTGTAGGCGTAATTTTTTGGCCCCCCAGACACAAACTCTACAATGTGCTCCCCAGTTTGCAATTCATCCGTGAGTTCGCCCAGGTAGTCTCCCAGGGGAGGGTCATACTGACCGGGACGGCTCACGTAAATAACGCTGTCCGTATCGTAATACAGGACCCGTCTGTCTAACTGTTCTAGTACACTGTAAAGTTTGAGTCTGGCCCAGCACGTCGTAAATGTAGCCAAATAGATGTTTGTCGTGTTGTCTTCTGGCTGACAATCTTTCTTATATAACCATTCGATTTGTACGGTGTCATTGGTCAAGATGTGAAAATTAAGAGGTTGTTTCATTGGATCGGTGAATAGCTGGAAGAATAAATTTGCTTCCATTTCGTGGAAAAATTCTGACTGGCGCATATTTAGCCTCTGTCCAAACTTGCCCCAAAAACTGTTGAGGCATAATTTGGCCAGTTGCCTCAGTCCGGGGTTCTTTACGATGTTTTCCCGATTCAAAGAAACGCCCTCTTTTTCGAAATACTGCGAAATGTAACGGTCCATGTCGTTTTCGTTTTGGATCCAGTCAGGGGGACCGCTGGCTTCTTGTTTAAACTTGAGGAACGTGTTAATATACTGAGCGAACAGTCCCCCTTCTCTGGTTTCTGGGTCGTATTGGGTCGTTTTCTCCCAGTGGTAAACTTCGTAAATTTTGGACAGAGTGTACCCTAGTCTAATAGCCGTTTCAATCTCCGGAGTACACCACGTGCCAGTCAACTCTCTTTCCTGATCCGAACAAGCGCAATGATTTTGGTTTTCGGTATCCGCGCAGGTCCTACATAAAGGAAATCTCAGCTTGCCATTGGACCTATAAGGTAGCACAGGGTGGTACAACCCTCTAGGAGGGAGTATCTTGACCTTGGCAATGCCGAAATAGTCCTTTATGTCCCCAAAGTCTTTCGTGATGATAGCGGGGTGACCTTCGGGATAGCGACTGTACTTATTCACCCAAGGGTACAGAGTGGTGAAATCGACATATTTAACGCGTTCGTTTTCGGACGTTTTGTAGTAGAGTTGACTCGCATTGGTGCGACCCCCGAAGAAACTATCTCTAGGATCCAGTCTGTCCATTAAATCTAGTTGATTAATGAAATTTTGGAGGTCAGCGTTTTGTTTTTTCATATTTTGAAATTCGTGTTCCCAAATGCAAACGTATCTCATTCCTAACCGTTCTATATATGCCTTCTTTTTCATGGTCAATGCAAACAATTCTTTAACAGATTGGTTGGTGAGTGGATGGTACGTGTCTTCCCTGTTTTCCGAGAAGCATTCAACACAGCCATGAAACAGACACCCTTGATATTCGTAGGCGGTGTTTGTTTCAGCGCAATATCCGTCCAACTTGTATCGGGTGCCTGGTAAGGTTTTTTCGCCAGTATTCAAAGCGTGTTGAATGCGGACATTGTCGACACGCGACATCCACTCCAACCACTGTATGGACGTTTTACTATATTGATCGTTGTAACCACCGGGAGGGATTTTCGCGATAGGCGTGCTTACGAACTCTTTCGCACCCACTCTCTCCCCTTTCAGTTCGGATTCGTGGACCCATTTGTCGCTTCGGAAAATGAATAGTTTCCCGTCAGACATTTTGGCGGGAATCCATTCATTTTGCCCTTCTATTTTCACCTTCCACTCCTCTTCAATAAACTTTGTTCTGAAAACGTTCATGCATACCGATGCAATTGTAATTGAGTCAAATGGGTCCACGGCCCCGTCCCATTTCTTTTCTAATTTATCTCTATCATTCATGACACCCGTAGCATTCATCAACAACTCTCTAAATTTCAAACACGCCTTTCTCAATATATCAACATCGCTACGACAATACTCTAACATTTCTTTTCTAAAATCAAATACGTCATCCTTTCTATCATTCAACCACTCTAACAATTCCTTTCTCTCTTTCTCACCCATGAAATTGTGTCCGTAATATTTCGCATCCGGGTATGGTCCCACATAATTTTGATTCTCTAAAGTATTAAAATAATGTGGGAACCATCCCTTCTTCAACTCTGTCAGTCCAAACGCATCGGGTAATGACGACAATTTCATGGGCAAGAAGTTGAGACTGTCAATCACCTTGATATGTAAATCTCGCTCCCCGCTTATTTCTTTTTGTTCCTCAAACTGAAATGATAATAATGATTGTAATGAACTGATATAACGCATGGCTGAAAATGGATAATATTATCAGTTTTACAATGGATGCAAGAAAGACATTTTTGAAAACTATGTCTTAACATTAGTGCACATGATTATCGTTAATTAAGATAAAATCGTTGGTTTAATACAATTTTGCTCAGACTTCTTTTAGCAGAAATATGTATGACAGTGGTTAATTTATAGAATTGAATATATTTACCTGTGCCATTTGGCTCAATTCACCGTCTTCAATAACCAACTCCGTAGTGTCCCATTCTTCCATCTGAAAAAATATAACATTTTTACAACAATAACAAAAACGACGACAATTGCTCATCTTGATTAAAGCCCGCTATAAAGAAACAGTTTGTGCATGTAGTGATTAGATTTTTTTTTTAAACGAAAAGTAAAGAAAAGACCTGATACAATATACCATCTAATATTTTATATCAGGACGAATGTTTGAAAAAAACAACAACAGTAAAGCGATTTATTAAATAAACAGAAATCGATAGAACCGCCATGTCGAAAGCAGTTCTATCGAGTCCCCACAATCTATGTTTTGAGCAGAAATAAGAAAAATAGCACAATTTTTCATCTTAAAAAATCCATATAAGCAGAAAAAATGTATTTGTATAGGCGTGTTTTTTGTAATGGATTAGATTTTAAATACAGAAAGGACAGGACACCATCTAATATATATATATTTTTTTTTTTCAATCAGAACGTGTGTTGTAAATGAAAAGTAATTTATCAAAAGAACAGAAATTTACCCGTATATCCTGACTTAAATCTCCATCTTCAATCACGAGCACTGTCTCATCCCTTTCTTCCATCTGTAATAATAATAATAATAACGATAAAAATAATAATGATAATTATAATAGTGATAAAAATAAAAATATTGTGGGGGCTTGGCGAGACCGTCTCGATGATGCGGTTCTTTCGAGTACCCACAATCTATGTTTAAGATCTGAAATAAGAACAATAATGTATACCCCTACAAATCCCAGTTTTCCTAAATAAAAGCGGGGTTTCAAGGGGTCGAAATTTTCAGGCGTGTTTTCGTGAAACAGAGAAAAGTTAATTAAAATTCTTACCTTTCCCCGACCAAGTCTAAGAGACGCGTTTTTAAATGCATATTAAATACAGTTGAAAGCCATATAGTTTTAACCCGGGAATTTTAACACAATACATTACGAAAACACGCCTATACAATTACACCGCGAATTATAACGCCGAAAAAAAAAAGAAAAGTAAATTTTAAGATGAAAAAAAATATGGAGATTTCTTTATTTTTTGCTAAAACATAGATTGTGGGGGCTTGGTAGGACCGTTTCGATGAGGCGGTTCTATCGAGTATCCACGATCTATGTTTAAGATCCGAAATAAGAAAAATAATGTATACCCCTGCAAAACCCCAGTTTTAGTAAATAAAAGAGGGGGGTTCTAGGGACCGAAATCATTTTGGGCGTGTTTTCGTGATGGAACGTATATGAAACATGGAAAAGATAATTAAAATTCTTACCTGCCCCGACCATTCGCCATCTTCAACACAGGACTGCGCCAGTGTGTCCATTTCGTCATCAAAACTTAAAGCATTTGATGCTTCGTCCATTTCTATTTGTTCTCTTACAAAATCCAGCGCGAGTTCGAAATTAACAACACTTTCCATCTTTATCACTCAACTGCTAAAACGATATTAAAACGTTAGGACGGACGTGCGCGTTCTTACGAGGAAGCTGAAATCAAAACGAGGCTATCGTCTCCCATTGGCCGATTTTCGACACATTCGGAATGTTGCTTGGCAACTAGTTTTTGATTATTGATAAACGCCGCCATTATAATGGTCAAGGCGTTGTTATTATGATGTAACGTGGGAACTAATTAAGATGACTTTCTCTGCGACTGCACCTGTCAGTAGTAATATCCTAAATGTTGGGATGGAAGACTGCTGCTGCCGTGCACTGGCACACGCCGCGCGTACAACGTTAAAACGACGTCGTTTCGTTTAACACGCGCAACAATTTGCGTTAACGACGGACTGACTACCCCTGACCAAACGGAGCTAACCCTGATCGAGCTCATCTATCGCTCCGTCTCCGCTTTGCCCTCAGTCAACCCTCTTTATACCGACATTCGTTATAGCGGCACACTCTTTATAACGATAATTTAAATGGTAGAAATCCTCAAAACTAAGCATTGGTCTGATCAGCTTGATAGGAAATGCTTGTATAAATTACATAGCCAAGAAAAAAATTCTCCGAGATACAAATGTTGTAGATATATGTTAGAATAGCCTCGCCGAGGCGGTTCTCACGAGTACCCATAACCTATGTCTTGGAGCAGTAATAAGGAAAATAATGTTTACCCCTGCAAAGCCAAATTTTACTGTATAAAAGTTGGGTTTATATATTTTAGAATCGCCTCGATGAGGCGGTTCTAACGAGTACCCACAACCTATGTCTTGGAGCAGTAATAAGGAAAATAAGGTTTACCGCCTGCAAAGCCAAATTTTACTGTATAAAAGCTGGGTTTAAGGGAGTCAAAATTATATAGGCGTGTTTTCGCGATGATTTTACGAATTTTATAGAAGCGGAGCAAATTCTTTCCGTATCAAGAGTTTCGTGTTAAAGTATTTTTGCTCTGGCTACGCCCCCCTGATATCCGTATAAATTCCGTAGCCGAGAAAGATTCTCCGAGATACAAATGTCGTAGATATGTCCGGTAAAGGTCTCGTGCGACTGGGAGCAACGCCCCCCAAAATGATCTATACGGCGTTGACGGGGACGTGAAACCTCAAATCGAACGAACCAAACTTTTTTTTTTCCGGGACGCGGTCCATTACTAGTTTCTCGCATCGAGTCGAGCTCTTCCAACACCTTCCATTGTTTCCCGGTTTTCGAGGCGATAATTAGTTTGCGGGTGAGAGACTTAATTTCATCGATACTATACAGGGTAGTATCTCCCTAAATATTGGGATAGGAGAGCTCGAGCGAACGGGGTAGACCCCGATCACCCCCGACCTGATCGGGGACGGCGAACTTTGCCAATCCGCGGGAACATCTTTCGCCTCAACATTTAGGATACTTACGGCGTAATTACGGTAATTTACGTCATTCGAACACTCGTCCGATATTTAGGGTAGTTTCGTCATCTAATCGTTTCGCTTACGTTTCACCGGAAGTGATACAAATGCTGCGCATGCGCAGTCCATGGCGCCCAAGTGGGGCCCTTACTACTAATTTGCTTAAAATGCTTACTTCTTCTAAACCCTTAGGCCAATTTCAGGTAAACTTCATAGGAATGTTGCCTAGTTGGCTGTCTACCACAATAGCTAAAATCATTCAACTGTGATGGACAAGATGGCCACGAGAGCTGAAAATGGAAAAAATCTTTAAATGACTTCTCCTCCCATACTCATGGGCCAATTTCATTCAAACTTCAAAGGAATGTTGCAACTGTGACCCTCTACCAAAAACGCTAAAACTCCGATGACCAAGATGGTTTGTTTGTTTGATTTGATGTTTAATGTCCCCGTCAACACGGTATATGTCATTTTGGAGACGTTGCTTCCAATTTTGTGGGACTTTTACCCGACATTGAGATGAAATGACATCTCAAGCCCTGCCGTCCAATTAAACTAATAGGGTTTATATACATGGACGGTCCAAACTCGCATCACTTTTCCTGGGCATGCTAAGCAGTTTACCAGTACTCCATGTGCGGTTGGTTTCAGCTCTGCCAAGGGCTCCGGGAAAGCTTATATACTGACTGGAAATAGAAACTATACACTTTTAAATTGTCTCGCCTGACAAAACAATGGGATAATTAAGTTAAACATTACAGATTAAGGATTTGACTAACTACTGACATGAATCCTGTAACAATTTAAAGAAAATCTGGTGTTCAAAATAAAAGTTTTTGGGGAAAATGTAAAAAAGTGCATTTTTCACAAAATCTGTTTGTAATCAAATTTTGACTTCAAATTTTTGCGTATAGGTTATAAGTTAAAAGCAATGAATAAAAAAATAACATAACATCTAAAAATTATCGAGAAACAAACATTTTATTGAAATCTCAAAAACTGTTTTTTTTCCAGCGAAATTTTCAAAATAATGTTTAAAGTCAAAAGTCGACCCAAAAAAGCCTTCAATCGTTTTAGCATCTTCAGCTGTGTCTTAAATTTTGATTAAAACAAGAACCGCAATCAGAAATGCTATACTTTTTGCTCACTTCCGGTGGTTTGGTCCAATATTTAAAGGTCGATAACATTTCAACCATTTTGAAAATTTTCATTTTGTAAACAATATTCCCAACGTCAGATGATGAGTAATAACTGATAAAAATGGGAATCACCTTCGCGACACAAAATGTTTGACTCAATGGAAACTTGAACAACAAGATTTGGACCCTTGCTTTGAACCTGTGGCTTTACCCATTAAATCGTAGCTATCATTAAACATTTTATTCGAGAAATCAGACATGCCACTGATGCTAATTTATATAATTAGAATTCAAATTCCATTAGAGTATTTTGCCCGTGACAATTTAAAAATAAGTGTATAGTTTCTATTTCCGGTGAGTATAGGCATCGTCATCGTCGTATGAAATCTGTCGTACGTCGTCTGGCGTCAACACTTTCAAACGACATCTCAGAAACCACTGGGGCGATTGGGGGCAAATTTAATCTGTAGCAGCCTTGGGCTGGAGGGATTGAAAAAGTGTGTTTATGAAATTCGGGTCATTAGTTCGGTTGCTATGGCAGCTTAGATTTTCCATAGAGTGACTTCTAATGGGGAAAATTAAAAAATGGCATTAACTGCCAAACCTTTGCAGATATTTTGACAAAACTTTCATAGAGGTGTTCCTAATGCAATCTACTATCGGTCGTGTGATTTTAGGCCTACTGCTCATTTTTACTGGTTGCCATGGAAACCAAAATGAAAAAAAAAAAAAATGAGAAAAATATACATAAAAATTATCTCCTCAGAATCCATATGTTCTATGTGGCTGAGACTTTATGGAAATATTCATCATATTTTCCTATACAAGTTTTGTGTGTTTGGTGAAATTCAGCTCTTGTGATTGGTTACCGGCCCCGATAGCTCAGTTGGTAGAGTGTCCGCTCCGGGGAACGGGAGGTCTCGGGTTCGATTTCGGGCCGCGACATACCAAAGTCGTTAAAAATGGTACTAGCTGCTCCTCGCTTGGCACTCAGATTTACGGGGTAGAGCTAGGACTGGTCGATCCAGTGTCAGGATAATGTGACTGGGTGTGGTATCATGTAATGTGTCTGGGGCATGATACTTCAGTGAGGCAGCACTATAAACGTGAGCATTGAGCTCCCTGTCACAACCAGACACCGTCGTGATATGACTGAAAAATTGTTGAAAGCGACGTTAAACCCAAATTCACACACACACACACACACACACACACACACACACACACACACACACACACACACACACACACACACACTTGTGATTGGTTGCTATGGCAACTTAAGAGTCTCCATAGGCATATAATGGGGGAAATTGAAAAATGGCATTAATTACAAAGCCTTTGCAGATATTTTGACAAAACTTCCATAGAAATGTTCCTTAAGCAATCATCAATCTGACATATGATTTTGGGCCTACTGCTCATTTTTGATGGTTGACATGGAAACCAAAATGGAAAAAAAGTAGAAAAATGAAATACCGTTGCCTTCACTGCAGCTGGTGTTGTGCCGTGTGGCGGACGTAAAAAGTCTCCCCGTACATCAACCATAGTGCAGTTTATATTTTACTTTTGGTCCTTTGAGATCAGCGTGAATATTCTGAGAAACCAGAAATAAATTATTGGTTTAGACTCCTATTCTAGACAGGTTTTTAATTATTTGGACCCCATTTTGATTTATAGCAGTCTTTGAATCGACGGCCTGTTCGAAATTCGCAAAATTGCAGTATGTTTCCTCTGGCTTTCTTTGCCGCATCATTACATGGTCACTGATGAGGCTTTATTAGCCGAGACTACGTAGTATGACCCATCTTCTTTCTTATGAATGTTTTCATAGCTCTTAAAGGAACTCATTTTTTATTTTTATTTGCCTTCACTGCAGCTGGTGTTGTGCCGTGTGGCGGCCGTAAAAAGTCTCCCCGTACATCAACCATAGTGCAGTTTATACTTTGAGATCAGCGTGAATATTCTGAGAAACCAGAAATAAATTATTGATTTAGACTCCTATTCTAGACAGGTTTTTAATTATTTGGACCCCATTTTGATTTATAGCAGTCTTTGAATCGACTGCCTATTCGAAATTCGCAAAATTGCAGTATGTTTCCTCTGGCTTTCATTGCTGCATCATTACAGTGTCACTGATGAGGCTTAATTAGCCGAGACTACGTAGTATGACCCATCTTTCTTATGAATGTTTTCATTGTTCTTAAAGGAACTCATTTTTTATTTTTATTTGCCTTCACTGCAGCTGGTTTTGTGCCGTGTGGCGGCCGTAAAAAGTCTCCCCGTACATCAACCATAGTGCAGTTTATATTTTACTTTTGGTCCTTTGAGATCAGCGTGAATATTCTGAGAAACCAGAAATAAATTATTGGTTTAGACTCCTATTCTAGACAGGTTTTTAATTATTTAGACCCATTTTGATTTATAGCAGTCTTTGAATCGACGGCCTATTCGAAATTCGCAAAATTGCAGTATGTTTCCTCTGGCTTTCTTTACCGCATCATTACAGGGTCACTGATGAGGCTTTATTAGCCGAAACTACGTAGTAAGACCCATCTTCTTTCTTATGAATGTTTTCATTGTTCTTAAAGGAGCTCATTTTTTGATTTTTATTTATGGAAATATTCAAAATATTTGCTTTTACAGGTTTTGTGTTTTTGATGAAAATCGAGTTTTTAGTTTGGTTGCGTTGGCAACTTAGAATTTCCATTGACTTGTGATGGGGAAAATTGAAAAATGGCATTTACTGCCACTTCTTTGCAGATATTTTGACAAAACTTTCATAGAAATATGTTCTATGCAATCATCTATCGGCCATATGTTTTTGGGGCAACCGCTCACTTTTATTGCCATGGAAACCAAAATGCCCCTAAAATAAATAAAAAAAAAAACCTTAGAAATTATCTTCTCAAAAATCAGCCCTAGAAGGCTGAGACTTTATGGAAATATTCACCATATTGACCTGAATAGGTTTTGTGTTTTGATGAAATTCGGCTCTTTAGTTTGGTTGCTATGGCAAGTTAGAGTTTCCATTGACTCGCATGGGGGGTAAAAATGAAAATTTGCATTTACTGCCGAGCCTAAGCAAAACTTACATAGAAATCTTCTATCTGCCAAATAATTTAGGCCTTCTCCCCTTTTTATTTATTTATTTTTTTTTTTGGGTTGTCATTTAACCCCCATGTCGAACTTTAACGGACATCCAGGTAACTGATGTCGGTTAAAGTTAATACATAGATTTATATAGGAACTTGATAATTATTTCCGCATAAAATAAAAAACTTATAAGAATATCTTTTCTGTGCAAGCGGCTGATGATTTTACATTCTTTTTCAATTATCCACGTGTATTTTTAATGAAATTTTATGAACAACTTTTTAGTCCTTTTTACGTATATTTGGAAGCACCCACTAAATGTATAGAATATATAGTAAAACTATTGATTACAGCGACAAAAACTGATGAATTTCTTCTCATAACTTTTTTGTAAATTGTTATTTCTTTTCTGTGCCAGCGGAAGTAAAATTGCAAATTTATTGTGAACACGCCCATATACATTTTGTAAAATAAAAATGGAAATAATTTGGTCCTTTTTGAAACTGAAATACACTGCCCCCTTTTTCTATTTCCAGTTTACCTTGGTCACCTAGGAAACCATGGCTAGGAGCTGTGGGAGATAACCATTTATTTTCTGTGTTGTACGCGTTAATTCCCTTCATTATCAGCATAGCTGAGAAAGGTCGTGTCCGTATAAGTCCGGTATGGTACCAGCAATATAAGGTTTGGAAGATCCGGTATGCAAATCGAAACAGATGATGATGATGAAAATAATGATAATAATGTTGATGGATAAAAAGATTTTCCGGTCACCCATCCAGGTACTAACCACAATATGTGTTGCTTAACTTCTACAATAGAAAAAGTATCTTGTTTTCCAGTGTATTGTAACCGGTTACTTGGACGGCGAAAAAAATCATTTATATACCTGAGAAAGGAAGGTGGACCCCCCCCCCCCCCCCCCCCGCCCCCTCAATTATTGTTCTAAGTAAATAAAAAAGGAAACTAGGTGTCCACTGTCAGTTTGGCTACTTAACTAAGTTAAATTTGGAAGCTCATAACCTTTTAAAAAGCATTAAAAATCTAACTTTTTGGCTAAAAATATCAATATCTATAAATAGATCTACTTTCATTTTCTTTGGCAAAAAAAAAAAACCCTCTAGATTTGACGTCATCATTACTCGACTGACGTATTCCTAACAAAAAATACTATGCGTAATATGATGTCATTACAGACTCCTCTTTTCCTAAATGAGCCTGCGCATTGCAAAATCCACAAATGGGAAAGATTTTACGGAGCTACAATACACAGTCCTTGTTTCATTTTTTTGTCAAAACCATTCAGAAAACGCTCCTATTCAAATATATTAAAACTTTTAGCACTGAAAAAACTTAAAAACTTTCAGCTAAAAACTTCTGATAATTTTCATACTTCTGCCCAAGAATAGAGTGTGGGTACACATTAGAAACGCCTAAACAGGGCGGTTCTAACGAACACCCACAATCTATGCATTTGAGCAAGAACGAGAAAAATAATGTATACCCCGTTGACCTCTATTTTACTTTATAAAAGTTTGACATGTTCAGTGTGTGTGTGGGAGGGGGGTGGGGCTGCAGAATGACAAAGGCGTGCTTTCGTGACGCATACATGTACATTTCGGGTACTACTTAGACCCACCCATCACGTGAATAAGTCCGTGAAATTAACACCCCCTTAACCCCAATTTATATGGAGAAAACTAGGGTCTACTGGGGGTACACATTATTTTTCTTATTTCTGCTCCAAGACATAGGTTATGGATGCTCGTTAGAACCGCCTCATTCAGACGGTTCTAATGAGCACTCACAACCTATGTTTGCAGGGAACATAAGAAAAATGCCACGGATTTTCATCATAAAAGAGCCATTTTGGAGATGTGAAGCAATGCACTTTGTCGCACGGGTATGTTATCGTAATGACAATAATGCCTTCTTCTAACGAGCTCCTTTAAAGTATGTAGGTTTCATTACGATAGCAAGTCCGTGTAACGTATACACTTGTAAACTTTATAACTAATATTGCCGTAAGTACCTGGATGGCGGACCGCAACCGCAAGTTTTTTTATCCGTCAACATTATTATTATTATTATTTTCATCATCATCGTCATCATTTGTTTCGATTTGTTTCCCCGCTTCTGTTTCCATGCATTTGTGCAATGTCTTAGGCCCGTTTGCGGGGTCTGATCCTTAAATTCCCGTACTAAAAGCAAACAATGTAGACCCTGATTAGACGCTGTGTTTTGCGGGGTCTGACCTTTAAATTCCCGTACTGAAGCAAAGAAGGTAGACCCTGATCAGACGCTGTGTTTTGCGGGGTCTGACCCTTAAATTTCCGTGCTGAAAGCAAACAATTTAGACCCTGACCAGACGCTCTGTGTTTTGCGGCGTCTGACCCTTCAATTCCTGTACCGTATGCAAACAATGTAGAACATAATCAGACGCTGTGTTTTGCGGCGTCTGACCCTCAATTTTCTGTACTGTAAGCAAACAAAGTAGGCTCTGATCAGACGCTGTGTTTTACGGCGTTTGACCCTTAAATTCCTGTACTGTAAGCAAACAATTTTAGACCCTGATCAGAGGCTGTGTTTTGCGGCGTCTGATCCTTAAACTTGAAAGATCTTACAAAGGACGCACAGCGGAGACTGATCAGCCAGCGCATTCAGGGCGATTAGATACGCTGGCCGCCTATGTTCCATCGCGAAAACACGCATATATAAGTTTGATCCCGTTAAACCCCACAGTTATAAGTAAACCTGGGATTTACAGGGGAATATTTTATTCTTCTAATTCCTGCTCAAAACCATTGATTGTAGGTACCCCAGTTCTAATGAGTACAAACAATATCTGTTTTCTAGCAGAAATAAGAAAAAAAAACACTGGGATTTAGAGGGGTTGTACATTATTTTTCTTCAAAAATATAATTTGTGGGTACATATTAGAACCGTCTCACCGAGGCGACAATAACCAGTACACACAATCTCTGTTTTGAGCTCAAAACATAGACTTTGAGTACACGTTAGAATCGCCTCATCGGGGCAGTTCTAATGAGTACACACAATCTAAGTAGCTCAAAACATAGATTGTGAGTACACGTTCGAACCGCCTCATCGATGCGGTTCAAACCAATACACACAATTAATGTTTTGAGCATAAATGTGAAAAATATGGTAATTTTTCACCGATAATGTTTCATTTTTTTTTTCTGGTCAAATTTTCAATGCACTTGAATATAGGTGTGTTTTTGTGATGTCATGGGCGCGACATGCACTGACTATGCCGCGCAGTCTGATCAGTCTTGACTTTGACATATGTTCATTCGACCGACTACATAATCGACCCCCGCCCATCGGGGCTTGAATAAATAGATAGGCTGCATGATGCTTCCACGCAGAGCTGAAACCGCCCGCACCCGAATACCGGTAAACCGCTCTAAAGGATCTAAGCATGCCCAGGCAGTCCGTCCATGCTTATAAATCCCTATTGGTTTCATTGGGCGACAGGGTTTGAGATGTCGTTTCATCTTATTGTCGGGTAAAAGTCCCACAAAATCGGAAGCAACGTCTCCAAAATGACATTTACAGTGTTGGTGGGGACGTTAAACTTCAAATAAAACCAAATAAATAAACCCGCTCTTGTTGTTGACAAGTCTATATATATATAAATAATGGTGATAACGTCTAATAAACACCAGTAAACGGATTAAAATGAGCAATAATTAATGACAAGCGATCGCGTGTGAAGAAGTCATTATTGTGGTGGGTCTAAGTAGTACCCACAATGTACATGTATGCGTCACGAAAGCATGCCTTTGTCATTCTGCACCCCTCCCCTCCCCCCCCCCCCCCCCCAACACACACACACACACTGAACAAAGCTTTTATAAAGTAAAATAGAGGAGAACAGGGTATACATTATTTTTCTTGTTCTTGCTCAAATGCATAGATTGTGGCTATTCGTTAGAACCGACCTGTTGGGGTGGTTCTAATGAGTACCTACAATCTATTCCTGGGCAGAAGTATGAAAATTATCAGAAGCTTTTAGTGCTAAAATTTTTAATATACATGTATATGAATAGGCGCGATTTCTTAATGGTTTTGATAAAAATGAAATAAGCAGTGTGCACTGTAGCCCCTTAAAATCTTTCCCATTTGTGGAATTTGCCATGCCATGGCTCATTTTAGGAAAAAAGAGAAGCATGCTTCTGTAATGGCATCATATTGTGCATAGTATTTTTGTTACTTATACGTCAGTCGAGGAATGATGACGTCAAATCTGCAGGGTTTTTTTCTGCAAAAAAAATGAAAGTTGATCTAGTTTTTAGCTCACCTGGGCCGAAGGCTCCAGGGGAGCTTATAGTATAGTGGGTCCTCCGTCGTCCGTCGTCCGTCCACACTTTTGAGCAGCTATATCTCTGTATCCTGCAGGCTGATCTCAATCATTTCTCAACTGTAGCATGCCTCTGGTGGGGCATTGATGACATAAACTTTTCTTCGAAATCGCTCTAAAACTTTGGTTCCTATGGTAACCACAAGGTCCCATAGACTTACTATGGGAAAATGCTTGTCATCACCGTAGCGCCTTCAGTTTTGATCGGATCTTTCTGAAACTTATATGTAAGGTGACTGGGGATAAAAACTCGGATGAGTTCAAAAACCGGCCAAGTCGGCCCAATTATCATAGAGTTACGTCCCTTTGATTGCTGAAAATACCAATTTTCGACCTTGTCATCACCGTAGCCCCTTCAGTTTTGATCGGATCTTTTTGAAACTTATATGTAATGTGGCTGGGGATAAAACCTCGGATGAGTTCGAAAACCGGACAACTCCGGCGATAAATCATAAAGTTACGTCCCTTTGATTGCTGAAAATGCCGATTTTCGACCTTGTCATCACCGTAGCCCCTTCAGTTTTGATCGGATCTTTCTATAACTTATATGTAAGGTGGCTGGGGATAAAATCTCGGATGAGTTCGAAAACTGAACAAATCGGCCCATTAATCGTAGAGTAACGTCCCTTTGATTGCTGAAAATGCTGATTTTTGACCTTGTCATCACTGTAGCCCTTTCAGTTTTGATCGAATCTTTCTGAAACTTATATGTAAAGTGGCTGAGGATAAAATCTCGGATGAGTTCGAAAACCAGCAAAGTTGGTCCACTTATCACAGAGTAACGTCCCTTTGATTGCTGAAAATGCCGATTTTTGACCTTGTCATCACCGTAGCCCTTTCAGTTTGGATCGGATCTTTCTGAAACTTATATGCAAGGTGGCTGAGGATAAAACCTCAGATGAGTTCGCATACCAGCAAAGGTAGCCTATTTATCATAGAGTAAGGTCCCTTTGATTGCTGAAAATGTTGATTTTTGACCTTGTCATCACTGTAGCCCCTTCAGTTTTGATCGGATCTTTCTGAAACTTATTAGTTATATGTAAGGTGGCTGGGGATAAAACCTTGGATGAGTTCTAAAACCGGCCAAGTTGCCCCATTTACTATATAGTTATATATTATATATTATATATACAGTGGAGCGTGATAGCTCAGTGGTTAGTGCACTTGCCTCTGATGCTAGAGGTCCCGGGTTCGATCCCCGGCAGCGGCGATAAAATTTCGGTGTCCGAACACGCTCCATTGGCATCATTTACAGGGATGAATGTCATTAAGTGCACCGTCCTTCGGATCGGGACGTTAACTGGAGGCCCCCTGTGCAGGGAGAACCATCCCCTGTGCAGGTCAAAGATCCCTACCGTAATTACATGATTACTGTGTAGGCTTTCATCCTGCAAAACTGGAGTGTATGTAATATACACCTGCGGTAATGGTCAAATGTGACCGACGCAGTATCAGAAGATAGATAGATAGATAGATAGATAGATAGATAGTTATGTCCCTTTGATTGCTGAAAATGCCGATTTTTGACCTTGTCATCACGGTAGCCCCTTCAGTTTTGATCGGATCTTTCTGAAACTTATATGTAAGGTGGCTGGTGATAAAATCTTGGATGAGTTCGAAAACAGGCCAAGTCAGCCCATTTATCGTAGAGTTATGTCCCTTTGATGGCTGAAAATGTTGATTTTTGACCTTGTCATTACCGTAGCCCCTTCAGTTTTGATCAGATTTTTCTGATACTTATATGTAAGGTGGCTGGGGATGAAACCTCGGATGAGTTCGAAAACTGGCCAGGTCGGCTCATTTATTTTAGAGTAACATCCCTTTGATTGCTAAAAATGCCAAATTTTGACCTTGTCATCACCGTAGCCCCTTCAGTTTTGATCGGATTTTTCTGAAACTTATATGTGAGGTGGCTGGGAATAAAATCTTGGATGAGTTTGAATACTGGCCAAGTCTGATCGGATCTTTCTGAAACTTACATGTAAGGTGGCTTGGAATAAAACCTCAGGTGAGTTCGAATACCGGCCAAGTCGGCACATTTATCAAAGAGTGACGTGCCTTTGATTGCTGAAAATGCCTATTTTCGACATTGTCATCACTGCTGTCCCTTTAGTTTTGAACGGATCTTGATGAAATTTACAAACAAGGAAGTCAGGCAGAAAGCTTGGAGGAGTTTGAAAACTTGTTTTTGAACTTGTCATCACCATAGCCACTTCAGTTTAAATCGGATCTCCTTAGCAAGTCAGGAATAAAAGCTTGAATGAGTTTGAAAACCGGTGAGGTCAGCCTGTTTATCATAGAGTTACATTCTACTTGATTTTCAGAAAATGCTTACCCTGTCATCACCATGTCCTCCTATAAAGCCTTCAGTAAAGGTTGGCACTTCCTTAAACTTTGAATCTGTTAGCTCAGGTGAGCGATACAGGACCAAGCTAGCTTGGTCCTCTTGTTTTATTAATCCGTCATTATTATTATTTTATTATTATTATTATCATCATCATGATTTGTTTCCCCGATTCTGTTTCCATGCATCCTAAGACATTGCACACATGCACGGAAACAGATGCGGGGAAACCGTGATCACACCCCCCCCCCCCCCCCCACACACACACACACCAAAAAAAAAAATACTTAAAAAATCATCTTCTCATAAAACATATGCTCTATTAGGCTGTGACTCTATGGAAATATTCACCATATTTGCCGTTACTATGTTTTGTTTTTGTTTTTTTTTATGAAATTTGGCATTTTAGTTTGGTTGCTATGGGAAGTTAAGCGTTTCCATATACTTATAATGGGAAAAATTGAAAAATTACATTTACACCTTTGAAAATATTTTATCCATCTTTCATAGAAATGTTCCTTAAACAATGTTCTATCTGCAATATGGTTTTACGCCGATTGGGTTCATATTTTATCTGTAGCGTCCTTGGGTGCTGGGCTTCCATGGTTTATTCAAAGCCATGGCTGCCAGTGGGCTGTGCACCCCCACCCCACCCGACCTCTGGTGATCAAAGTGGCCCATGGGCCTCCTATTTATTTTTTTTATTATTATTTTTGTTGCTGTTTTTTTTTTTTTTTTTTTTTGGTTTTGTTTTTCTATTTTTAGCTCTGGTGGTCGATCACCGGTGCTGAAACGTTTTAGCTATTTTTTTTTTTTTTTTTTTTTTTTTGGTAAAGGGTCACCTTAGCAAACAGGTACGAATTGACTAAGGTACGTGTTCACTTAGGTACGAGTTGACCAGTTACCCATGTTTCCGCATAGTATCAATGAGACTGTATAATTAACCCATTTTGTACCAGCCTTGAAACCCCAAAACGAGTACCCTGGCAAACAGTGCAGGCCCAGATCAGACGCCGCAGAACGCGGCGTGTGATCAGGGCCTCCACTGTTTGCTTAAATTTCAGTCATTTTCCAAATAAATATTGATGTAAACACAACCTGACACCCCTAAATTTTGAAATGGACTCCAGCTATATATAAGGAGGAAGATTCCATTTGATACAAAAAAGGTTAAACACATTTGTTCTTCACGAAACTAACTATGACCTTTACAGTGTTGAGGGGACGTTAAACATAAAATCAATTAAAACAAACACAACAAAACTAACTAATCCAATCGTTGACATATTGCATCCGGGAAGGGACATTTAATTTTATTTTTAATATTTTGTGAGAAAGAGATATTATCTTGTGCGCGCAAGATAATATGTTGTGCGCACAAGATTGTGTGGACAACATAATTTATCTTGTGCGTACAAGATATTATCTTGTGCGCACAAGATAATATCTTGTTTGCAGAAATTAATATATTGTGCGCACAAGATAATATCGCGCACAAGATAATATCGTACGCATAACTTAATATCTTGTGCGCACAAAATATTATCTTGTTTGCACAATAGATCTTGGGAAGCCGGCCTCAGTGGCTCAGTCGGATGCGCGTCTGACTAGTGATCAGGATGATGCGGGTTCGACTCCCGCCGGGGTTGGCAACATTCTTTCGTGGAGATTGATCATGAAATCTTTTCTACGGTCATTCTCTCCCTTCCGCTGATTCAAGAAGTACAGTTGTCAGTTTCTGGCGAAAGAATGTGCGCTGTACTGGTTAACCGCTTACGTATAAGCCTGCCCAGGAAAGTGTTGATAGGTAAACTGACCGGCTCAAAAATGACCTAAATAGTGTTGACTGGGCCGTAAAACTCCAATACAAACAAACAAAGATCTTGGGAAGTTGTGGCCTAGTGGGTAAGAGCACTCATTAGGATCTGTCACCCCTGTGGTTCGAGCCTCGCTCGGGTCACATGTTAGACGCCAAGTGGCCAGGTGGTTTTTCTCTGGGTACTCCGGTTTTAGCCCAACTCTGATTACCGATTGGCTAGAAACAAGTAAAATAATCTTGAAAGAGCAGTAAAAACAAAACCAAATAAAGAAAAAAGGTGCCGAAGCATCACAACGTGACAGTACGTAGCAGGCTGAAGTAGTAGGTAGTCAACACGTGAACACGTCCGTGAAATAAAGACCCCCCTATACCCCAATTTATATAGAGAATACTAGGGTTTACGGGGTATGCATTATTTTTCTTATTTTTGCTCCAAGACATATGCTGTGGGTACTCGTTAGAACCGCCTCAATGAGGCGGTTCTAACGAGCACCCACAACCTATGTTTGCAGTATTTATACGAAAAATATCAATGATTTTCATCAGAAAAATGGCCATTTTGGAGATGTGAGAAAATGCACTATGCCGTACGGGTGTGTTGTAATGTGGAACGGGAAGCTTCAGAAACTGAAAGACCGATGGCAATGGACACTTTAGCTCTGCCAAATGTGTTTAAATGATGAGCCTTGGTAGACTTTTTAAAATATGTTTCTATGTGTGTTGTTGTTGCAGTTGTTGTTGTTTTTATATAGATTTTTGCGTGGCAAAAAGAAGAAGACAAAAAAATAGTGGATTTGTAGGTCACGAGAGCCTTAAGCCACCGAGGAAGCTTTTATAATAATCAGTGGTACATCGTCCTTTGTTGCAGTTGTTGTCGTTTTCAACACTTTCAGAAGCCTCCGTGGTGTAGTGGTTACGCTACTCGCCTTGTAAACCAGGGGTCGCAGGATCGTAAAACTCAAACAATCACTCACTTTTCAGTTCTTTGCCGACTGGGACCCAAATTTAATTGCAGTAAAGAGTTCCCTCCCCTTAAGTTGTGAGCTTATTCCTCACATTTCACCCGCTAAATTTTAATCGAAATGTCTGAAGATATAGATCACAGTCATTTTACACCATTCGATATATCGTGCGTCTATTTGCAGTTCTGATTTGAAGACAGTGCCTAGTAACATTATGTTTCGGCCAGTACAATGTAGCACCATCATGGGTCTAATGTGTTCTGTATTTCGGTTAACCAAGAACCATTTGGCTTCATAATTCGATTGAAAGTTTTATAGAAGGGCCCAACACTTCGTGAAAGCACAGCTTGATGCTCACATATGGGCCCCGTCAAGCGATTTTGGTACTTATCGCCTATGCGATCAGAGAAGGTTCAGGCGAGCCTGCGCATCCGCGCAGTCTCGCCAGAACCTTCGCTGCTCGCTCATACAAGCAGTGTATCAAGAGGAACCTTCACACAGAAAGCCATATCCCTGGCCCCTCTGAATGGCTGGGCATGCGCAGTTAAAATTTGTCATCACGGAATGCTCGAAGACACAAATTCGCTTGGCGGGGCTCATATGTTGGCGGCATGTTGTTACACAACCGCTAAACGATGCTTGAATAGCACGCGTATAAACGTAGGTGTTTGATATATTTAGTTAATAGGGCATCTGTAAAAGACATTCTTCTCTTGTTTATTGATTAATGGCGTTGCTCTATTACTTTATCCCTCGTTAATGCACAGTTTTGTAAACATTGAGCACCTAATTCTGATATACATTTGTATCAGAACCATTAGCGCTGTCTGTTTACCGTATGTACTCTACAAAACGGACCCGCCAACTGAAGGTGAATCCCACCAGGCACATGACGTAACTGTGACGTCACATCATCGTTAGTATGTCATGACGCTTATGCAACGTCAAATCTACGTCGGTGCTGCGGTTGATTTAACGTTGTCTTAGCGACGTGTGATCCGAAACAGTAAGTGACTTCCTTAACAGAATCCTATATTGACCAGGTCTGCCATTGAGAAAACACACCATATGTGATAACAGATCATCTGTTTTGAGACGAAATAAGAAAAATATTTCTTGCACACCAGAAAAGGAAATCCCTGATTTTAGCCGGGGATAGAAATTCTGTTCTTACCCTGGTGCTCTTACACAGGCAAACTACATAAGTAAAGTGCGCGAAAAATAAAACGTTAGATAAAGTAACATGAAAAATTTCGGTGGAGTTGTGCTCGACGAAAGGATCTCATCTGGGGTTCTGTTGTAGATGGGCGTTGTTTCCATCCCGTGAGATGACCGTGCTGAGGGGAACCTCCTCAGTTCCGCTCAGCTCTGTCATCTCTCGGGTTGGAAACGCCCATCTACAACAGAACGCCCATATCAGATTTCCATCGGGGCTCGCAGAAATAGATTGGGCTGCATGATACTTCCACACTGAGCTGACACCGACCGCACATGATTACTGGTTAACCGCTCAGAGTGTCTAAGTCTGCTCAGGCAAAGTGATGCTAGGCGGACAATACCTACATACGAACCCTTTTGGTTTGTTTGGGTGGCAGGGCTTGAGATATTTCATCTCAGTGTCGGGTACAAGTCCCACAAACGTGGAAGTAACGTCTCCAAAATAACCTAAACAGTATTTACGGGGATGTAAAACCTCAATTCAAAAACACAAACAAAAAATATCTAATTTCCATTTATAATGTGGAGCTTTCATGGATGTGCAAAGAACGGAAATGTCAACGTGTTGTTAATTAAGCGCTACCCTGCGTCAGACTACTTGCTTTGTGAGGCATAGAATAAAATCCACACAAGAGTTACTTCCCAATAAATATAACCGATTTTGAATATAAAGTACTATTTCTTATTCCCTTCGCAAACTGGGTGTTTCTCTAAACTGCCTCACTGAGCAAATCTCGTTTCAAAGTCAATGCAACAATGCATCGTCATTTAAACGACTTTGCTTACACGCTGGAAGACTGTGCGGAAAACATACAGTGAAATTCCTTTATTAAGACCATTTTTGGGACTTCAAAAGTGGTCTTTGAGACCACTTTTGAACAGTCCCAAAGGTGGTCCCTGACCAGAGGACACCGTGACAGAAAACCCTCAGAAAGATTACGTGTACTCTTCAAAATAAGGTTTTTATGAATATTTTCTTTCTTATGAATGTTTTCATTGCTCTTAACGGAAATCATTTTTTATTTTTTTATTTTAAAGCAGAATTAATTTCTTAATTTCAGGTAATCTTAATAGGGGAATTTCACTGAAGCAAATAACACGTACTCAGAAAAATCCGTGTCCATCTTAGGATGAATGCGGTATATACTAAACATAACATCCAGACCATTTTTACGCCTTCCTAGTGTGAATACAGGGAGCTTACCACTAAATATTTTCCATAGACGACAATAGTAACATTTTTCCATCTGCAACAAAAACTGTACATGCAAAATATTTCAAACCTTGGTGGTTTGTAGAGCAACTCTAGCTGAATAAATCCCAAAGAAAAAATCCACATGTAGCCCGTCTCCTTTTTGAGCTATTGTCCGCCATATTGTTGATGTGTAGCGCCGCAGTGAATAACAGGGCAATTTTTTCTCAAAGGGGTGACCATGAAAATGTGGCAGCAATATTTTTGGGCTTGCAGATATAATTGCAAAGCATCTATTATTTTGTTTTGCTATAAGTACCCTTTTCTTAAAATGAAATAAATCCAGCCTATATAACCAATGAAATGCACAGCTGGTATTTGATCCTCTATCAAATCTTCTGTCCCAAAGTGCTGGTTCCCCGGCTCAGCAATATTTAGTGTTAAGCTACCTATACCAAACCCTTATTGTCTTTATGATCCATCAAAAGCATTGTCAAATAGAAATTTAGATCATATCTAATAATTTAAGCATGCATAATAAATGTTCAGTGACAAAGAATCTTTGAAGTTTGCGAAAAAGTAATCGCTTTCAGATTCTACAATGAAAGCCGAACAAACAATATTTTGTGAAAAAGGGCAAAGTTTACCTCTCTCTGGAATGGAACCCAGACACCGGCTGGCATCAGTGGTTCTTCTCCTATGTCTTTGGAACACTTCAATCCTAAAATGCACTAAAGTATGCCTTAATAGCATACCAACTGGTATTTATGGCTGATTTCACACCTATACCCCCTATTTTATGTAAAATTGGCATTTTGAGGATATTTTGATGATAAAACTTTGACAAAAATGATTATAAATGCCTCAATACCATGAGAAATAGTGGATATATATCTTTTCAGACCCTTTAACATGAATCTAATCAATAAGAACCAATAAGAGATGAGAAAACTTATCGCGATATTGCAGCAGAGACAATTTTGAAGTTTTGCTTTCGCTAGAGACCAAGGCCAAAAACCAGGTAACCTTAGTGTTAAATTCCAGATGGAGTAGATCCTTTCTCTTGTGTTTCTGGTTATACACTTACTGTAAGACTTTTTCCAAAACAATCCCATTAACAATTGATTAACATGGCTTTAAAGTACCCCCCCCCCCTCAAAATGCACAGATCAGAAGCAAAAACTGATCAAAACACCCAGTTAGACCTAAATTACCACAAACCTTACACTTTTTTTACAGTTTCTATGGCAAACCACATGCCAGGAATATCCATTTTATGATACAGAATTGGATAGAACCTACCAATGTGTGAAAATATGATGTAATGACTGAAAACTGGAGTTTGGGGCTGATTTTCCAACTTTTGGTATAGGGAGCTTACCACTAAATATTTTCCATAGACGACAATAGTAACATTTTTCCATCTGCAACAAAAACTGTACATGCAAAATATTTCAAACCTTGGTGGTTTGTAGAGCAACTCTAGCTGAATAAATCCCAAAGAAAAAATCCACATGTAGCCCGTCTCCTTTTTGAGCTATTGTCCGCCATATTGTTGATGTGTAGCGCCGCAGTGAATAACAGGGCAATTTTTTCTCAAAGGGGTGACCATGAAAATGTGGCAGCAATATTTTTGGGCTTGCAGATATAATTGCAAAGCATCTATTATTTTGTTTTGCTATAAGTACCCTTTTCTTAAAATGAAATAAATCCAGCCTATATAACCAATGAAATGCACAGCTGGTATTTGATCCTCTATCAAATCTTCTGTCCCAAAGTGCTGGTTCCCCGGCTCAGCAATATTTAGTGTTAAGCTACCTACAATCGTTCCGGCCTCGGTTTTAATGGCCACATAATGATATAATACATCTTTTGGACTAAATGCATTCAAACGGTTATTTTTCTGATCATTACGAAAACACGCCTATACAAATACATTGTAAACTTTACCGCCGAAAAAAACGAAAATTATAAGATGAATAATTGTGATAATTTTCTTATTTCTGCTCAAAATATAGATTATGGGTACTTTTTAGAACCGCCTCATCGAGGCGGTTCTTACTAGTACCAACAATCTATATTTTAGAACAGAAATAAGTAAAATAAGGTTTACCCCTGTAAACACCAGTTTTACTATATAAAAGTGGTGTTCAAGGGGGTCAAGATGATATAGGCCTGATTGCGTGATGATTTTCTTATTTTTCTTATATATACTTTTAATATAGGTTTTGGGTGCTCGTTAAAACAGCCTCACCGAGACGGTTCTAACGAGCACCCACAACCTAAAAATTATGTATACCCCTGTTTACCTCAGTTTTCTCTGTATAGTGGGCTGTCTACTCATTACACGGACTGTTAATTTGATGAAAATGACAGGCTTTCATGCCGAAACATTTTGTAGCTTTTAATGGAATTTGTGTAAATGGAGCCATCTAAGAGGTACCGTAACGTTCAGATCATTGTTGAGATATTGTCTGTTTCTCTACAACTAGTTGCTATAGTATCACCAGGATGGGTGGGGGAGCTCCACCCGAACCGGAGTTTCTATTCTAGTTTATTTTATGGCGTGATTTGTGAATTAGAATGTAAAATACAGTCGCATCATTCGACATATGTAGCCGCTAGACGGGACAATTATACAGATGCTGCAGTTGCTGGTACGTCTATATTTATTTATTTATTTATTTAAGAAATAGATCAGCTCTAACTGATTTGTTGAGTAATAAATCACAGTTTGGAGGTCAGTAGTAAAGTAGATCAAATCACGAGCGCGTAGCGCGCGTTATTTGTCTACTTACAACTGACCGACAGACTGTGATTAATTACTCAACAAATCACAGACTAGAGCTGATCTATTTCGATTCTAACACGCTGAAAATCGGCAATGATGTTGTTGTTTCCTTCAAAATCTCACAACTTTTCGCCATTGTTAGAAGAAATCCCGCTAGAATTATCGACTGAAACACACGCATTTATATCCTTTTCTAACGTTTTCGATGCGAGAAAATGACATTACACCGTCTAACGTCAAGGAAATCGACTAGTGACGTAATAAACTGGGAGTTTTTAATGACGTCATCTATCACGCTCTTCCGAGCTGTGATTTGTTGCATAATAATTCACAGTTCCTTTCCATTGCCTATATAGGCGTGTTGTGTTAGAATTATTCATTTATTTGTAACCTATTCAAATATATTAAGGATTTTGCCACCAAAAATGAAAATCTTTCGATAAAAAGTTCCGGCATTTTTCATGTTTCTGCTCTAAGCATAGATTGTGGGTCCTCGATAGAACCGCCTACCCACAATCTATATTTTTAGCAGAAATAAGAAAAATAATCTATCTATTTATACTGAAGTAACCCCATCAAGAGGAGTATCGTGCAGGTAATGTATACCTCTGAGCACCCAAGTTTTACTATATAAAGTGGGGTTTAAGGGAGTCGCCTTAAAACGATATTTCCAACCGTAAAACCTCCGATGTACCTCTCCAAATGGCAATTTTCAATACAGTTGTCCCCTATGTGGATTAAATATGCAAACTAGTTAGAAACGCGCCGTAACGTAACATGTACGACGTCCTTATTGACGCCACGATTACTAATGGCGGAATATTGACATTTTTGTAAAACAATGGTGAATCAAATGCATTTTAAATGCCATATGATATAAAAGCCTCGCATTTTATCCCTTTTCCTCAATTCGTTTAATAAAATCAATAATACATAATCATTAACGGTGGGTCATCTAAATAAACGGAGCCGCAGGCCCCGCACCTTAAATCTTATATGTAGCTTCAGCATCACTTGGGGCTCCGAAGTTGTATCTCGTAAACAACCGGGACAGGTAGGTGAAGCGTATTTATGCCCCCAACTTCGCATATTGCTCTTGCCATATTCGTCCGTCCGACCCGCTTTTTACTGCATAGCATAACTTTTGAACCGGTTTTTGAAATTTCATATATGGATTCCATATGAAAAAATATTGACCCGTGATTTTTTTTTTATTATTATTATTTTTTTTTCTCATCAGGAGTATGCCTCTTTCTGGAGTTTTGCCCCTTTGCAAAAATGCTATGAAATCTTGTAAGCAAGATATCTTAAAACACCATTAGAGCTATGCCCTGAAACATTACAGACTGATTCGGGATGATGAGTAGATGAACTGATTAACTTTTGGAAAAAAAAAATCCGAAATTTGTTTCTTGAGTTTTGTCCCTTTGGAACTTTGGGCATTTTAAGGTTGTAAGCAAAATATCTCAAAAAACCATAACAGCTATTGCCCTGAAACTTTCCAGACTCGTTGGGGATGATGAGTAGATGAACTGATTAACATTTGGAAAAAAAAAAAACTGATTTTTTTTAGTTATGGCCCTTTGGAACTTTAGTTTGACCCATCTTCTTTCTTATGAATGTTTTCATTGCTCTTAAAGGAACTCACTTTTGATTTTTATTTGCCTTCACTGCAGCTGGTGTTGTGCCGTGTGGCGGCCGTAAAACGTCTCCCCGTTCATCAACCATAGTGCAGTTTATATTTTACTTTTGGTCCTTTGAGATCAGCGTGAGTATTCTGAGAAATCGGAAATAAATTATACGTTTAGACTCATATTCTAGACAGGTTTTTAATTATTTGAGCCCCATTTTGATTTATATCAGTCTTTGAATCGACTGCCTGTTCGAAATTCGCAAAATTGCAGTATGTTTCCCCTGACTTTCTTTGCTGGATCATTACAGGGTCACTGATGAGGCTTAATTAGCCGAAACTTCGTAGTTTAACCCATCTTCTTTCTTATGAATGTTTTCATTGCTCTTAAAGGAACTCACTTTTGATTTTTATTTGTAAGCAAGATATCTCAAAGACGATTACAGCTTTTGCCCTGAAACTTTACAGACTGATTGGGGATGGTGAGAAGATGAACTGATATATTTTTGAAAAACATCCAAAAGTTTTTACTTGGGTTATGGCCCTTTGGAATTTTGGGCATTTTAAGCTTGTACGCAAGATACCTCAAAAACAATTATAGCTATTGCCCTGAAACTTTACCGATTGATTGGGGATGATGAGAAGATGAATTGATTAACTTTTGAAAAAAGAAATTTGAAATTGTTTTCTTGAGTTATGGCCCGTTGGAAATTTGGATATTTTAATCTTGTAAGCAAGATATTTCAAAAACCATTAGAGCTATTGCACTGAACTTTTACAGACTGATTGGGGATGATGAAAAGATAAACTGATTAACTTTTGAAAAAAAAAAAGATTTTTTCTTGAGTTATGGCCCTTTGGAATTTTGGGCATTTTAAGCTTGTAAGCAAGATATCTCAAAACGATTTTCTCTGAATCAGCTCGCAAAACAAGTCTGGCTCCGTTTATAAAGTGTTGCTCCGAGTATGTAGTTTAGCTGTGAAGTGTAGACATACTTGGTCATGTACAAAACCCAGGTATCGGTGAATTATAGCAGCGCTAGTCTTCTCCCTGGAATGTTAGAAAGTTGTGTAAAAAGTGAAATCTTGACTGAGCTATGAATTCGCATAACGCGGCGTCTGATTAGGTCTTCACTGCTGCTCTGTATTACTGGAGTTGAACAAAAGAGTTAAGTCTTAGTTCAGAACTATTTTCCAAGTCTTCACTCAGAGGAAATCAACCCACCAGTACTCTCAGCACTTTAAATAAGACACGGTTTTGTTAATCTTAAATTTTAGACAAAAGATCAGCCGTGTAGTTTCTATTAAACGGAGTTATAACACTGTCACAAACTTATAGTTGGAGTCATCTTGTGGTTTTGAACGAATTTTAATGTACTCAAAGAGAGAGAGAGAGAGAGAGAGAGAGAGAGAGATAGAGAGAGAGAGAGATAGAGAGAGAGAGAGAGAGAGAGAGAGAGAGAGAGAGAGAGAGAGAGAGAGAGAGAGAGAGAGAGAGAGAGAGAGAGATCACTTCGTCAAGAGGAGAACGAAACCGATTTCATTTATGTTAGGGCAGGTCAGAACTGCCCCGAAACGCTGAAAAATGTAGATTATAAAGCCTGTATAAGCACAAATAATTTTCATTCTTTTTTATTATTATTATTTGTTGTTGTTTTTTTTCCAAACCTTGTGATAAAAAATTTGCAGGAAGCTTCCAAGTTGTAATATAATAATTTCGAAGCTTACCGATAATCCGCGGTGCTGTTAAATGGCAGAACTAACTGAACATGAGTATGTCTACAACGTCATAACCAAACTACATAAACAGAGCCGCACTACATAAACGGAGCCAGGCGTGTTTTGAGCAAACATTCATTTAGAGGCATGTCGGGGGACATTGTGCAAGGTTGTTTATTTAACAATTAGACACAATGAAAAAAGCAACGCTCAGCATGTAATCTGTTTAAGACAAAAATCAACTGTCTTTTGTAGCCTTTTGCAAGGTTACACGATATGCGTCCTCTTGGGTTTCAAAGACAATCCCGAGGGCTAAACCCAATCTCCTTTGCGTATTTCAACGGTAAAATGTCACAGCGGTCGAATAGTATTTCGTTTTTCCCGATTATGCCATTCAAAGAAGAGAAAGAAATGAACATACGAAGCACCTTGCTGTCGCTGTTGACTTCGAAGCTGCACGTGATCCTGGAATTCCACATACGATTTAATATGCGGAGCCAGCGGCTCCGTTTATATAGATGACCCTCCGTGTTATATGATTAAATTCAATTATTAATTGACTATCCTGTATTGCTCGGAGGTCATCCGTATAAACACTGGGGTCAAAAAACAAAAATCATGTTCTTAATGGGGTCAATTAAAACAATTGTCATTAATCAAGTAATTTCGTATTGTCCCAGTTACAGGCCCTCGGTCAGCTGTATTAGCCTCGGCCTTCGGCCTCCGTCCAATACAGCAGACCTCGGATCTGTAGCTGGGCCAATACGAAATTGCTTGATAAATAACATTATATTATAGATTATTTTTATAAGGGAAAACTAACATACAACCACCTGTTTTTTCTCCAATTCCTTAAAAATTTTCGAGGGTCACCCCTCTTCCAGAGGATTATATGGACATCACTTGTTACATTCTACATGAACTTAACAATATGGCCTACCAATGCACGTCTCAAGCATTGTCATCATGGAAATGCAGGCTGGACGTCTCAAGAATTGTTTGCCATCGTGGAAATGCTGGCTGGACGTCTCAAGCATTGCCATCATAAAAATGCTGGCTGGACGTCTCAAGCAATGACATCATGGAAATGCTGGCTGGACGTCTCAAATATTTCCTTCATGGAAATGCCGGCTGGACGTCTCAAGCATTGTCATAATTTTTATTTATTAATTAATTTATTTATTTTTTTTTTTGGGGGGGGGGGTGCAAACTTCTTAAAAATATTCTTGCATAATACAGGCACACAGTGTGGGCCCAGATCAGACTGCTATTACAGCAGCAATCTGATCTGGGTCTGCACTGTTTGCAAAAAATACTTTTAAGGAAACCGGCAGACGGCAAAGCAGACGATTTTGTTTAGTTTGTTTGATTTGAGGTAAAACGTCCCCGTCAACACTGTAAATGGTCATTTTGGAGACGTTGCCACCAATTCTGTGGGACTTTTACCCGACATTGAGATGAAATGACAATGAAACCAATGGGGTTAATAAGCATGGACGGTCCGACTCGCACCGCTTTGCCTGGGTAAGGCTTAGATCCTCTAAGCGGTTTACCAGTACTCGTGTGCGGGTCGGTTTCAGCTCTGTGTGGAAGCATCATGCAGCCCATCTATTTCTACAAGCCCCGATGGGCGGGGGCCGACAAAAAGCAGACTACAATAGTCGCGATTGGCATTTTATGGGTTAATATTTACGGAAATATATCTGCTAATCTTATTTCCGTTCATCAAATAAGGCGCAGTTTTATAGCCAGAATTAGAATCAGAATTGTTACTGGTGACACGTCAAATGCCATTCAAACACCAGGACCTGTGATATGGCAAATGACTAAAATTCTACATTTTATTTCTAAAACGTTTTTTTTTTTTTTTTTTTTCTGAACAGGTTGTTCCCACATTTAAAATAAAATAAAAGCTTGTGGAGCTTTTAAACATGAATGGAGCATGATTCACTTGTTTCGGTATCGTAATTCTGCTTCACACAAATAAAACGCTGAAACAGAAACATGATTTGGAACTTCTAATTCAGGTAAATCAAACGCGGCGCCCAAGGGGGCAAACATGAACAATCTTGATTCTACCAATTTAAATTCTGAGTGTATGTTCCAGATTCCCCGTTTCATTTTTGAAACATGGCTGGAGTATGTTTCGTCTGATTCAGTATACTGTTTCCGTTTCGCACAAATAAACGATGAAACATGATTTCGAATCCTGATTCGGATTCGGGCATATAACACGCGCCACTGGTTTAGCGGGCAGTATATACCTACAAACTGCATTGCAGTCACACAGCGGGCTTCTAAGAAAATGGCGGATTATGGAACTTTTCTGCATAAATCGGTTTTACGCCTTTCTAACTGTTGTATAGCCATGCCAAATGCTGACATCTGCTTTACTATCCTCTGTATTTGAGTAGCAAGAAAAAGTTTGAAAATACGGAATATAAAAAGAATTTGGGAGTCGACACAGATTCATCTGCGTTTTCACTTTGGTCCTGTTGTTCTACGAGACTGCATGGCCTGGCCAATAAATTGTGAATTGCTATGGTGCAATCGAAAAGCGTCTACACCTCTTGCAAGATTTAAGATTTCAAGATTTATTTAAGGACCGGGACCCCTAACGGAGGTATGGGTCCAACTGCAACATTAAACATGAAACACAATTTAAGCAAAACACTTTGAAGAAAGCTTTAAAGAAGACAAGATCATAACGACAATCAGGGTCGAGTATGAAACTATGAAAATATGCATGAACCAAACCTACTGATACTTACAATGTGGAGGTACAAAAAAGAACATTCAGTTCTCCCCAAAAGTCCTCGCATAAGGCGAGCAGGCCTGTCCACTACCAGCCGAGGGGACGTTCCATCGGCTAGAAGGGGCCATGACCGCCAAATTAGAGAAAAATGCCAGCACAAGAAAAGTTCAATGCCAGTACAAGAAAAGTTCAATGGCCTAACTCCACTAGTATCAGGAGCTTTGTACCAGTTCACTTTAATATGAGTTTATGATAATTGTCAAGTAAAGATAAACCCTCGACCTGCCGAGTACCCAAACATGCCACACCCATCCACTACTGAATATCAACCAATTAGATTACTTGACGCAAATTATTGCAACAAATTCAGAAACTGAATGGCAAACAATGAAGATCCAGATCAGATGGCCTCTTCAGAAGCCATCTGATCCGGATCCACACTGCCTGAAAGATAAGGCATATCCGGGCTCAGCAGGACAAGGGCTAAGCATTGCTGTGTATCACTTTAAAGGTAGCAAGAATATCTTTACAAATTTTGCTCAGTTTAAACAACATTGAATTATCTTTGCTGTTCATAACTTTCTCAAAAATGATATTATTTGGGGGACAGGACAAGCCTCTGGGGAGATACATTTTTTTTTTTGTTGTTCGAAATATGTGTATTCGAACAATTAATGATACTCGTCGCCAAGTGTGTTCATTCTACAAAGCTCACAAATACGATCATCTCTTTCGACCCCCAAGAATCTACCAAGTTCAATAGGTAACTTATGGTTAACAAATCTAAAATGACAAAATGATATAGCAAGATCACTAGGTAGCAAATGACAATACTGCTCATAAACTAATTCTGTCTTAAATATTCTGTAGTTTAGGCATTTAGCAGACTCAAAAACTGAACTACTCCATGAACGTTTGAATTTTTCAATAAGTTTTAACATTATGAAAACACGCCTATACCAATACATTGTAACCTTTATCGCCGAAAACAATGAAAATTTTAAGATAAAAAATTGTAATATTTTTCTTATTTCTGCTCTAAAATATAGATTGTGGGTACTCGTTAGAACCGCCTCATCGAGGCGGTTCTAACGAGTAGCCACAATCTATATTTTAGAGCAGAAATAAGAAAAATAAGGTTTACCCCCGCAAACCCCAGTTTTACAATTGAAACTGGGGTTCAAGGGGGTCAAAATTATATAGGCATGCTTTCGTGATGCTTAACCTTCTCTGCTATATTTTGTGACACATGCAAAGTGTCTTGTGAATTCCATAAAATATCATGGCTGCTTGAGATAAGGCCATCTTTAACACTTTATAGCCATCTATAATGAAAAATATCTCTCCGATGTAATGCCAGTATAACCTTATAAAGTTTATAAGCTATATATTACCTTGTTTTCAATTAACCCTTCTGCTGCTGAATATTCAATTTAGCCCCACCCATTTCAGGCTTTGAACCAATCAAATTACTTGATGTAATTTATTCTTACAAATCCATAAACAGAATGTCAGACAGCGTAGATCCTGATCAGTTGGCTTCTTCAGAAGCCATCTGATCTGGATCTACACTGTTTCCAAAGATAGGGGTTGTCGCGAACAGCAGGATAAGAGTTAACTATTCGTTGCCAAAAACCTACCATTCTTGACTTACAAAAATTGCAATTAGAAATCTTTCTATCTCTCTATTTAGCATTACATAGGGTGTAGTTTTTTTTTCTCACTTAATATGATTTTGTAAAATTGGATCATATCATTTTAAGTATTTCAGAGTTTTCAAAGCCAGTACTTTCAGATCCTTATAGCAGTACTGGTGCCACCATACTATCAAAAAGCTGTAACTGTAAATCTACTGGAAGTTGTAGCATCACGAAAACACACCTATATAATTGTGACCCCCTTGAACCCCACTTTTTTATAGTAAAACTGGGGTCTGCAGGGGCCAATCTTATTTTTCTTATTTCTACTCTAAAATATAGATTGTGGGTACTCGTTAGAACCGCCTCGATGAGGCGGTTCTAACATGTACCCACAATCTATAGTTTGAGCAGAAATAAGAAAAATATCACAATTTTTCATCCTAAAATTTTAATTTTTTCGGCGATAAAGGTGGCAATGTATTTGTATAGGCGTGTTTGCGTAATGTGTTTATATTTTGTGGCACATCGACAGTGTCTTGTGAATTCCATAAAATACATTGCTGCTTGAGATAAGGCTATCTTTAACACTTTATAGCCATCTATTAGGAAAAATATTTCTCCTATGTAATGACAGTAAAACCTTATAAAGTTTATAAGCTATCTTATCTTGTTTTCTATTAACTATTCGTTGCCCAAAACCCGCCATTCTTGACTTACAAAACATTTCAATTGGAAATCTTCCTAACTCTCCATTGTCATTAATCAAGTAATTTCGTATTGGCCAAGTTACAGGTCCTCGGTCAGCTGTATTGGCCTCGGGCCTCGGCCCTCGGCCTCGGGCCAATACAGCAGACCTCGAACCTTTGCATAACATTTGGTGCAGTTTTTTCTCACTTAATATGATTTTGTAAACTTGGATACATATCATTTTAAGTATTTCAGAGTTTTCAAAGCTAGTACTTTCAGATCCATATAATAGTATTGGTGCCACCATACTATCAAAAATATGTTACTGTAAATCTACTGGAAGTTGTAGCATCACGAAAACACGCCTATATAATTGTGACCCCCTTGAACCCCACTTTTATATAGTAAAACTGGGGTCTGCAGGGGCCAATCTTATTTTTCTTATTTCTACTCTAAACTATAGATTGTGGGTACTCGTTAGAACCGCCTCGATGAGGCGGTTCTAACATGTACCCACAATCTATAGTTTGAGCAGAAATAAGAAAAATATCACAATTGTTATCATATTTTTTTTTTTCATTTTTACAGCGGTAAAATTTACAGTGTATTTATATAGTCGTGTTTTCGTAATGCGTACGAGATTTCCTTAAAACAGCGAACATAGCTTTTCTAACATGATCACCTAAGCTTTGATTGTTCTTAATGAAACGACCATTACAAGAAAAAAGCGTACCCAAGAAACAAAACAATCTTCTATGTATAAATTCTGACCATTATAGGCGAAGCCCGCGTTGTTCTCAAATTTCTTCTTAGAAAATATTGTTATCTTCGTCTTTGCTGGGTTTACTTCCAAATCCCGTGATTTACAATAAAGATACACGGCATTCAGTGCAGACTGCAGTTCTTCCTTAGATTCAGCAAAAATAACTGTATCGTCGGCATAAAGTAAAATGTATAGCTTAAATAAAACATCAATTTCATCATTACTGAGTAGAATGTTAGACACTCCCACAATTTCATTTAAGCCATTATATGCATGCGAGATAAACTCAGATAAATCATTGAGAAACATGGAAAACAGGATTGGGGACAGGTTCACCCCCCTGACGGACTCCCACATTACTGACATAGAACTCAGACTTCTCATGACCCAGTCTAACACATGATTAAGCATTATGATATAAACTATATATAACTTTGAACATTTTTCCATCAACATGATGCATGAGTAATTTCTGCCATAAATATGTCATGTTTACTGAATTATACACTTTTTATGGTCAATGAAAGCACAATATAGCTTTTTATCTCTACAAACATAAACATATGTAATTATACATTTCAAGTTGAAAATATGGTCCGTAGTGCCGTAGCTTTTACAAAATCCTGCTTGTTCTTCACAAAGTAAATTCATATCTTCCAAATATTTATTCAGTCTGTCCAAGGCAGCTTAATATCGTTATTCCTCGATAATTGTCAGGGATAGCCTTATCTCCCTTATTTTTATAAATTGGAGAGATCATGCCCTGTGACCATTCATCGGGTATAATACCTATATTGAAGACCAGATTAAAAAAATTTAGCAAAGGCTGTTAACATCTTATTTTTTGAGGACTTAAGAAATTCATTAAGAATGAGGTCTGAGGAACAAGCTTACCAAGCTTTAACTGGTTTAAACATTTCAAAACTTCTTCTTCAGAAATAGCCGAGTTTAATTCAAAGTTATGCTCGATCAATTTGAAAAGTTAAATCCTCGTCCTCATTTTCTTTAAATTTATTTTCCTAAAATGTTCAACAAAATCATCAATAAGTACTTTTTGCAATACTTGAGATTTAGAGTCATCTGCTTTGGTCAGTAAAACTCCAATATGACTTTGGATCCGAGTGTTTAAGAGATTTTAATTTGGTAATGAAATCTTTCTGATACAAGTTGAATTGTTTGTTTATACATTTTTGGTATGCTTTACAAGCATTACGCACAAAGTTATACTTTTCAACATTTTTTATTCTATGCCTTAAGTTTTTTGCTCTTTTATATTGGCATCGTAGCATTTTACATTCATTGTTAAACCATGGTCGTTGAACAGGTTTAGTGCTTAACTTACGGTTATTCCTAGGTGGGGGGAGTGTACCTCCACATCTTTAATAAATAGAAGTGGAGGCAATGATCAGGAATCGATTCAATTAACCCACAGCTCCCATTAGAGACACAAAAGGGACAGAAACACAAACTCGAAACAACAGACCCTGATGGAAAGCCAAAAGGACAGTTACTTTCCCACAAAATGGCCAACAGGCTATCCAAAACAAAATAATATAAGCGACACAAACACCCAAAGACAAACCACAACAAAAACAAACCGCGACAGAAGAACCGCCTTGGAATGGTCAGAGGAAACGAATTCCACTGGGGGGCTTAAAATCGATTTTACGTGGCCACAATCCTCGCCCTTATTTCCGTCGCGATTAAGACAAATAATTTGTTCAGTCCGCATGAAGGCCTTTAATAAACCTTGCATCATTAGCTGTGTCAATCAAAATGGATGAATAGTCATCAGTCAGAGCATTAATGTCATATGCTACCACCTGATTACTGCTAAGCGCATCAATTTTTTTATATAAATGAGGCTATTTTGAATGAATTTAACTGCTCAACAAAAATCCGGGCCCAGTTGTGCAAAACTAACGTCGTTGTTAGTTAACGTACGTTAAAACTTTGATCATTTATTATGGCAAATATGCTAATATTTTTGCTGAAAAATATTTTTGATGAAAAAATGTGAGCAGCTTTTGCAGATGCAAAAGCTGCTCACATTTTTTCAGCAAAAATACCAAAATTTAAAATATTAAACTTGTTAGAACAGTTAACAATATGACCATTAACGAGCTCGTTAAGCTAATGATGCTTTGAACAACTGGGCCTTGGGCTTCAGCATTATTCCATTTAGCTCTGGTTACATTTACAGTGTCGGTAAGACTGTTTTCATGAGAAACCATTTCAGTACACAGCAATGAAAAGTGTATCCCATTATGAGAATCAATGATCATAGGATCAAAAGATAAGACTTCAAAATCCGAAACATTCGGAAACAAAGATGACGACAAGATCACAAGCTCAACAACTGTTACACCCTTGCATGTTTTACAACCCAGAAGCCTGTCCTGACCTAACCTGCACTTACCAATGTACAAATCACACGCCCCCGCCCATCGTGCTTGGATAAATAGATTGGGCTGCACGATGTTTCCACGCAGAGCTGATACCGACCGCACATGAGTACTGGTAATGCGCTTAGAACGTCTAAGCCTGCCCAGGAAAATTGCTGCGAGTCGGCCCGTCCATGCTTATAAACCCAATTGGTTACATTGGGCGGCAGGGATTGAGATGTCATTTCATCTCAATGTCGGCTAAAAGTCCCACAAAATTGGAAGCAACGTCTCCAAAATGACTTATATAGTGTTGACGGGGACGTTAAACCTCAAATCAAACAAAATCAAACAAAAAATCAAATGCTATGCATAATTCCAATAATCGTTTGCCATAGTTATCCGTATAGAATAGGTCAGAATTGTGCCTTTCTTTGGGAAAACCCAACTGCTCTAATGGGCAAATACCCAAGTTATCCTCAATGTCATTTCCTATACCTAGTGACTGCTGTATATTATCATCCACATACATGAAATCAGGATAATTACTTGTATGCGCATTAAAATCACCTAGGAGACAGATTTTATAGTTATTCTACATAAAATTGAGAATGTCTGATTCTAATACAGTATAATTCCTATATTAAGACCGCTTTTGGGACTGTTCAAAAGTGGTCTTAAAGACCACTTTTGAACAGCCCCAAAGGTGGTCTCTGACCAAAGAACACTGAATGCAGAAAACACAAAGAGAGAATAACCGCAACATTCTAAATAAGCTTTTTATAGTAGAATTAGACTTAATTTCAGGTGGTCTTAAATGCGGAATTTTACTGTATATCGAAACATTGAATGTTACTGTATTCGCTACCTTCCGGAGCAACATATACACAGCAAAATGCAACCCGCCTATACAAATACATTGTAACCTTTATCACCGAAAAAAAAGAAGAAAATTTTAAGATGAAAAATTGTTATATCTTTCTTATTTCTTCTGAAAATATAGATTGTGGGTACTCGTTAGAACCGCCTCGATGTGTGGGCACTCGTTTGAGCCGCCTCATCGAGGCGGTTCTAACGAGTACCCACACTCTATATTTCAGAGCAGAAAAAAAAATAAAATAAGGTTTACCCCTGCAAACCCCAGTTTTACTATATAAAAGTGGGGTTCGAGGGGGTCAAAATTATATAGGCGTGTTTTCGTGATGCCCTGTGAGAACTGATTAAGTAAAGTGAACCAGTAAAAATGATCACCCTCATTTTTCAAAATTTTAATAGAGTGAAATTCCGCTATCAAGACCACCTAAAATTAAGACTAAATCTGCTTATAAAAGTTTATTGAGAAGATTTTAATTGTTCTTTCTTTGTGTTTCTCTTAATAAGAGACCACCTTTGGGACTGTTCAAAAGTGGTCACCACCTTTGGGACTGTTCAAAAGTGGTCTTAAGACCACTTTTGAACAGTCCCAAAGGTGGTCTTAATATAGGAATTTCACTGTACTGTCATATAAATGTTCCTTCACCAAGATGGCAATTCCCCCTGATCGACATTTTGCATTATTACGAGTCATTAAAGGTAAGCATGTAAAACCCATGAGATCAAGTGAATCATAAGCATCCTAATGCCTCTCTTGAATACACACTATATCATATATCATAACAGTTTCTTCAAACTCTGGATTAGTCAGTTTATTTCTTAGCCCACCGGAGTTTAACGAAAGTACTGTATTGTATTGTATTGTATTGTGAAGTTTAAGTATTTTACGTCCGCTACGGTCAGGCGCGTTAGCATTTCCCCACAACAGTACGTGGGCTGCAAAACGAGGCAGATTCAGTGAAAAGTGAATCATGCTGAACTGCCAGTGCCTTCCCCTAAGTAAAGTAGAAGCACTGTAATTTTGAATTTTGAACGCCAGATCGTAAATGGGCATAAAACTGCAGAGGAATCAATGCCGATTTCGGCTGCGAATCGAGATTTCTCTTGCCCACCCGAGAACATACTAGTTCATGTTGCTCTCTCTTAGGGCCGTGTGTTTGGCTTTGGACTGGCTACAAATGAAGAAGCCTTACAAAACACACATTATACAGGGTTTTTTTGGGATGTGCGGCCCTTAGTTTGCGGTTCAATGTATATAAAATAGATATATAAATAATACAGAAATATACATAAATATATGAAATTAGTAAGAAAGGAAGAGAGAAAAAAAGAAAAGAAAATATGTATAATATATGAACAAAAAAGAAATAAATACATTTTAAATATGTGACAGAAAAAGGAAAAGAAATTTAAATATCACTTTTTAGTGGAATGGTAATCATTTTTGGATCGATCGGTTTACGATCGACCCAAATTTACTAAATGGCCAAACAAAATTCATGCAGTTGTCCACGTGACCACTGATTCGGGGAAAACCAATATTATGTTTTATTAACAGAACTTGAAACGCTGCTCTATTTTTATCGATGCAACAAGAGCTGTCTTTAGAGTCTTGACAGGAATCGGGTGCTGGATAATACCCAGATTAGACGCCGCGGAATGTGGTGCCTGATCAGCACAGGAACTTCACTGTTTGCTTAAATAGTGGCATTAATAGTATAAGAATGCCAGGTTGCTCACGTAATGAAAGAAAAACAATATCTTAATCCAGGCCACGATGTCACGTGACGTCTTTCGGAACATTCTATTTATAAAACTGTTACACAAATGTATGCCAAGTCGAGTACAAATAGACTTTACGCACTCCTGCTTAGAATTTAATTTTAGAACCCTGAAATGTTTAAGTGCAAAAATGAGAAGCCCAGACTTTATTTTGCAGAGGGTGAAACACTGTATGAATCTGAAATAATTTCCAAAAGATGGGAGAGGGATGCGTTTGCACCCTCCCCACTCTGTTGAACAAAATCCAAGTACTGCCCTAAGACGTCAGAGCGCAGCGTAAGAAGAAAATTCTGGACTGAGCTCGTTTGTTTGATTTAAAGTTTTTACGTCCCCGTCAACACTATATAGGCCATTTGGAGACGTTACTTCCAATGTTACGGGACTTTCAGCTCTGCGTGGAAGCATCATACAGCCCATCTATTTATTCAAGCCCCGATTGGCGGGGGCAGGTGAACTGTGCTCGTACAATTGGGCATTTGTAAACAGAATCTACATAATCAGACGCCACATATCGCGATGTCTGATCATCTCTACTGTGCTTGCTTAAAGTTAAACGAACAGTTCGATTCTCAGCTAGGACTATTTTCCCAACCTACACTCAGAGACGATCGACCCACCTGTACTCTCAGTGCTTTGATGAATATTGCCATTGGTTGCCAATGGCTCTTGTCTGTTTTGTAAACAATAATTATAAAATAACAGAACTTCAAAGGCTGTTTGCAAGTTATCATATAAAAGTGCATAATTGTTGTTTTGTTCATTAAATTGGCAAGCTCATAATTGGATAGTTGTTACAGGTGCATTTCATTGAAACATGGTTTCAAGTTGTTGTCAAATTGTATTTTTGTGAATACAGTCTTAAGTTAAGATGCAATTAAAATTTAATTGTAAGAATATGGTATACTTCAAAGGTTTTTGAATATTTTACAAACATATATCTATATGATTTTTCTTCAATAGAATACATAATTTAAACCTTGTCCTGCTGAGCCTTGATATGTCTGATCTTTCAAAAGAAGCCATCTGATCTGGATCTGCATTGTTTGTGATTCAGTTTAAGAATTTCTTGAGTGATTTTTATCAAGAAATCTGATTGGTTGATAATCAGTTGTGGGTGTGGCATATTTATATATTCAGCAGGACAAGGGTCAAGATTTATGGCCATGTTAAAGAGAATTCATTTAACATGGCTTTTTTGTTTATTCAGTTCTGTTTTGTATTCCCGATGTTGTGTGTTTTCTTAAAAACTTAATATAATGCAAGATTTTGAGATAAAAAATACTATTTGCAAGTCTTTTGATGGTTTTGAAACAATGTACTCCAGCAAGACAATAATAACACACACACACACACACACACACACACACACACACACACACACACACACACACACACACACATTCACTCACAAACACATTCTGTGAAACATATGTATACATATTCACATCTGTCCGAGAGGCAAGGAAATTACATAAATCATGCAGTGGCAGAAGAATGAGAGGCCAGTCGGCCCAATAGTGGGGGGGGGGGGGGGGGGGTCAGTATCCAATTAAGAAAAAAGTTAGACCCCTGCCACTGTGTACCTTGCTATCTTTTAGATATGTGTGCATCATACAGCTGTACTAATAGGTTCAGCTTGCCATAACATTGCTCATTGACCGATTGCCATAGCTCCTGGATTCAAGGTTCACCAATCTAACAAACTGTTGCTTGCACTCACACACATTCGAAGGATTGGCCTGCAGTACAAAATGATTGCCCTCTTCGGTGCTGTATACTGTTCCCGCTGATATACATTTTCTTGATCCTAAGTTACATGTATGTATTGAGTACGCCTAAATTAGGTTAGTATACTAATATGTATGACAAGTATCTGTGTTGGTGACATATTTGAATACTGCTTCCCTTATAATTGTTGCATTGGCAGGTTGGGGGGTTAAGAAGTACCTTTAGATCTATAACATTTATATCAGATATGTTATATTTTATGGTTTGTAACATGATTTCTCGTTCATGGCTGTGTTTTTCGCAATCAAAAAGATAGTGGGTTGTGTCCTCACACAGTGAGGGCACCGAGGGTCGATTCCACTGTGTGTCTGATTGTTAAACCTAAGTCCATTCCTACCTTACCTTAACCTAGTGTATAGCCTATCAAATTGCCTATTGTTGCTATACTGTATCAGTTTCGTTTGGATCTCCCAACGAAAACCATGACCATGACCATGTTTTTCCAAGTTGATTCCCAGTGCATTTTGACTTTTCTTTTTATAAGGCCATATACTTCAGTTTTACCTAGCCTAATCTTTATTTCTATGTCTGGAACATCCTAATTTTGTAGCTTCATCTGCAATGTCATCACCTTGAATATTGCAACGCGACGGACACCAGTCAATATGCAGTATTGTGTTGCTCCTTAACATTGTGTCAACTAAATTGTTGATTTGGATTAAAAGATCAGGTCTTGAGCGACTGTTCCCAGACTTTACTTCACTACAGCTGGTGTGTGGTAATGTGTGGCGGCGGTAAAACTTCTCCCTGCCCTACACCATAGTGTAGATTATATTTTCTTGTCCTTTGGGATCATTGATTCGATTGTGGAATTTTGAAAATATCTGACGGTCACTGATGAGGCCTAATTGGCCGAAAGTAGCTCGTCTGGCCCAGAAAACATGCACACTCCATATTTTTCAGTTCTGTGGTGTATTCCTTGCTTCCAAAGGATAACCCATTTATAGAACCATTATTGCCTGGTTTGAACTTAAGGAATCAGTGAGAATTACTACCCGTTCTGGTATGTTCTGCTTCAATTATTGCAATTTATTCTCCAGTAAAAATTGTAACCTTGGCATTCAGTCTTAATTTTCTAGTTATTTGGTATGAGGAAGTGGTAAATGCAGACCCTACTTGATTCTTTTCATCGTCCTTACTACCATCAGTAAATATTTTAAGACATGATTTGTAGTTTTGATTGACTAAGGTTGTTTTTTTCCTCAATGACCTTCTTGCTGTCTGTTTTTGTTGTTTACATATTTCTTAAGAGTTTCCCTAGGTGTAATTGACTGCAAGGCAATTTTTCCTGATATACAGGTTCCTGTACCAAAATGTCACTTAGCTTATATTTCATCTGAAGATCCCTTACTTGCATTACAAATGGACTGGAAATTACCTTTGTCTCTATCCCTACATGTTTCATAAACAGCATAGTCATAGAGACTGTTCCAGGGGAGATTTTTCCCATTGGCAGAGGAACTAGCCCAGTATTTCAGGATAAGTTCCTCCCTCCTTAGCGCCAGTTGTTGAATGTTGCATTCAGCTTGCACATCAATAGTTGCAGTTGATTTATATGCCCCTGTTATTGTTTGGAGAGCAGCTGATTGAATTATATCTATTCGAAGAAGCTGAGTTGGTGATGCAGAAGCATATGCTTGACAACCATAGTCTAGTTTACTCCGAATAAGTGCCTTGTAGATAGCCATTAGCGTTATTTTATCCACCCCATATTTAGTTACCGAGAGATATCTCATGAGATACAGATCTGCTACAAAGTCTGTTATATGTTTCTGCCAGTACAACTGGGTATTAAATGTCATTCCTAAGAATATAGCTTCAGTTTTATATTCCAGTGATTTGTTTCCTATTTTCAATTTAAGTATATTTTCATTTGGAGTTCCTGGATGATTAAATAATACAACTTCGGTTTTATTGGAGGAGATTTTGATACCCAACGACGCTGCCCATGCCTCAATTTTATTCAAGATCTGCTGCATGAGATGCACCAAATAGGACTTACTGCGCCCTGATTTCCAATCCACCGAGTCATCCGCATATTGAGACAGCTCACACGACATATCTTTTAGCACATCATAATATTGAGTGTTGATCAGAATGTTAAATAAAATTGGACTGAGAACACTGCCCTGGGGAGAACCGTTGTCAAGTACCTTAACTTCGGACAAATTAGATCCAACCATAACCTGTATTTTTCTATCTTTAAGGAAGTCCTGTACCCATCCTTATAACCTGCCTTCAATATTGAATTTGTTTAACTGCATTAGCACTCCATTGGTCCACATAAAATCACAAGCCTTTTCTAGATCCAGGAATATACAGAGAAGGTCCCTATATTCCATTTTAGCTTTCAGTATTGCAGTCTGTAATCGAATGATTTGATCAAGGGTAGACCTATTTTTCCTAAATCCAGATTGCGTAGGTGCCAAAAGGTTGTGCTTGTCAAGATGACTTGTAAGTCTGCTTGCGATCATATTTTCCATGACCTTACATGTTACTGATGTTAAAGAAATTGGTCTTTAAGATCCTGGTTCATGAGGGGATTTATTCAGAAGTGGTACTTTTGTTCCCAGTTTCCATTGGTCTGGTAGTTTACCCTCAGTCCACGTTTTGTTATTTAATTGTAAAATTTGCCATTTGCATTTGTCAGAAGCATTTTTCAAAATATCATAGTGAACTGTGTCAGCCCCAGGAGCAGTGCTCTTATTAAGCGCGGTTGTAGTTCCTTAAAGGTAAACAACTTATTGTATGCCTCGCCCTCACCCATCGTGATGTTTTTCTGCACTGTCAGGATAATTCCAGGTTCAAGTTCAAGTTTTCTTAGTCTGAAACTGTGGTCAAGTAGTTCATAGCCACTAACTTTTTGGTAATGGTTAACTATTGCATTTGCCTTATCTTCATTTTCATGGTGTCGAATATTATTTAGTTTCAATACTTCCACAGGCCTAAATGGTTTTCCATTGAATTTTGGATATTACGTTCCAGATATATTTACTGTTTGCCTTGTGATTAAGCTTCCAGAAAATTTCCTGCCATTTACATTTCTTCGCATTATCCAGAATATCGGTATCTTTGGCTCTGGCTATTATATATAGGTCCTTAAGTTGATCGGAATTGTATTTTTTTCCATTGCTCATATGCTTTACGCTTCTCACGGACTGCAGTTGAACATTCATCATTCCACCAGGGAAGATGCCGTTGTTGTTTTTTTGTCAGGATTTGACTTGGTTTTAGGTATTGTTTCCCGACAAATGGCAATTAATTCCCCACAAAGGGCAATTAATTCATTTATTAATTGGTCATTTGATTCATTAATTGTTTGTTGATCAAACTGTATATCAATGTTGCTTGTCAGATTGCGAAAAAGGGCCCAATCAGCTTCAGTCAGTTTCAAGCGTGGTATTTGATCCTGTAGAATAGATTTGTATTTTTTATTTAGGGGAAATGGTCACAACCCTGACATGTTTGGTGCACATACCATTGGAAATCTCGACAAACATCACGAGAGGCGAGGGTGAGATCAATCGCGGTTGTTTGCTCCGATTCAGTCGAGTAACGTGTTCCTTCCCCATTATTCAGCACCAACAGGTGATGGTCCTCTATAAAGTTCAGAAGCTCACGCCCTGCTGGAACCTCACCGTCATGGTATTGATTATCCCAGAGGCTGTCCCTTATATTAAAGTCACCAACAATGATATGATTTTTACTTATATGAGTCAAAATGCGATCATAATCTGCCTTACTTATCATATTTTTTTCCATTTGAATATACATGTATGTTAATAATGTCAGTACTTTTATTTGTCCCAAATATTCGTACAATGGTAATCTCAAGATTTTGATTCTTTTGCCTGTATAGAATTTCTTCTGAGTCTAGCCCTTCCCTCACAAATATAGCGACCCCACCACCCTTTTTCTCAGTACGTACATAGGAGACTGGTTGCTTGTACCCAATAAATTGAGGACAATTTTGTTTAGAGTTATTCCAAGTTTCCTGGATGCAGACAACCTCTGGAATATCTTTTAATGTTAATAAGTAGTCATAGAATTCTGCTTTTTGTGTTGCTTGGCATGTCCGCAGAGACTGCGGGCATTCCACTGCACCACTTTCAATTCTGTTCTGCGATTTATTGAGCCCATTATCACAACCTAATTGTTAAGAGGTAAAAACTATTTCTTACTTAGTCTTGGCTTGGTTGGTACAACGATTTCACCTCTGTAGACTTACCCACACCAGGAGTTCTGCGATCCAGAAGTTCCTTTTGCAGGCCCTTTCCTGTTCGACGTGACTGGTTAAGTCCACTACTGTGTGCGTTATATCTGCGTGCTGGTGTCCGTTTGGTTTTGCTTGGTTTAGGAGAGGATGAAATTGGTTTTGCTATGTTTTCCTTAATTAACATGTCATACAACTGTTCAGGTGTCTCTGATCGCTGCACAGCCGCTTGTTGTGGTTCTGGCAGCTTCATGTTCCTTTTTTGAATGGGAACAATTGATTGAGGGGGCTGTGGAACTGGAGACTGAAGTAATTTAGGAGTATGATCAGGTTCAGACACAGAAGTATTCTTATGAAGAGTCCCACGAGGAGCATTTGCATAAATTAATATACAGTGTTTACTTTTTGGATCATTTTCTTCCAAGAATTGTGCTTTATTCCAGACGAGTGCATCAATGGCCTTATTCCTGGTTTCCTGTGTTAAGCCCTGCATTGCGTTTGGCACGTTTGGTTGAATGCAGATACTTTAAAATGTGTGCAACATCCATTGAAGCCATAAATGGTTTAATGCCTCCCTGCTTGCTGGTTGGTATTTTTATTGCAGTGGTGTGATTTCCACCAGTGTTTTCTCTGTGTGTTGGGGCATGTGTCACAGTGCAAGCAGTTGGTGCAATAATATCGGGTGTTGAAGCCTTAGCCATACGTTGTGGTTGTGCATCTGGAGGTGCTTGTAGTGGCTTGGATATTGGTTGTTTTCGTTCATCCCATTCCTGTTGAAGTTGTTTTTTTTTTATTATTAATTTGGTCCTTATATTTGATGAATACAGGGCAAGTCGGGCTGTTAGCAGCATGTCCTTGTTTACAGTTTCCACATTTATGGTAGCCAGGCATGTTTCTGCTTGGACAAAACATTGTCTGATGACCATAGCTGCAAAACATACACACTGTAAAACTGTTCCTGCAGCGGGCTGTAGTATGTCCAAATTTCTGGCATGCATTGCCCCTTTTTATTGAATAGAGCAGGGTCGGACTTCAGTGTTATGTGTTGGCGAAATCAGCATCAGTGGCGCATGTACAGTGCTGAATGTTAATATTGCGCACCCTGTTATTTGTTAGAGGTCTTTAATCTATGATGTTGTTTTCCTCAAAGTTATATGTGTTGCAGAAGTCATCCCTATCCATCATGTTTCTGTCGACCATTCCATTGCTTGTCCCTGGAGAATTTCGATTTGCTTGGGTCTGTTGCTGTTTATTTTGTTTGTTGGTTTGTTAGTTTTGTTTGTTTGTTGCTTTGTCTGACGGGATAATTAAGGTTGGAAGCCCATGGCCCTGAGAAATAAAATCCCTAGTTTATTTTGAAAGGCATGTCTTACACCAAAAGTGATCCCCCTATTTGAAAGAGTGGTCTTACATATCTCCCCTATGTACTTATGGAAAGCTTGGCTTATTTTATTGGCCAAATCTCTGTTGATGACTCTGTTTGACTGCAGGGCGAATGTGAGAAAGACAAGCCCAGTGGCTAGACCAGTACACAGAGGTGAAAAAGGAGCGGGAGCGTGGTCCATTGCCTCTTCAAATGCTACAGTGTACTGCTTCTTTTTGCGACTCATCTCTATAAACCCTTCATCGTCACCCTGGGTAATATCAAAACCCTCGCAATCCTGGCCACCTTCAAATGTCAAGCTGTGTCTGGCCTTCAACGGTGCAGGATTCTCACTCGAGCCGAAAAAGTGGTCAGCTGGGGAGGTCTAATTCCGCTTCGCAGACCCAACAGGTGTCTGCAGCCCAGAGAGCGGTGCAAATTTGTTGGGTGTGGTCCTTCTAATGGGACCAGAGAGACAAACTGACCCACTATGTTTTGCTGCAAGTTTTACTCTGTCGGCAGAAGGGCTGTCATGAGCCGTATCTGGCTGGTTCTCAGTTGAAGTAGCCAACTTGGTACAAAGATCTGTGGCCAGAAGAAGCCCTGGAAGACTAGCCCATTCATTCTTTGCCTCAGGAGTGTTGTGGGCTGAAGGAGTTTTCAAATCCTTATCCTTTTCAGGAGTGTCCAGAGGTTCAGGAAGAGTGCACAGTAGATAGCTGATTTCCTCCTCTGTTTGCACCGGCAGTGGTACATTTGTTGACATCCGGACATCCTCAATAAGACCTGGGGTTCTTTTGAGTGGTGGTATTTTGTAGTACTTAGCTATTTTGATGTATTCAAAAAATGAATAAACTAACAAACTCAAACAATTAAGTGATAACTAGTAACTGTGAAAAGTAGTATTGGTTGGCTCTTACCTTGGTTCTTTAATAGAAATTTAAATTCAACATGCACAGTCAAAACTTACACAAACTACTTAACCTCAAAATCACTTTGAGAACACTATTATTAATAACACTTTTCCACACATTAAGACAATAGAGGTGTAGCAAATTATCCAAACAAGTTTTTCACACAAAACAAAAACGCCTATTAATTAATTAATTAATTAATTAATTAATTAAAGACACTTAAAAGCATCAGACCATTTGAATGATAAATAAGACAATATTTCACACAATACAAAAGATGAGAAAATAATACAAAAATTGAAATTAAAGTTGAATTTGTTAAGACAATAATCCAGAATAGATCCTATTAGCCTGATAACACACAACCAGTCAATACGGATGCTATACCCAGAATGCCTTGTTGTTGTTGTTTTCCAGTTTCCCCTAGTCGCGGGTCGTCAGCTGGTGGGGTCCCAGGGAACGAATCCATGCTGGCACTACACGGAGCCGTTCGGTGATACCCCGATTTCCCGTTGCCGGTGAACAGGGAGACCATCGCTCGGCTCCAGCCCCGTCCGTCCGTGTTTGTCGTCTCACGTCTCAGGTGTCTCCGAGCCAACGGGCATCCCCTTGCCCTGTAGCCATTCGCCGAGCTCCGTACTGAGGGGTTTGTGGAACTGTGCCGTGACCTTTCCAGGTCTCAGTGGGGCTTATACTTTGTCATCCCGTTTGTCTCAGGAGTGCATGTGTCCTATCGCTAAAGGGCATCTTTATTTGTTGGAGTTTCTGGGCTAGGCGTGCTTCATTTTTCAAGAGCTGTGGATGTGTTGCTTAGTTCCATTGTGAGCCTTTGTTTTGGTGCAACGTAGATTAGTTGTAATAATTTGGAACTCCATTTTAAAGGTTTGGCTACGTGATTGCACTGCGTTTAAGTTTTAGCAGTGCTGTGCCTTGGATTTTTGCGGTTTGTCGCAAAAGGGTATGGGTTGTTTGTGTAACAGGGTAAGCTCCAAGTTTGAACTTATCATTAAGGGGATCGTTTAGCCGTTAATTTTGTTTGAAAGTTTCATTGCGATTTGGAAGACGTTTCTAAAGATTGCTATACACGTTTCCATGTTACGTGTTATGCACCTTATATCCAATCAGAGGATTCGAGACATAAAGTTTTTAGCCATTTTGTGGTGCTTATTTGCACCAAAAAATTGTAGAGTCCATCCATTTCTTTCTTCTTTCTTCTAGCTTGTAGCTTCAGCCGCATCTACACCGTCACGCCAACACCCTGCCTATGGATGTCGTCTACGCTTTTTGTATCAAATTTGATATTAGTATTTTTGTTTTTTATTATTTTTTTTATTTGATTTTTGCATATTTTTGTAACGTATGTACATTTTTACATTATTTGGTCTGTGCCCCCAGCTTATTGAGTATATATGCGAGCCTATGTGCTCGCCCCGCCACGGACCTGTCTTGTTTGTATTTCTTGTGCTTTAAAGATGGTGTTGTCCGTTTTGGGGCAAGCCCACCCGCTCACAGTTGCTGGGAAGGACAGTTTTTGTACCTGCAAGATTGTGCTCGTAGATTATAGTTTGTGATTTTTTTTGTTTGTTCTGTACAGACAACATATAACATAGTGTGCCGGCCTCCGCCATCTCGAGCCCAAGTTTGTATCTGATTTAGTTAGAGGGTGACTCCTATCGCGGAGGATGTGACAAATAGGTCAATCCCCTTTTCTGCATTTGCCGTCTTAAGTTATGAAAAAGTGGTGCCCTCCTCGACATAGGATGCCGTACTCTGTGGGACCGTAAGTTGGTCAATTTGAGCCGCCATGTTTGCATATCATTGTCGCATCCTACGTGAAGGCAGGCACCATAGAGGGAATGGGTATTCCTACCTAGCCATTCGGGGGCCCGAGACAACGTGTCCCGATCTCGTTAGCAACGTTGTTAGTACAAATTGTTATAGTCATGCAGGTCGCATACAAGCGTCCGTATGCGCACGTGCGCAGTCGAGCGCTCCTATGCGATCTTGTTTTTAATGTTTCATATTTACAGTTAAAAATGTTTGAATTCGCATTTCGGAAGAAAACTCTTCTTCTTCTTGTTCTTCTATTTCCAGGTTTTTTAAATCTATCTTTTTCTATACTATCCTCTCTACGGTATTCCTACCCTACAACTATCGCTATATCTACCTATTTGTGCATTGCGTGGGTGGTTGTATGTTGTTTAGTTGAGTCATGCCCTAATTAGTTAGTTAATTGCCATTATCTGTATAAATATGTGGCCGTCTTGACCATCCGTTTTAATTACGGTCATGGCGCAATTTGCTGTATTAGAGATTTCTATATTAAACGACAAGAGCAGTACGGAGGGCTGTTTGATGTACCAGGCTGGGTGCGGTTTTGTCGGCCGTGGTGGTATGCGCGTGTCAAGATATGATGTGGACTTGTGGGACAGAATGATGGCGTGGAATCCTGACGTGGTGCTTCTCCACATAGGCGGGAACGATATCAGTTATGATCAGCAGGGGCATATCGGGCAGCTGATCATGTCCCTTATTGGGTCTCTGGAGGCGGCGGGCATTACTGGCCTTGTTGGTGAGGTATTGCCTCGAGGGTCGTTTCGAAGCAATATCGATCCTAGGGGGTTCGAAGCGTTCCGGCGTCAGATTAATCAGTTTCTGCGCCGACGTCACAAGCCGCGTTTCATTTTTTCCGATTGCAAATTTGGGACAGCGATGGCCGCCTCCACAGGCACTATGACAGGGACCGTGTTCATCTGTCCAGGAAGGGCCAGAAGAGGTACCATGTGTGCTAAGAGAGGGCGTTTTTTGGCGATTTTCCTGCTAGTCAGATGTTTACAAAAGGGTCCTTTTGAGGGCCCCCAGATCATTCCGTTTGGGTAACCTTATAATGCACATCCTTTATCCGAAAGCGAAAGTTGCGAAAAAAAAAACTAAGTGCAAAGTCCAAGGACCGCAACCACAGCGTTACATCTCGTCCTAAACTCCCGTTCACCCAACCCCCTCAGGAGGGCCCGGGCGATGGATTTCCCTTGTGGTGGATCCATGCCCAGTCCTGGTGTGCGCTCGTGTGGTCCTCTTTCGTGCTGTGTGGCTCCTGATCAGTTAGGATTTTAGTGTATCGCTCATAAGTGCAAAGCAAGTGGGCCGCAACCACAACGCTACTCCTCGTCCTAACCTCTCGCTTGCCACACCCCCTCGGGAGGGTTGGTCGGGGCTATGGATTTTCCTTATGGCGGGCCCATGCCTCCTTCTGTCATGGTCTTCTCACAGTGATCCAGGGATCGCTGTCACCGGCAGGCACCCATGAGTGCAAAGCTAAGCCGCAACCACAGCCCCCACCCACCCCCCCGAATGCCTAACGAAAACTGAGTATTTTAAAGTATCTTGAGAAGTATTTGTCATTTCACGCGTATCAGTATGAAAAATGTGTGAGTCATAGAGTCATAACTGTCATCGCGACTAAAATATATGTGTGAGTCATAACTGTCATTGTGACTAGAATAATTGGCACATGACGAATTTAAAGAATTAACATCTTGCAAAGAATTAACACTTGAATTAACATTTTGGTTAACTAACAGACTTAAATCAAAACGAATGCACTGATTTATTATACAAGTGGGGATGCCACTGGGAGGATAAAGCGTATCGCACTCAATGCGAAAAATGAAAATCTTGATATTTTGATAAAACGTACCTAGCTTACAGCACAGAGTTTGCGAGTTAAATTCTTAAGTCCTGTATTTGTTTGTTTGAATTTAGGTTTAACATTCCCGTCAACATTATTTAGGTCATTTTGGAGCCTTGCTTTCAAGTTTTTGATACGTGTACCCGAGATTGAGATGAAATGACATCTCAAGCCCTGCCGCCCAACGAAACTAATGCATGAACGGTCCGATTCGCACCCCTTTTATCCTAATGTATTAAGGCTGGCACCATTAATATGATAATCGATTAATCGATCGATACATTCCAGAAAAATGATTATCAGTACTAATTTGCTTGTAATCGATTATTTGAGAAGTACAATTTACTATCCAAAGCTTTGCCTAAAATAGATCGATTAGTGGTAAACAGTGCATACCCTGATGAGACGCCGCGTTCTGCGGCGTTTCATCAGGGTCTACACTGTTTATTCAGGCATGTCTGTTTAAATACCTATGGTAAAATACAACATATGGTTGGAGTCATGCTCAGACAGAAAGCTAGACCGCTAAAATTATGATCAAACGTTCAGTGATTACTAATCTATTATCGACCGCAATGACAGGACTGATAATCGATTATCGTTTCTGCTCCGATTAGCCAGCCCTAGGCTGTATATGAAGAACTAATAGCGAATGATATCATATTAATGTCAAGGAATCAGTATACCGGTGTAAGTTAGTTTTGCGTAAGACGTTCTGTATTATTTATACCAAACCACGTTTCAGACTCAGCTACGCGAATCAAAGGAACAAACTTTCTTGCACAGCAGATAAGGAAATCCATAGTTTAAGCATGATAGAAATTCTGTTCTAGCCCTGGTGTTCTTACCCAAAATCGAATAGTCTCGCGTGTTTGAATACAATCTCATATGCGCCGTCGTTAAGGTGGACGTTACAGCACGTTACGTGACGTCACTAAACATTCCTGTAGTCTCATCACAATATGGCGGACGTCGGTAACCGAAGTGACTGCAGCATTAAATTCCGCGCTAAGAAATGGAAAGTTTGCAAAAAAAAAAAGAATTCTATATGGGTGTGAGGTGTGGACACAAAAATCCGTCCCTCGAATCAGTGTCCGACATCGCTCGGCAAGCCTCGTGATGCCGCACCGTGACCCTCGGAACGGATTTTTTCATTCAGCCCTCACACCAATATAAGATTCTTAAATTCTGCCCCCTGCAGGCACACGTGGCTAGGGCAACGTCAAATCAACGTCGGTGCAACGTCACGACGTAGAACCGACGTAGGTGTGACGTTGCTTAAACGTAATGACGTTGCACCAACCTTGATGTGACGTCACAATTACGTATGTGCCTGCTGGGCAGTTACAATTATTTTCACTAAAAAGAATACGAAGCCGATGCGACCACTACACAGCCTGTACATGTCTAGTGACAAGAATGACAACTGTGCTATATGAATACCGTATATGATTTCAGACGTATGGTATTTCCGAGTTGTGATGGTACAGGTGGCAGCAATGATAGCTCTGGCCTTGTCTCTTCTGGAACTGGTCCTCGGCTTGTCCAAGAAGATAGAGCTCAAAACATTTTGCTTCACAGGGACACGCCCAGTTCTATTGGCTGTTATAAGTAAGTTGCAGATGTAGCGATGTAGGTTAAGGCCTACCGTCTTAATGATTTTGTTAAACGTTCATAAATTGGTTAACAGCTTCGTGTATTTGTTCACCCATAAAAAAACCTCCCTAACTCTTTTTGTACCAAATGGAATCTTCCTCCTTATATATAGCATGAGTCCATTTCAAAATTTAGGGGTGTCAGGTTTTGTCTTCTTCAAACTTTATTAGAAAAATGACTGAACTTTTGGCAAACAGTGTACGCCCTGATCAGACGCCGCGTTCTGTGGCGTCTGATCTGGGCTTTCACTGTTTGCCAAGGTACCCGTTTTGGGCTTTCCGGTTCCAAATGGGCTAATAAACATTTACGTCAAATAGCCCCAAGTGTTATAACCTCCTTAACCCATTTTGTACCCCATGGAATCTTCCTTTTTGTATAAACCAGGGGTCCATTTGAAAATTTAGGGGTGTCAGGTTGTTTTCTTCATTTAGTTGGGAAATGACTTAACTTTTTGCAAACAGTGAAGGCCCTGATCAGACGCCACGTTCTGCCAGCTTTAAGACAATCAGTACAGTGTTTCTGGAGAAGAAGAGTTTTTAAAGGATTGTCCTTATTTGGGCGTGGCGGCCATTCTGGTCACGTGACCTAACAATTCGGACAAATTTTCGTTTTCCAGACTTTCCTAATGCTGTGTATAAAATTGAAGGGAAATTGGCCCAAAGATTTCAGAGAAATTATATTTTGATATGTCAACGGACCTGCAATCAAAGTGACCGCGTGCCAAGTCTTTCAAATGACCTTGATTTTTAGCATTCATAGTCTTTCATTTTCTATCTTCTCGTATGCCATAAAAACACAACATTAAAAAAAATGCATTGTTTTATATTAACTTATTCCCATTTAAAAGATGTTAATTAATCATACGTCAGCACACAAAGGCCACAAGTTGAATAAAGAAAAATATTATATATGTACACTTTTTCTTTTATTCGATTGCTGTTTATTTCGTAGAACCTGAACATTTATTCCTTCGAAATTTGATTTTAACAGAAATAAAACTCAGATCGGACGGATAAAAATTATGAAGTTTACACTTAACTAAAGACTCTAATCATCTTGGTCGCATTCCTGATAAAAAGAATATTGCAACATGTTTTATAGGTCCTTCAAAATTGAAAAACACTCAAGGATCTAACTGTTTAAACAACACTTTATGATCTTAGTCGGATAGCATTTTTAACCCTTTTTGTACCAAATGAAATCTTCCACTTTTTATATATCAGGGGTCCATTTCAAAATTTAGGGGTGTCAGGTTGTGTTTTCTTCAAAATTGATTTGAAAAATGGCTGAACTTTCTGCAAACAGTGAAGGCCCAGATCAGACGCCGCGTTTTGCGGCGCCTGATCTGGGCCTCCACTGTTTGCCAGGGTACCCGTTTTTGGGGTTTCCGGTAGGAAATGGGTTAATGTAATGAGTATGTGTTTTCTGTTGTGCTTTCATGACCCAGTCAACAGCTAAAGTCATGCCGGGCCGGTCAGTTACCTTCACTTTTCCTAATAAAATAAAATAAAATAATAATATTAATAATAATAACCGACTTTTTTATAGAGGGTAACACATTTAGTACTAGTACTAATCTTCCATGTGGCCCTCTTTTCCTGGGTATATAGAAAACAGTACTAAGCAATGTGGATAAAGTCTCTTGCTCAAGGAAACAACACTTGGCGCTTGAGAGGATCGAACAGGCTACCTCTCGATCTCAAATCCGATGCTCTATCACTGCACCACAGCGCTCCACTGGACATTCTTAGACCTTCTCAGCGGTTTACCGGTACTGAGTGAGATCACCCCCTTTCACCCAACAGTAACTGACAACAGCCGGTGGGCGAACGGCCGAGTCGTGCAGCAACCGTGCATCTCAAGCCGTCTCCAAAGAGCTGGCGCATTAGAAAAAACAAAGATACATGTAGGATAGAGTATTAGAAGAAGAAACTGAACTAAACAGCCCCTCCCACACCCCACACCTGTTGCAAGCACAGCGGGCCTTTGTCCTTCTGAAGCCAAAAGCAGTAGAACACCCTGGCACTGAAGGCTATACAACACCCTGGCACTGAAGGCTATACAACACCCTGGCACTCAAGGCTATACAACACCCTGGAACTCAAGGCTATACAACACCCTGGCACTGAAGGCTATACAACACCCTGGAACTCAAGGCTATACAACACCCTGGCACTCAAGACTATACAACACCCTGGCACTCAAGGCTATACAACACCCTGGAACTCAAGGCTATACAACACCCTGGCACTCAAGGCTATACAACACCCCGGCACTGAAGGCTATACAACACCCTGGCACTCAAGGCTATACAACACCCCGGCACTGAAGGCTATACAACACCCTGGCACTCAAGGCTATACAACACCCTGGCACTCAAGGCTATACAACACCCTGGCACTCAAGGCTATACAACACCCTGGCACTCAAGGCTATACAACACCCCGGCACTGAAGGCTATACAACACCCCGGCACTGAAGGCTATACAGCACCCTGGCACTGAAGGCTATACAACACCTTTGCTCTCAGCCTCAAAAGTTATATAGAAGATTTACATGAGTGAATTTATTAAAGGAGTTGAGGAAAAGGGAAAAAAATGCGAGGCTTTGCCGAGCATTTTATCCCTTTTCCTCAACGAGTTTAATAAATCCAATACATGATTCTTTTTATCATATGACATTTAAAACGCATTTAATTCACAAGTTTTGTTCAAAAATGTCAATATTCCACCATTAAAAGTAAACGCGACGTCGTTAAGGACGTCGGACAGCGTATCTAACTAATTTGCATAATTAATTCACAAGTGGATTACCCAATTTATTACATGACATTATTAAATTCTCATGCAGACGCGAGGTAATATGATAAAAGTAATTTCTCTTCATTCTCACATTTTCTTCTTTTTTTTTTCTCACTATTAGAAATCCATTATATCTTGGCCTGGTGTTCGAGACAGAAATTCCATTACGAAAACACGCCTATACAAATACATTGTAAACTTTACCGCCGAAACAAAATTAAAATTTTAAGGTGAAAAAATGTGATATTTTTCTTATTTCTGCGCAAAATATAGACTGTGGGTACTCGTTAGAACCGCCTCATCGAGGCGGTTCTAACGAGTATCCACAATCTATATTTTAGAGCAGAAATAAGAAAAATAAGGTTTACCCCTGTAAACCAAATGGGGTTCAAGAGGGTCAAAATTATATAGGCGTGTTTTCGTGATGGAAGAGTGGCCACAAGGGTTCGGATCTGACAAAAGCACAGAAGTGTTGATGAACATGACATCAAGGTCTAGATGCTAGATTAGTCTAGGCATTGTCAACTATTAACGATCTGAACGAAATATTCAAACATAACGTTGTGCAGCTAAACTATGAAAATGCTCTTGATATAGTAACTCGCTCAAAACCATAGCTTGTATGTGCTCGTTCTAACGAGCACCTACAAGCTATGTTTGGGAACTCCTTATAATGTACGGTACAACAGCTTCAATGCACCCACAATATATGTTTGAAGCAGGTGCAGCAAAGGTGTAGAAGAATTTCAGCAGTAAAAAAGTTTTGTTTGTTTGTTTGATTTGAGGTTTAACGTCCCTGTCAACACTGTAAAGGTCATTTTGGAGACGTTGCTTCCAATTGTGTGGGACTTTTACCCGACATTGAGATGAAATGACATCTCAAGCCCTGCCGCCCAACGAATCGAATAGGGTTAATAAGCATGGACGGGTCCAACTCGCACCGCTTTGCCTGGGCAGGCTTAGATCCTCTAAGCGGTTTACCAGTACTTGTGTGCGGGTCGGATTCAGCTCTGCGTGGAAGCATCATGCAGCCCATCTAGATCTTCAAATCCGATTGGCGGGGGCCGTGAAGTGTGTGTGTGAATTCGGGTTTAACGTCGCCTTCAACAATTTTTCAGTCATATCACGACGGTGTCTGGTTGCGACAGGGAGCCCAATGCTCACGTTTATAGTGCTGCCTCACTGAAGTATCATGTCCCAGACACATTACATGATACCACACCCAGTCACATTATTCTGACACTGAGTCGACCAGTCCTAGCTTTACCCCGTAAATCTGAGTGCCAAGCGAGGAGCAGCTAGTACCATTCTTAACGACTTTGGTATGTCGCGGCCCGGGATCGAACCCGTGACCTCCCGTTCCCCGGAGCGGACACTCTACCAACTGAGCTATCGGGGCCGGTGGGGGCCGTGAAGTAAAAAGGTATTATATCACAAGGATCTTTGATATTTTTTTTTCATTTCAGGTATACTGGAGTTAACGGTGATCGCTAACATGTGGATTGGCTACGATTTCAACACAAGACTGTCTTTTCAGAATATCTTTCCATACTCCCTGATAACGTACTCGGTTAGCCTCGTTCTGGTCGTATTCTTGACAATATACTTCACGCGTCTTCTCGTGATGGCATTAAAATCGACAGGAGGAAATGTCATTGGACCAGCATGAGACTATAGTACGGAATTATGCTGAAGATTTCATTTATACTAATAAAACACTGACACGTTTGTTTTGTTTGATTTGAGGTTTAACGTCCCCGTCAACACTGTAAAGGTCATTTTGCAGACGTTGCTTCCAATTTTGTGGGACTTTTACCCGACATAGAGATGAAATGACATCTCAAGTCCTGTCGCCAAATGAAACCAATAGGGTTTATTAGCATGGACGGTCCGCCTCGCACCGCGGTTCCTCGACAGGCTTAGATCCTCTAAGCGGTTTACCAGTACAAGTGTGCGGGCCGGATTCAGCTCTGCGTGGAAGCATCATGCAGCCCATATATTTCTTCAAGCCCCCATGGACGGGGGCCGAACACTGACACGTACAAGGCTGGTGGGTCAATGAAATAAAGGTATTCAACTGAACTTACACTATTTCGTTTCATCAAATCAATCACTTACAGATAGTTTATTTTTATTGTGTTTTGTTTATTTAACAGTATATGACTTGATATCTTAACCCATTCAGTACCAGAAACCCCTAAACGGGTACTTGGCAAACAGTGCAGTCCCAGATCAGACGCCGCAGAACGCGGCGTCTGATCAGGGCCTCCACTGTTTGCTAAAAGATCAGCCATTTTCCAAATCAATTTTGAAGAAAACACAACCTGACACCCCTGAATTTTGAAATGGACTCCGCCCATACATAAGGAGGAAGATTCAATTTGGTACAAAAAGGGTTAATTTAACTCCATTGGTCAGTGATAATCACGTCAGCAACAACAGTGAAGTCTCCTTGAATATGTTAAACTTTAGATCGATTGTCAATCAATCGACCCAAATATGAACCGCCATTACGATAACCTTGCGGTAAAATGACGTTTCCATATCTCTAGAAATGGCATTTTTCCGAAGATATGTTTATGTAAATTTTTTTTAGTAGTCCAAACATAGATTGGGGGTGCTATTTAGAACCGCTTCATTGACGGTTCTAACGAGTACCCACAATTTATGTTTGTCTGTTTGTTTGATTGGAGGTTTAACGTCCCCGTCAACACTGTAAAGGTCATTTTGGAGACGTTGCTTCCAATTTTGTGGGACTTTTACCCGACATTGACATGAAATGACATCTCAAGCCCTGCCGTCCAATGAAACCAACAGGGTTTATAAGCATGGACGGGCCGACTCGCACCGCTTTGCCTTGGTAGGCTTAGATCCTCTAAGCTGTTTACCAGTACTCGTGTGCGGGCCGGTTTCAGCTCTGCGTGGAAGCATCATGCAGCCCATCTATTTCTTCAAGCTCCGATGGGCGGGAGCCGTTTTCTCGCAATGACAGGACTGATAATCGATTAACTTTTCTGCTCCGATTAGCCAGCCCTAGGCTGTATATATAGAAATAATAGCGAATGATCAGATAAACTGAGGTTTAGCGGGATGTTCATTACACGGCTTTGATAACATAATGGTACCTGGAATTTCTGTATAACGTTTGCTGTCAGCTAAGACTTAGACAAGCCGGGACATCCGCGCATTCTGATTAGAGTATCCGCTGTCCACACTAGGTTTTTGCCGAGCCTATGCTTGTCTCTAAGAATGCATCTGTGCCTGGTATTATTCTTGGCATCCACAAAGGTTGGTCTATTTAGACATACAGTAAATTTTTGTCATTGAAAATTAAAAAGAGAAACGATCAGGAACTGATACAATCAGATCCCAAATTCTTCCCACAATACTAATATCACTAGTGAAAGAAGTCGAGACATGGAGTGACGACAGTAAACAAAACGGACCACAGGTACATGTAAACCAAGTCAGCAGCTCTTTCCAAAACAGGTGGTGACTCAGAAGGAGCAATATACAGTGTAATCTCAATTAAACATCCAACCTGGGAAAACTCCAAAACTGGCTGTTTAAGGGAGGTGGCTGTTCAACAGAGGGAGATGTCTGAGATTATGTTCAGCTTTTTATCGACAGACAAAAATAGTGATTATTGAAGACGGCTCAACATGGATGTACTAAAAGAAAAATAAATGATGGAGAGGTGTCATCTGACACCTCTCCATCATTTATGTTTCTTTTCACTCGCTTATACTGTATTTATGCATATATCACACTGGTAGTTTTGAAAAAAATAATTTTTTAAATAAATAAATACACCAGAAGAAGAAAAATTCCTATTTTTACATCCGATGTTTTGCTATTGAGTGTACTGTGGCTGTTTGATAAAAGGAAATTATTTAGATTTGGTAAAGTTGCTGCTGGCTGGAGGAGAGAGGTGGCTGCTGGGCAGAGGTTAAATATATACTAAAATGCTATGAGAGGAATTGTTGTGGCTGCTAAACAGAGGTGGCTGCTAAACAGAGGTGACCATTAGTGGAGGTTTTACTGTACATAATGGGGGAAAGAATCTGAATCACCTGCATGACAAACATTAAACTGGAAGGACAAATGTAACTAAAAATGAACAACTAAAAAAGGGGGGGGGGGGTGAAGAATCAGACATCACGAAAACACGCCTATATAATTCTGACCCTCTTGAACCCCACTCTTATAAAGTAAATCTGGGGTTTACAGGGCTAAACCTTATTTTTCTTATTTCTGCTTTAAAATATAGATTGTGGGTACTCGTTAGAACCGCCTCGATGAGGCGGTTCTAACGAGGACTTACAATCTATATTTTGAGCAGAAATAAGAACAATATCGCAATTTTTCATCTAAAAAATGCGATTTCTCGGAGGTTAAGTTTACAATGTATTTGTGTAGGAGTGTTTTTGTAATGCTCATCAACAGCATATATATAATTAGGGAAAGAATCAGAACCATCAACACAAAACAGGAAGGATCCACTGCAAAAGCACCGACTTATAGCGGTCAGTAAAAATTACTGGTGGGTTTAAGTTAACTTTACGGGATCCCAACCCTCATCCTCACACTATTAATTAGAAGCCTCCGTGGTGTTGTGGTTACGCTACTCGCCTTGTAAACCAGGGATCGCAGGATCGATCCCGGGCTTCTCCAGACTTTCGGATGAGTCTTTAAAGCGAGGTCCCATCTCCGTATGACCTTAGCAGTTGGTGGGACGTAAAGCTTAAACACTCACTCACACCATTAATTAACTTATAACTTATCCCGCTCAACACGACAGCCCGTATCCTTGTCAACAGTGTAAAAAGATGGCTTCTGATCAGAATCTACACTGTTTGTCATGCAGTTTGTGAAATGAACAAATACGTTATACCAATTAATTTGATTGGCTGCTATTCCGAAATTGGAGAAATAGATTAGGTTTTCCTACACCTAATGTTCTTTAGTTTTGTTTGTTTGATTTGATTTGAGGTTTAACGTCCCCGTCAACACTGTATATGTCATCTTGGAGACGTTGCTTTTAATTTTGTTTCTAGGACTTTTCCCCAACAGTGAAATGAAATGACATCTCAAGACCTGCCACCCAATGAAACAAATAGGGTTTATAAGCATGGACGGTCTTTGCCTGGGCAAGCTTAGATCATCTGAGCAGTTTACCAGTACTCGTGTGCGGTCGGTTTCAGCTCTGCGTGGAAACTTCATGCAGCCCAAATATTTTTTTCAGCCCCGATCGGCGGGGGCGATGCATGCAAATTATGCGTTTGGCGTTTTTGATAAAAAGAACATTAATTAACACACAAACCAAAAGTGTTTGATAAAAGTTGTAAGAAGTACCAGAGTACACCTCAGCTGCCACTGTTTAAAATTAGAGAACCATGCACTCCAAGGGAAGACCCCCTAATGTAAAATATGTATCCCTCTTAAGCTGCATTTATATGCACAATTTGCACCCGGGTGCAATTTTGCACCCCTTTGTGTTGCGTTCATATGTCAATAAAATGTGTTTACAGTGGAATTCCGCTATTAAGACCACCTAAAATTAGGACGGATTTTGCTATAAAAAGCTTATTTTGTAGGGTACACTAAATTTTTCTTAATGTTTTCTGCCTACAATGTCCTCTGGGCCCAGGATTACAATGCGTACTTAAATTTTAAGTACCGACTTAAACTAAGTATTAACTTAACTGGCGTATAAAGTGAACTACAAAGAAATTCGTTCGTTTAAGTCGATACTTAACCAAAGAAAGTACTTAAATATTTAAAGCCCCCGCCCATAGGGGCTTGAAGAAATATATGGGCTGCATGATGCTTCCACACAGAGCTGAATCCGACCCGCACACTAGTACTGGTAAACCGCTTAGAGGATCTAAGCCTGTCCAGGAACCGCGGTGCCAGGCGGACCGTCCATGCTAATAAACCCTATTGGTTTCATTGGGCGACAGGGCTTGAGATGTCATTTCATCTCAATGTCGGGTAAAAGTCCCACAAAATTGGAAGCAACGTCTCCAAAATGACCTTTACAGTGTTGACGGGGACGTTAAACCTCAAATCAAACAAACAAAACTTAAATATTTAAGGTAACCCAGGTAGGTACCTTAACTTTTAAGATTTGACCTTGACACATGAATGTATATATCAACAACGGCAAACGTTAGGGCTTTTATTTGTTTAAGACCACCAGTGATGCTCGGTAGCTCAAACGGTAGAGTGTTTTCTTGATATGCGAGAGGTCCTGGGTTCGACTCCCGGACGGACCATTTTTTTTCTCCCTGTGGGGCAAGTCTACTTGCCATATAGGTACTGGGATGTACTTCTCCCTTGATGTGTCAAAGTGCGCGACGAATAGAGCTGTGTAAAAACTTCCTTTTACATAATACTGTTTATCATATGACGTTAATGATAAGCAGTGGATAATGTCGTGTAATAAAATCGTATGACCACACGTGCAATAACACTTTGGCGGGATTACGCAACGTCATGACGACGTCCATGTCACCATCTGTGAAGAAAAGTGTTACATTTGATGGCGATGAAATCTAATTTCAAGTGGCCATATGATAAACAGAATCTTACACTCGTGTTCACTTCATATGAATTTTATGAAACTCGTCAAAGGCTCGTTTCATAAATTTCATATGAAATGACCACTCGTGTAAGACCCTCTATATAATACTGGTGACAGGGCAATAATTAATTGTTTGTTGTGGGAAGGTTATTATAGGGATCCTAAATGACTTGGTTGTTTTTGTCAGGGTAGGTGTGTGTATGTGTGTGTGTGTGGGGGGGGGGGCGTCGGCGCATATCACATTTGTCTGTTAGTTGAAAACTGATCCTGTGGCACATCGGGTCCATGTTCCTACGCTTATGCCCTGCTAGTTTTACGCATACACTGTTCACAACGTTCATATGCCGTCTTTAGATTCATTGTCAAGAAATAGTATGACGCCACGTGCATTTATGAAATGACTTGTTTTTCTGCTGTTCATGAAAGTATAAACGCACAGGGTGGCCTACAAAGTAAATGAACCCTGAAGGGGTTCATATAAACATTGCTAGCGACCCGCTGTCGTTCATACCTTCATGAACATCCGAAAAAATATTTCTTATATTTACATTCTTTTTTCCTCATTACTCGGCGAAAATATTCTTATAAGGCAAACTGTTAAAGCTGAAAAACATTTACACGCTGTTTTTTCTACAAAGAGCGGAACAGCATTGTCGTCGTCAACGCACGTAACGTCATTGAAAATCATGTGATTCGATGCGTTCATGGAAGTATGAACAGGCGTATAGGTTTACAATAGGTTTTACACTTGAAATGTAAATATTAACTATTTTGGCGTGAACAACTGTATTGTATGTCAACGATGAACATTTGTTGGGCAAATGGTCAAGGTAATGCAATAAAATCCTATTTAAAATCCAATTCGAAGGCCCGTTTCGTAACTTTCATATGAAAGGACCATTTGTGTAAGATTCTCGATATCAAAATTAATGAAACACAAAGAAGGTTTATTTTTTGTTTTTTGATTGATTGATTGATTGAATGATTGAATGATTGATTGATTGATTGATTTGAGATTTAACATCCTCGCAATACTATTTAGGTTTGATTTTGGAAGTGTTGATTCCAATTTTGTCGGACTGTTATCCGACATTGAGATGAAATTACATCTCAAGCCCTGTCGCCCAATGAAACCAACAAGATTTATATGCATGGACGGCCCGACTTGCACCACTTTGCCTTGGCAGGCTTATATTTTCTAAGTGGTTACTGGAGGTCACGTGTGGTCGTTGTGTACTGGTTGGGTTAGGCGGAGGTGACGTGTTTCCGGTTGCGTCACTGGGGCGTCCAGCTGATTGTGACAAGGCCTGCTTTCCTAGCAGCAGGTAATGGTAGAGGGGAATGTTGTTATTTCTTCTGTTTCTGCACATCCAGTCATTTGCCTCTTCTCCCTGCCTGGAAATGCCCAATAAAAATGAGTTTGAGGCGTTCCACCTGCCTTTGTAAGCTCGTGCATGTGAGTAATTAAGTGTGTTTGTGAGTGAGTGAGCGCTTTATGTCTCACCTCACTCATAAAAAGACGGGGAAATCCAAGATCGAATGTACACTGATTCATGTTTTTTTTTTTACTCCGACTGGAGCTACGGTTATCTCCGTGTTTGTTGGTAGGGTTTTGAATGATCGTGTCTTTAATGACTATATCAGCTACATACATGTAATAATGACATCCGAAAACAATATCGTAGCTTGGGTAAAGTGTCGGAGTCTTCCCTGTTCTTCACCATAGCGCAGACTATGTTTATTTTCTTAATTATCGACTCTAAATATTATCCAATACGACTAACGGCATGAGAAGGACTGAATCATGGACAGACTCCATAAAACCGATTCCGCCCCCGCCCCTCGGGGCTTGAAGAAACAGATTGGGCTGCATGGTGCTTCCATGCAGAGCTGAAACTGACCACACATAACGTAAACACGCCTATACAAATACATTATAAATTTTACCTCCAAAAAAGCAAATTTTTAAGATGAAAAATTGTGGTATTTTTCTAATTTCTGCTCAAAATATAGACTTATGGTACACGTTAGGCGGTTCTAACCGGTACCCACATTCTATATTATAGAGCGGAAATAAGTAAAAAAAAAGTCGACCCCTCCCCCCCCCCCCCTAAACCCCAGTTTTACTAAATAAAGTGGGGTTCAAGGGGGGGGTCAGAATTATATAAGCGTATTTGCCCGATGCCCTAGCACTTATAAACAGCTTGGCAGGACTAAGCCTGCCCAGGCAAAGTGGTGTGAGTCACACCGTCCACTGCATATAAGCCTTTTGGTTTCATAGGGCGACAGGGCTTGAGGTTTCATTTCATCTCATAGTCGGTAAACGTCCCACAACATTTGAAGCAACGTCTCCAAAATGACCTGCATAGTGTTGACAGGGACGTTAAACCTCAATTCAAATAAGACTCCATAAAACCGAGCTTTGCATATTCAAATAATGTATGAGCTCTTGTTTCTGAAGGGACCCCATAGAAACAGCGTTTTGAATATGTCGTGGTGCTACTTTGTGACCAATGTTTGCCCACACAATTTGAGATCGAGTGTGATCCTTCAATTACACAGGTTTTATAGTATATATAGAGGATATTTACTTTTTTGAGGTGGATACCAAAAATATATCATCGAGTGTGTTGAAAACATCATAATTTTCACGAGTGCGAAGCACGAGTGAAAATTCGGATGTTTTCAACACACGAGATGAAATATTTTTGGTATCCGTCGAAAAAAAGTTAATGTTCTTTTTATTTTATAATTTATTGTGACACTTACGGTAATTATTGATCGACCCGAGGCGGTGACGTCACGATTTTGACCTGGCTACATGACGTCACAACTGTCAGTTTCAAAGCATAAACAAATCGCCATTTTGGATTCAGCATTTCTAGTTCAAAGAATGCTTTTCAAGGTATGTTACTGAATGCGTTATGCTTATTTGAAGTTCATTTTATTATTGCAGGCTCTACGTGGCATGCACCCAGCCACTGTAGAATCGATTCCATGTGTAGCAGTCGGTCGCGGGCGGTTTTTCACGTTGGTAAAAAACACAACACACGCTGATTTGAGCCCATGTTTCCTCGCACAAACTCTTACTGGGCCATTCCGTGAACTGGTACGCCTTGTAGACCATTTGTAACAAGACAGCTAAGCCTAAATGTTAGAGGTAGCATTTAAATTGTGACCGAGATGTGTGTCGGCAAAAATCACAGCGCTGCTGTTGTCAAATATGGCGCCTGTTCATTCAGTTTTATTGCCACTCTTCTGTCTTAAAACGTCAGAATATATTCTGACGACATAAGGAATTATTATTCTTAGTAAATAAAAGGAAAATTAACCCTTTTTTCGACCATAACGTAAACAAAAAAGTAGTTCCGGCACGCTACAGTGAAATGATAAAATGTTAGAGGTAGCATTTAAATTGTGACCGAGATGTGTGTCGGCAAAAATCACAGCGCTGCTGTTGTCATATATGGCGCCTGTTCATTCAGTTTTATTGCCACTCTTCTGTCTTAAAACGTCAGAATATATTCTAACGACATAAAGAATTATTATTCTTAGTAAATAAAAGGAAAATTAACCCTTAACAAAAAAGTAGTTCCGGCACGCTACAGTGAAATGATATAAATGGTATCAGTCACATGTGAAATGATACGATATCATTTCACTTGTGGTTGATATCATTTTTATTTGTTTCAGATATGCATTGAATTCACTGCTAAGTATAAAATAAAAAACATTTTTCACGGTTTATGCAGTGAAATGGAAACTAAACCATCATATTTTCTATTGTCTCCATCCATTCAAGCAGAAGCAGAGATTTTTGACAGATCGCGGGAAAGTTGTGGGCCGCCTACATCAATGTGTAATTGAAACTTACGTGCTAATCTTCGTGAAAATTTCAGTCAAAATTACGACTTCATCCGAAGTAAAATACTTAGCTAAGTAAATGAAATAGGTGGCTTTCGAATGCACTTTTTAAGGAAATACTTTACTTAGATAAGAATTCCTCCTTAAATCGTTAAGTCGACCTTAACTTAAGTAACGATTGTAATCCTGGGCCCAGGTCAGGGAACACCTTTGGGACTGTCCAATAGTGGTCTTCAAGACCACTTTTGAACAGTCCCAAAGGTCGTCTTAATATAGGAATTTCACTGTATATGCAGTCAGGTTTGACCTTTAAACATAACACAACTCCTTCAGATTTGAGGAGAAATTCGATGTGTTAAGAGTGTATAGATTAACCAGTTCAAGATACCGTCGGGCAAGAAAAATGCAAACAGCAGTTGGCTTAGCAGCTGTTGCCGCAGTATTAAGTAAAGAAGGGACTATTTGGAAACAACCGCGCATCCAAGAGTAGTGGACGAACATAGTGACTGATGATCAGTGGCGAAATGACTTCCGATTGTCAAGGGCGTCTTTTGACAGCCTCTGTGACAAACTTCGCGGGCAACTGCAACGGAATCCGTGTGTGCGTGACGTTATTTCACTGGAACTGCAGGTGGCTTTTTGGCTGGGACGGCGGCGCACAGGGCAATTGGTAACACCTTCGGCCTAGTAAAATCAATGGTTTGTTAATGTGTGAAACGGGTTTGCTCCGCATTGTTGACGAGCTGTTTGTAATGTATGTTAAGTTTCTTTAACCGGAGTCATCAACGGCTACAAGAGGTTTGGATTCCCAAATTGTGGGGGTGCAACAGACGGTACACATATTCAGATTATTGCTGCGTCCGAACATCACGTTGATTAAATGAATAGTAAAGTATGGTACTCAGTTATCATACAAGATATTTGCAACCACAGATACCTTTTCACCGACGTGTAAATCCACTGGCCCGGACGCGTGCACGACGCCAGGGTTCTGGCAAACTCCGATATCTATCGCCAAGGCCACGTTGAGGACGGGACATTAATCGGAAATAGAACAGTGCAATTTGAATCCGATGGACCAGAAATTCCAGTTTTTCTGCTTGGGGACCCGGCATATCCGATGAAGAAGCCGTTTACGGACAGGTTGAACCTAACACAAGAACAAGGTCATGTGTCGTCCGATAGTTTCATTCTGGTTTTGCACTGTGTGTCCGACAATTCGAACTCCGTCTCCTTCTTTAAGTCAGAAATACTTTAATATACTACCGAATCGCTATAGGTTTTTTTTTTTTTTTTGTCGGCACCTCCTCCTCCGAATCGCTATAGCTGTTGCACAATCAATCTCATTTTGTAAAGTGATATCGTTCCAAATATCTAGCAAGGCCTCCGTCGCCTCGTCGTCCCAGCCACTACCACGCTTACGATGTTGACTCTTTGACATTTTGCTTAAGAATGAACCAAAATCAATGGGTATCATAAAATGTAAAATGCAAGTGTAGTAATTGCCTGGCCAGTCATGGAGGAGAACAGTCTTGATCTTATAAGAATCTTAATATGGGTGTGAGGGGTGGATGGAAAAATCCGTCCCGAGGGACACTGTCCGGCATCACGAGGCTTGCCGAGTGATGCCGGACAGTGATCCTGAGGGGCGGATTTTTCTGTCCACCCCTCACACCCATATAGGATTCTTTTTCTTGTATACCTTCCATTTCTTAGTGCGGATGGTTAATGCTGCAGTCACTTCGGTTACCGACGTCCACCATATTGTGATGACACTACAGGAATGTTTCGTGACGTCTCGTAACGTGCTGTGACGTCAACCTTAACGACGGCGCATACGAGGTCGTAGTCAACCAGTGCATTTATCGAACACGCGATTATATTCGATTTTGGGTCCGAACACCAGGGTCAGAACATAAATTTCTATCCCAGGGTAAAATCACGGATTTCCTTGTCTGGTGTCCAAGAATAACCCTTATCTTGCTGAATATTCATTTAAGCCGCACCCATTTCTCACAAATCAAATTACTTGATGTAATTTATTGCTACAAATTCATAAATTTAATACCAAACAGTGTAGAACCTGATCAGATGGCTTCTACAGAAGCCATCTGATCTGGATCTACACTGTTTCCAAAGATATGGGTAGTCGTGAACAGCAAGAAAAGGGTTAAGTTTGATAAAGGGGCGCTATATAGTTTGTTTTTATATGGAATTAAAGAAGACGGGTCATTATCAATATCTGAGATCAAATTCTGTAGTTGCGTTCATGTGCGCAATTTGCACCCGGGTGCAAATTTGCTCCTCCACATTTGCACCACCTTGCGAGGTTGGGCAAACTTGCAGCCGGATGCATATTTGCACCCGGGTGTATTTTTTTTTTTAAACACCGTTTACATGGCCAAAATTACACCCCGGGTGCAAATTTACACACTGCACTCGCTCCAAATATTATCTGTCATGTCTGCATGACAGACAGATCCCATCACGTACAAAAGTACATTTAATTGATTTTTTTTTTTTTTTTTCATAAATAGTTCAATTTCAATTCTATGCACGACAGTTGTCCAAACAAGATATATAATATGTTTGGGAGCGACGGGCACGTACCCGTATAACCAACGTAGTGATGATGTATTACTTTGTTTGTTTGTATGGCCCATTCACTACTATTTTAGATCATTTTTGAGCCGGTCAGTTTACATATCCGCACTTTTCCTGGGCAGGCGTTTATTTATTTATTATCAATTTCTTGACAACATATATACATACAAAGTACATTGTTTGATTTGAGGTTTAACGTCCCCGTCAACACTGTAAAGGTCATTTTGGAGACGTTGCTTCCAATTTTGTGGGACTTTTACCCCACAATGAGATGAAATGACATCTCAAGCCCTGTCGCCCAATGAAACCAATAGGGTTTATTAGCATGGACGGTCCGCCTCGCACCGCGGTTCCTGGACAGGCTTAGATCCTCTAAGCGGTTTACCAGTACTAGTGTGCGGGCCGGGTTCAGCTCTGCGTGGAAGCATCGTGCAGTCCATATATTTCTTCAAGCCCCATACAAAGTACATACATATGCATCAAAGGATTGGATGTAGGCTCAGCCTATACGTATCCTCTCCTTGATGACCGGTACATATATGATATACATGGGCAGGCGTACACGTAAGCGATTAACCAGTACTGTGCACATTCATTCGCCAGAAACTGACAACTGCCCTTCTTGAATCAGCGGAAGGGAGAGATTGACCGTAGAAAAGATTTGATGCTCAATCTCAACCAAAGAATGTTTCCGGCCCCTGAGTACTACCAAGTTTGCAAAAGTGATGACCCTATGTTGACCATGACATATTTTACGTCAAGGTCAAATTTGGCTCCATAGGCTTTTCAATGGGGAAATGGGTAAATCAATGCATCGAAAATATTGTGGCCTGTGATATTAGAATGTGTAAAAAAACGAATGTCCGTGAATGCTAAGGGTCAATGTCATTCACTGACCTTGGCCAAAGGTCACTTGTATTGCAGGTCTATTGACATATCAGAATACATTTTCTACCATTAGGCCAATTTAATTTAAATTTAATATGCAGCCTGGGGATACTTAGGGAACACAAATTTATTTGGATGGGCCATGTCACATGACCAAGATGGCCGCCATGTCCAAATATGGTAAAAACCTTTAAAAAATTCTTCCCCAGAACCGCTGGGCCGATTGTCTTGAAACTTGGTATATTAACCTTTAACCCTTTTTGTACCAAATAGAATCTTCCTCCTTATATATAGCAAGGGGTCATTTCAAAATTAAGGGGTGTCAGGTTTGGTCATCGAGTGACTGAGTACTACCAAGTTTGCAACAATGATGACCCTAGGTTGACTTTGACGTATTTAAGGCCAAGGCTAAATTTGGCTCCTTAGACTTTTCAATGGGAAAAAGGTAAATAAATGCATTTTTTCGAAAAATATTGTGGTCTGTGATATGGGAATGTGTAAAAAATGAATGCTTGTAAATGCTAAGGGTCAAGGTCATTCACTGACCTTGGCTCAATGTCACTTGTATTGCCGGTTTATTGACATATTAGAATACTTTTTCTCTCACGCCACAGGGTCAATTTCGTTCACATTTTAAATGCAGCCTTAGGACACTTAGTGAACAAAAAGTTATTGGACTGAACCAGGTCACATGACCAAGATGGCCACCATGCCCAAATATGGTAAAAACCTTAAAAAAAAACTTCTTCTCCAGAACCACTGGGCCGATTGTCTTGAAACTTGGTATGTAGCATCGGTGACTGAGTACTACCAAGTTTACAAAATTGATGACCCAAGGTTGACCTTGACCTAATTTACGCCAAGGTCAAATTTGGCTCCTTAGGCTTTTCAATGGGAAATAGGTAAATCAATGCATTTTTTTTTTCGAAAAATAATGTGGTATATGATGTGAGAATAGGTTAAAAATGAATGTTTCTGAATGCTTACGGTCAAGCTCATTTGGTGACCTTGGCCCAAGGTCACTTGTATTACAGGTCCATTTACATAGTAGAAAACATTTTCTCTCTAGCACATTTTGGCCAATATCATTTGAATTTTATATGCATGCTGAAGACACTTAGAGAACAAAAATTTATTTGGATTGTCCAGGTCACGTGATCAAGATGTTTGCCATGCCCAGATATGGTAAAGACCTTAAAACCCTTCTTCTCCAGAACTACTGGGCTAAATGTCTTGAAACTTAGTACAGTAGAGCTTCGATGGCTCGAACACCGTTGGCTCGTTTACCATGGATGTGTCGAACCCATTCTTGAACCCCTAGCGAAATCCTCTACATAAGAAAAATTGGAGGATGATTAAGGAGATTTTAGTCTTTTATCTTGCAAATGTATGCTGTGTGTACTCATTAGAATCGCCTCGACATTTTCATTATAGAACACCGAAAAGGTGTCTAAAAGTATCTCGTTATGCCTCCTGGCAGTCACCTCAGTGGCTCGAACTACCCCTGTCTCGAACGGATTTTCGAGGTCCCAAAGGTGTTCGAGCCATTAAAGTTCGACTGTATGTAGCATTGGGTGACTTAGTACTACCAAGTGTGCAAAAATGATGACCCTAGGTTGACCTTGACCTATTTTACACCAAGGTCAAATTTGGCTCCATAGGCTTTTCAATGGTAAATCAATGCATTTTTTCAAGAAGTATTGTGATCTATGACATACATGTAAGAATAGGGAAAATTGAATATCTATGAATGCTTAAGGTCAAGGTCATTCGGTGACCTTGGCCCAAGGTCACATGTACTGCGAGACTTATTTTTCATACTCTTTCATGCCCTCAGACGCGGTGCTGGACCCACACTGGCCACCAAATGTCACAGGGGTTGAAAAAATATGAAAAATAAGTCTCGCAGCCGGACTGGATAGGACTTAAAAGATTCGGGACGGATCTCATTAGAAGAGATTCGGGACGAATCTAATTAGACAGGGGGAAAATGTAACAGGTCGACCGTGTGGCTCGGTAGCTCAGTCGGTAGAGTGTTCGCACGGTATGCGAAAGGCCCTGGGTTCGAATCCCGGTCGAGTCATGTTCTTTTTCCAACCCTGTGACATTTGGTGGCCAGTGTAGGTCCAGCACCGCGTCTGAGAGCATGAAATAGTATGAAAATAAGTCTCGCAGCCGGACTGGATAGGACTTAGAGATTCGGGACGAATTTCATGAGAAGAGATTCGGGACGAATCTAATTAAGCAGGGGGAAAATGTAGCAGGTCGACCGTGTGGCTCGGTAGCTCAGTCGGTAGAGTGTTCGCACGGTATGCGAAAGGCCCTGGGTTCGAGTCCCGGTCGAGTCATGTTCTTTTTCCAACCCTGTGACATTTGGTGGCCAATGTGGGGGTCCAGCACCGCGTCTGAGGGCATGAAAGAGTATGAAAATAAGTCTCGCAGCCGGACTGGATAGGACTTAGAGATTCGGGACGAATCTCATGAGAAGAGATTCGGGACGAATCTAATTAAGCAGGGGGAAAATGTAGCAGGTCGACCGTGTGGCTCGGTAGCTCAGTCGGTAGAGTGTTCGCACGGTATGCGAAAGGCCCTGGGTTCGAGTCCCGGTCGAGCCATGAATGGACGTGCCCAAAGTCAGTGATGGTAGAGCCCACGCCGATAACTCAGGGGTGGAAGGGTTGAAGAGGGTAAATAAATCAAAGCACAGACAGCACTGATAGGTCGAGTATCTCTTAGTGTAGATTGAAAAATGGCCCTGAAGGGGAACTTGAACTGTTTCGTTTAACCCTTTACCCTAAGCAAACAGTGTTGACCCTTAACAGACACCGCGTTCTGATATGGGTATACACTGTTTGCAAAACCCAACACATGATTGCAGTCCAGATTCTATAGATAATTCTCTAAGCTCTAAATAACGCGGCTTTTTTTTTTTTTTTTTTTTTTTTGGATTTGAGGTTTAACGTCCCCGTCAACACTGTAAAGGTCATTTTGGAGACGTTGCTTCCAATTTTGTGGGATTTGTAACCGACACTGAGATAAAATAACATCTCAAGCCATGTCGACCAATGAAACCAAAAGGGTTTATAAGCATGGACTGTCCGACTTGCACTGCTTTACAAGGGCAGGCTTAGTTCCTCTAAGCGGTTTACCACTGAGTCCTCGTGTGGGGTCGGATTTCAGCTCTGCGTAGTAGAATCATGTAGCCCATCTATTTCTTCAAGCCCCGATGGACGGGGGCCGCCCGACATTGAGATGAAAAGACAACGTAAGCCCTGCCGCCCAATGAAACCAATAGGGTTTATAAGCAAGGACGGGCCGACTCGCGGCGCCTTGCCTGGGCAGGCTTATATCCTCTTAGCGGTTTACCAGTACTCGTGTGCGGGTCGGTTTCAGCTCTGCGTGGAAGCATCATGCCGCCCATCTATTTCTTCAAGCCCCGATGGGCGGGGGCGTTGTTTTTTTTTTTTTTTTTTTTTTTTTTTTTTTGTAAATGATCCTTACCTTGATTTCCTAAAAAAACACGCCTATATAATTTTGACCCGCTTAAACCCCACTTTTATATACTGAAACTAGAGTTAACGGTGATACCCATTATTTTTTCTTATTTCTGATTAAAAATAGCTTGTAGATGCCCGTTAGAACCGCCGGGCCGAGGCGGTTCTAACGAGTAATCACAATCTATATTTTCAACAGAAATATGATAAATATCAGATTTTCTTCTATCTGAAAGTTTTTTTGACGGTAAAATTTTCAATGTCTTTGAATAGGTGTTCTTTGGTAAAGAGGTAGTCAAGTGAGCGCAACGTTGAAAGTGTTGTGCTTAGTAACTTTGGTCGATTGGCAAACAATCGACCCAAAACGTGTTTTTTATATGGCTGGGAGGGGTGGAATTAACAGCGATTTCCGACATTGTTGGTTACTTCCTATCAGGCACATGACGTAATTGTGACGTCACATCAACGTCGGTGCAACGTCATAACTTTAATGCAACGTCACATCTACGTCGGTGCAACGTCGTGACATTGCACCGACGTTGAGTTGACGTTGCCCTTGCGACGTGTGCCTGCTGGGTTCTTGATATTCTCATACTGATTTTAAACTACAGTATTTAAAACATTCATTATGCAATGAAAAACTGGACTGAAAATTTAAGTAGTACAATTATTTTTCTTTCATCCACTGTTAAATTTGAGAAAATCAAATAAAAACAAATAGGGTCATTTTGAGGTTGTTTTAATTTTTTCGGGATTTTCTCTTTGCTGATAATACTGAAGCTAATTTTGCCTCTTTCGTGAGAGATAACTTCACAGGTCCTGATCTTTGAATGGCATTTGCCGTATTCTCAGTAATAATTCCGAATGCTTATTCTGGTATGTGACTCTACCGACAGAGAAGAACCAGCATTTCCTAGGGTCATCCCAGAAGGCAAATATAGAGTCACTCACCTCAGAGTGCATAGGACACTTCAGTGTTTTTCACACGGTGCATCATGACATTGACATTTGACCCTTGACCTCGAAAATCTATAGTGTTCATCATCGTTCCACGGGAAACATTTGTGGAATGTTTGATACTTCAATGATGATAGCTTTGCCTTTTATCCTGTTCACAATGTTTTCAATGTCAAGTCCATTGTTAACTTGGCATTTGACCCTTGACCTTGAAAATCAATAGGATATATTCTCTTTCCATGGGGAACATTTATGGAAGGCATGATGCTTCTCCGATGATGGCATTGTCTTTAATCCTGTTCACAAGTTTCCGGACACACGGACACCCTAACAAACACCCACACACGGACGTATGGTATCGATCAGGGGAAAATAACGAACAATCATGTAATGTGTCATTGACTGGTGACAGATAGATCTCAAAGCTATAATTCTGAAGTCATTCAAAATTCCTAAAGTATTCTGTTGCTTATTTGCGGCGAAATGCTCTTTATGACCTGCTCGCGATGTTTCATACTCTTTTTCCACCTTCTCTGTTTATGATTTGTACTGCCCGCAATTGGGAATTGCCTTAGAAAACCTTTCCTATAATGAATCGGTAAGAAAAGACTCATTCTCATGTATTAGGTCCAACCCTTTAAAGACATGCACAATTATGAAATCTTTTAATGAAATTAAAGGTAAACTAGATCGCGCAGTCGATGGTATACCATCACAAATACCCGCTTTTTCTATGAATAACACTAATGACTATATATTAGCTAGCCAAAACTACATATAAGTTAAAAAAAGTTGCAAAGAACATTCTAACTGATAAGCAAAGTTTCAGGAGTGTAACTCTTATAGTTTAGAAGATATGGCAAAGTCATACTTTTTACCTTTGACCTTGGGATCACGTTGTGGTCCACCAAAATTATCCCAATCTATCCTATATTCCAACGGCCATCCAATATCCAAGTTTCAGAAGTGTAACACCAATAGTTTAGAAGATATGACAAAGTCATACTTTTTAACTTTTGACCTTGGGGTCATGTTGAGGTCGAGGTCACACCAAAAGTATCCCAATTTATTCTATATTCAAAGGGCCATCCAATAACCAAAGTTTCAGAAGTGTAACTCCAATAGTTTAGAAGATATGGCAAAATCATACTTTTTGACCTTTGACCTTGAGGTCATGTTGAGAACGAGGTCACACCAAAAGTAGCCCAATATATTCTATATTCCAAGGGCCGTCCAATAATCAAAGTTTCAGAAGTGTAACTCCGATAGTTTAGAAGATATGACAAAGTCATACATTTTACCTTTGACCTTGGGGTCATGTTGAGGTCAAGGTCACACCAAAAGGAGCCCAATTTATTCTATATTCCAATGGTCATCCAATAACCAAAGTTCCAGAAGTGTAACTCCAATAGTTTAGAAGATATGGCAAAATAATACTTTTTGACCTTTGACCTTGTGGCCATGTTGAGGTCAAGGTCACGCCAAAAGTAGCCCAGTGCCATCTACATTCCATTTATTATCCACAGGCAAAGTTTGAAAAATGTATCTTAACCGGTTTAAGAGGAGATCCATTCCATAGAAACTCGACGGACGTATGTACACACACACACATACTTCCATACAAACATACATACATACATACAGACCCCCGGACTGATAGACACTCGACTCTGACACGAAAACAATATACCCGATTTTTCTTCGAGAAAGCGGGTATAAAAAAGTTGTTTCCGCAGCGCTTCCTCCTTTGCTCCAACATGGAGCAATTTTTTACTTGTATTGGTTGGTATGGCTTTTAAATGGTGAAAAGATGTAACAATGCATTTTTCGAACATTATTGGGGTCTGTGACATGAGAACAGATACAAAATGAGTGCTAAAAGGTTGAGGTCATTTGATCAACATCACTTGGATTGCAGGTCCATTGACATTACAAAATACATTTTCTCTGAAACCACTGGGCCGATTTCATTTGAATTTTATATAATGGACATGGGGTTATGCCAGTTTAGTTGAATGGTTCAGGTCATGTGACCAAGATGGCCACCATGCCCTATTATGGTAAAAACCTTAACAAGTCTACATCTCCAGAATCACTCGGCTGATTGTCTTGAAACTTGGTATGTAGCATCCGTTGATTGAGTACTACCAAATTTGCACAGGGCTCAGGGGAGCGACCGGGACCTCATGGTCCTCTTGTTTTATTTCTGCCCCCAAACAAAAATCGCAGGTGTTCTTTAGACCCTTTCAATGATGACTTTTCTAGATGCAAATTCATCCAGTTATTTCTGCTCCAAAACAATTGATTGTAGGTGTCCGTTAGAACCTCGCCCCGCCCATCGGGGCTTGGTGAAATAGACTTTGCTGCATGGTGCGTTCACGCAGAGCTGAAACTGGCCACACATGAGTACTGGTAAACCGCTTAGAAGGACTAAGCCTGCCCAGGCAAAGTGATCTGAGTCAGACCGTCGAATGCATATAAGCCTTTTGGTTTCATTAGGCGGCAGGGCTTGAGATGTCATTTCATCTCGATGTCGGGTAAAAGTCCCATAAAATTGGAAGCAACGTCTCCAGTATAACCTAAATAGTGTTGATGGGGACTTTAAACCGCATTTCAACCAAATCTAACGAGAACCTACAATCGACTTTGCGGGCACATTACGAAAACACGCCTATACAAATACATTGTAACATTTATCGCCGAAAAAAATGAAAATTTGGGATAATTTCTTATTTCTGCTCGAAAATATCGATTGTGGGTACTCGTAAGAACCGCCTCGATATTGATTGTTGGTACTCGTTAGAACTGCCTCATCGAGGCGGTTCTAACGAGTACCCACAATCGATATTTTCGAGCAGAAATAAGTATACCTCTGTAAACCCAATTTTTACAAATAAAAGTGGGGTTCGAGGGGGTCAAAATTATAAAGACATGTTTTCGTGATGTGCGGTCGACACGGATTTTATTCGCGTGAAGTATTAACCGCTATGTAAACGTTGTCAAATTCATTGACCCCTTCTCAACTAATCCTCGCCATGCTGAATATTTCAATATTCTACACCCATCCCCGATTTTCAATCATTTGTGTGGCATAATGTTCAATTTTTACCACGGTTTCCAAAGCAGAATTGAAAACAGTATAGACCCTGATCAGCTGCCAGCTGCTTTGGATCTGTACTATTTTCAAAACAATTTATATAATACTTTATTAATTGACTATCCTGTATTGATCGGGGGTCATCCGTATTAACCCTTATCTTGCTGAATATACATCTAAGCCTTACCCATTTCTGTCTATCAACCAATCAAATTACTTGATGTAATTTATTGCTACAAATTCATAAACTGTATGCCAACCAGTGTAGATCCAGATCTGATCTTCAGAAGCCATTTGATCTGGATCTACACTGTTTGCAAAGATAGGGGTTGTCGTGAACAGCAAGATAAGGGTTAACCAATATTAACTGAGGTCAAATAAGATCAAAAAATGAAATAATCATGTTCTTTTTTTTTCAATTGTGTCAATTAATAAATTGTCATTAATCAAGTAATTCGGCCTCGGGCTAATGCAGCGGACCGAGGACCTGTACCTGGGCCAATAAGAAATTACTTGATTAACCCATTTTGTACCGGACGTCCCTAAAGGGGTACCTTGGGCAACAGTGCAGGCCGAGATCAGACGCCGCAGAACAGGGCCTCCACTGTTTGCTAAAAATTCAGTCATTTTCCGAAAACACAACCTGACACCCCTGAATTTTGAAATGGACTCCTGCCAAGGAGGAAGATTCCATTTGGTCCAAAAAGGGTTAACCTGTTCAAGGTGCAGATGTTTGTTCAGGTTTGTACTCACGATATTTATGGAGTATGCAGGTGCAGAAAGGCACGTGTACTTGTACACATCACCGAGATACGTTTATTGGAAATGTATAAATATCATTTCATATGAAAAAGAACAGTATTGGGAACCCATATTTGATAAATGACAGGTAAAAACTAAAAAAAGTCAAATCAAAGCAATGACAGAAATGTTGAGTTGATTGTCTTTGATTTAAGAAATAGATCAGCTCTAACTGTGATTTGTTGTGTAATAAATCACAGTTTGGAGGTCAGTTGTAAAGCAGACAAATCACGAGCGCGTAGCGCGCGTGATTTGTCTACTTACAACTGACCGACAAACTGTGATTTATTACCCAACAAATCACTGGCTAGAGCTAATCTATTGCGATTCTAACACGCTGAAAATCGGCAATAATGTTGTTGTTTCCTTCAAAATCTCACAACTTTTCGCCATTGTTAGAAGAAATCCCGCTAAAATTATCGACTGAAACACATGCATTTATATCCTTTTCTAACGTTTTCGATGCGAGAAAATGACGTTACACCGTCTAACGTCAAGTAAATCGACTAGTGACGTCATAAATTTGCAGTTTTTAATGACGTCACAAGTCACGCTCTTCCGAGCTGTGATTTGTTGCAGAATAAAACACAGTTATTTTGCATTGCCTATATAGGCGCGCTGTGTTAGAATGTAGATTGGGAAAATGGACCTGAACGAGGTACTAAGACCCTTTCGTTTAACTTTAAGGGGAATGGGAACACCTTCAGGGGAGGTAACTCCTGCAAAAGTATTTTTGTCTCCCATGTCAATAGGGGTCAACTCTTAAAGGAAAGAATTTGCTCCTAAGGAGCAAATTCTTTCCTTTAAGAGTTGACCCCTTTTTCCGTGGGACAGAACTTATAGAAAAGCGTACATGAAGTCCCAAAAAGTTATCTCCCTTAGAAAAATGGCGGAAAAATCGGCCAGGTGTTCCCATTCCCCTTAAATACCTATACTGTGACTTAAGCCGGGGACATATATCCCAGAAACCCTCTAGAAACACTTTTCAATTAGCCATCGATTCGAAAGGATAAAAATACCTCTAAATCAAAAAATAATGTTTACTTGTTTAGATTCAGGGTGTTGTCGCATCTTAAAGTGGGGACAGGTTGTTGTAATTAAGGGAGATAACTCAGTACCATATAAATAGCAATTATCGCAAAAGTCATAACAACAGTAAATCAGTTGTACCTTTAGGGTAGAAAAAGAATAAATGTTGTTATAAAATGTTGTAGAAAGGTGGTGAACAATTTTTTTATTAGTTTGATAAAGAAATATTGGGAACAATGCACCAAAAAGATACCTCTTTGACAATATATACATTTTACTATATAAAGTTCTACTTTACCCTGAATTAAGTGTCATTATCATGATAAAATAGATTTGAAGGACAGAAACTATATAAAACATTACAGCTTACACAATACAATTCATAAAAAAATAAATCTAATGTCCAATATAAAGAGATATTCATATCAGTTTGGATATCAGAATACATAAGGTCGGACAAGCAGTTATCATCTACAGATTGAGAGCTGCTAGTAATTCGTAAATGCCTATGCCCCTACTGTTCTATATCTAAAACAAAGGTTTAACTGTTGGACTGCTTTAGTTTGTCCCCTACTGTTTCATAAAATGATGGCACACAATCCTCCTTACCACGCCAAGGTACATGTAAAAGCCCTTAAGGAGGTATCATAGAAGTGAAGGCAATGATCAGCAATCGATACAATTAACCGACAGCTCCCATCAGAGACACCAAGTGGGAAAGAAACACAAACATGAAATAACTAGACCCAAAAGGAAACTCCAATTGCGGGAAGCCAAAAGGACAGTCACTTTCCCAGAAACTGGCCAATAGGTCATCCATAACAAAGAATATATGCGATACACACACTCAAAGACAAATCATAACAACAAAAGAACCGACAGAAGAACCGCCTTGAAACGCTCAGTGAAACGAAATCCACTGGGGTTGGGGAGGTGGGGGAGGGGGACTTAAATAATAACGGAAAGCCAAAAGGACAGTCACTCTCCCACAAATGGCCAATTGGCCATCCAAAACAAAACAAAGACAAGCCATAAGAACATGAAAACACGACAGAGGACTGCCCCAGAACGGCCAGCGAAACGAACCCCACTAGTGGGCCCAAACAGACCCCACGCGCCCGCAATCCTCGCCCTTACTTCCGTCGCGATTTAGACAAATAATTTGTTCAGTCCGCATAAAGGCCTCCTAACTCATCAGTGCAACATCTCCGAGAGCACAAAAATCAAACAACCACAGAGATGAAACAACGATGAGGACTCGACGCAAGAAACAACTGAAATGCTGGAGCAAAAGAAAATCAGCAGTTAGACTCCGATAGGCCCGACCAGGGACAGAGAATCAGGCACCAACTAACAATACATAAAATTAAATTCTCTCTAATTCTCAGTAAAGCCTTTACGCTTGAACCGTCATAGAATCTGAGGACTGACCCACCGGCGAGCAATTAAAGAGGGAAGCAAAGTTGTTAACCGTGATTGGGCTAACTACCATGCATGCAGTCTATCGTATAACTTTTATGTTGTACCTAATCTTTATTATCGAAGATTGGTTGCTGAAGTCATTGCAATTATATATTTTCAGTCAGAACGTATCTAAGTTTTTATCACTGTTAGTTTGACATTTGATGCTTCTCGTCCAGTCCGTACTTTTGCGCCTCTTTTTATTTGGCAAAAGTTTTAACGGACTACCAAAGGTGATGGAAGAGCAAACCATTACTTAATTCTTTGTAGATTCACATATGCAATAAATTACTAATACTTAAAGTCAGGCTAGTGATTCTGGGCCGGCTACGACTCGTTATGTTAACAATCAACAATGAGACAGATGCATTCTAACAAAATCTGATTTGCCTTTTCGGTAAAACATTTGCATGCAAGGAAATGTTGACCTGTACATTTTACATTCAACCGTGTATTGACTCTTAAAAAAGAGAAATCTAATAGAAGAGACAAAGACAGAAAAAAACACGCCCATAATATAGGCCAGAAATATTTGGTTAAATTACCAAAATAGACAAGAAGACTAAGTACAGTATTTGCATGTAGTGTGACAAGACGACAAACAACATTTGGTATTCACAATATAATGCGTTTCCAATCGAGTAGGTGGGTCAGACCTCAGATTCTATGACGGTTCCAGCATAAAGGATTACTGAGAACTAGAGAGAATCTAATTTTATGTAATGTTGGTTGGTGCCTGATGCTCTGTCTCTGGTCGGGCCCATCGGAGTCTATTTGTTGGTTTTCTTTTGCTCCAGCATTTCAGTGGTTTCTTGCTGTCGGGTCCTCGCCGTTGTTTCATCTCTGTGGTTGTTTGATTTTTGTGTTCACGGAGATATTTCACTGATGGGTTAGGAGGCCTTCATGCGGACTGAACAAATTATTTGTCTAAATCGCGACGGAAGTAAGGGCGGGGATTTTGGCCACGTGGGGTCTATTTGGGCCCATCAGTGGGGTTCGTTTCTTTGGCCGTTCGGTGGCAGTCTTCTGTCGTGTTTTTATGTTCTTATGGCTTGTCTTTGAGTGTGTGTATCGCTTATGTTGTTTGTTTTGGATGGCCAATTGGCCATTTGTGGGAGAGTAACTGTCCTTTTGGCTTTCCGTTATTCGTCTTTCCATTGGGGTCTGGTTGTTTCGTGTTTGTGTTTCTTTCCCTTTGGTGTCTCTGATGGGAGCTGTGGGTTAATTGTATCGATTGCTGATCACTGCCTTCACTTCAATGTTGCAGAAACTACCTTGCTTCAGCAGATTACAAAACTTTAAATAGAACTCATTTTGATTCAAACTTTATGTTCGAATGCTAACACCGATTTCGACGTGCACACTTATTTATAATTGTTTTTCAGTTTGAAGCGTAGTTTGAACCTCTCTGGTTCTTTGATTATTTGTGTTCACGGAGAGGTTGCACTGATGAGTTAGGAGGCATTCATGCGGACTGAACAAATTATTTGTCTAAATCGCTGCGGAAGTAAGGGCGAGGATTGTGGCCAAGTAAAATCGATTTAAGCCCCCCCCCCCCCCCCCCCCAGTGGAAATCTTTCCACTGACCGTTCCAAGGCGGTTCTTCTGTGGCGATTTATTTATGTTGTTGTTTGTTACTTACTGTGTGTATCACTTGTGTCTTTTAATTTTGGATGGCCATATGGCCAATTTGTGAGAAAGTAACTGTCCTTATGGCCTTCCTTTGTTTAGGTTTCCATTATGGTCTGGTCGCTTAATGTTTGTATTTCTTTCCCTTTGGTGTCTTTGATGGGTGGAGTAAGTTAATTGTATCGATTCCTGATCTTTGTTTTACTTCTACTTAATGGCATAGCCTAGATTTAATCAATACTTTCAATGTTCGATTACTGTACTACATTACATCGAGTCGTAGCGCTGTATTTATGGCATTGCTAATACACTGTTTATTTACCGGGATGTTTATTCTGTGCGCCTGTGGCATTTAGTATCAAGCTTCCCCGGCACTGCAACCATTAAGATTTTTATGGCCATTTTTATTCAATTTCTATACGATGTAAGTCTTAAAAACGCAATATTGAATTATGAAGTAATGGGGGTATGCTCACTAAATTGTATTTTTAAAAATAATTTCTCAACGTATTTGCACCATTTTTATTCTGTCAATTACAGACATAGACCCTTTATATGACAGCAAAAAACAAATCATTCAAATCCAATGGTAATGTCCTCAGAGAAAAAAACAATGCATATTTTTTTACGATTTATAGGGTTCATTTTCTGACATTATTTAAAAAAAATATGGTTTGGTATTAACTGGCTAAAATTGCAGTGAACACTTGCTCAATGTATTACAAATTACTGGACATGAACAGATTTTATAGGATATCCTGAAGTTTTGAAAAAAAAAGTGTTGTAATGTTTTGAACAATTTTTTACATAATTCGGGTGGAAGGCAAAAGGGTCCGTTCTGAAGACCTTGTCCCTACTTACAAATGCGACAACATCCAGAATGCGAAAGTTTAGACTTTGATCTATCCATTTCAGGTAAGTTTATCCCTTCGAACCGCCGACTACTTAAATTTTCGAAAATAAGTTATATGTCCCCGGCTATATATGGATATATTATATATATCGACCATGAGCATTTTTTCTCACCAAAAAGCATGCACGGATTGCCTGTTTGGATCATTAGAATCTTACGCCCGACTTTCAATGTCCTTAGGTGCGCAGTCCTCATAGAGGTGATTCCAAAGGGGCTGGATGCGTTGGCCAAAATTTCCAGATCTTACGGCTGGTTCCGATATTTAACTGCACACACGGCGGGCGTTCAGCGTATGGCGTACGTTACTTTGGAAGCCTTACGGGTTGAAAAGGCTGCACGGTAGAGAGGTCCCTTTGACTGGCCATCATCTTCCAGCAATGATGAAGACCATGAAGATTTTGAAGATGTTTACAATAAATAATCACGTGTCATAGGGTGAAATCATTAAAGAAAAAGCTTTGGCGGTGATTTATGGATATCCATAATTCGAATTATGGATATCCATTAATCGAGCCTAATTATGGGTATCCATAAATCGAATTATGGATATCCATAATTCGAATTATGGATATCCATAAATCAGAGGAATAATGGATATCCATAAATCGAATTATGGATATCCATGAATCGAAATATGGATATCCATAAATCGATCTGAATTAATGATACCCATTAATCGAATTATGGATATCCATAATTCGATTTATGGACATCAATAATTCGATTTATGGATATCCATTATTCGGCTGATTTACGGATATCCATAAATCGAATTATGGTTATCCATAACTGAATTTATGGATATCTATAAATGCGGATTAAATAGTAAAATGGCGCCCCATATTTATGAACTACGCGAGAATATTCGATTTGGGGTAAGAACACCAGGGTTATGACAGAATTTTTATCTCAAGCTAAAACTATAGATTTCCTTATCTGGTGTGCAACAAAAGACTGTGATAGGAATATGTATAGACCCTGCTCTTAAAGCAAGTGATTTACTCTTCAGGAGAAAAATAACAACGCACCCGTGTACTAAAACGGCGTCTTTCCTCTCACTAGAACGAACACTTTTCAGATGAAAGGTGCGATAGGTTTCTTACTTTTAATCCAAATATAGATTGTGTATGCTCATTAGAACCGCCTCTAACGCATACCCACAATCTAATTCTTTCGCCGAAATAAGGAAAATAATCTATACGTATGAAAAAACCCACATTTATCCATATAAAAAGGGGTTTACAGGGATGTATATTTCCTAATGCCTGCAAACTCTTTTTTGCGAAAGTTGTCTCCCCTAACAGTTATCCATTCTCCTAATGCTGACGACTCCCGCCCATCGGTGTTTGAAGAAACTGATTGGGCCGCACGATGCTTCCACGCAGAGCGGAAACAGACTGCACATGCGTTCTGGTTAACCGCTTAGACGGATAAAGCTTACACAGGCAAAGTGGTGCAAGTCAGACCGTCCAGTCCAGTCCTGCCTTATTGGTTTCTCTGGGCGGCAGGGCTTGAGATGTCATTTCATCTCAATGTCGGGTAAAAAGTCCCGCAAAATTGAAAGCAACGTCTTCAAAATGACCTAAATAGTGTTGACAGGGACGTTAGACCACAATCAATCAATCGATCAATCAATCAATCAATCCTACAATGCTGAACCCAAAATTGAGCCAGCGCACGACAAAACATGCAATAAGACATGTGCGCCCATCGAAGACTCAGATCAGCCTGTGCATCCATATAGTCCAACCAGAGACTTCTCTTGCTGCATGAAGGAGCATTGGGCCCTTAGCTATCTTTTAAGCGCACAACGAAGAATCTGATCAGACTGCGCGGATGCGCAGGCTGATCTGCGTCTTCGTTGGGCGACCATGTCTTATTGTAGGTTTTATCGTGCACCGGCTCAATTAAAAGAGACCACACTAATCAATATCATCTTGAGATTCCAATAAAATGTATGTTCGTAACACCTGTTTATATATAGCTCATAGTTTCTTAGAATAATGTTTGAACATATTTCTGAGTAAATTAGGCGTTACACTTAAAACAATACCGTCAGTTTCTACAGGGATGATAAATTATGTGCTTGTTCATTTATTCAAAATTTTGCGACAGGAATACATAATATATAGTGAAACTTCGATACCTGGAACACGGATAACTCATTACTATGGCTAATTCGACCATGTCTTCAAAGAACACTTTCTTGATTTTATGTTTAAAAATATGTTGTGTGTATTCATTAGAATCGTCCCAATGGGGCGATTCTAATGAGTACAAACAACATAACCTTATTTTCTAGATCATCGTCCTAAGTAATCCAAGTATGTCTCATACACTAACGTTGAGGTTTATCCTGAATTGTTTCAGCTACCCCCTATCCCAAACACAATTTTATGGTCCCAAAAGAATTGGAGTTATCGATGTTCGACTGTACGTGCAAATACTATTATGAACAGCAAGTTGTGTGAAGTCATTAGAATCGCCTCTGTATTTTCAAATTCAGATAGAAAAATGACTATAGACGGGCTTACGCCCGCCTAATCATTTGAGCCGGGGCACAGCATTTCCTACAATTTAAATGTGCACCCAGTGAAGACACAGATCAGCCTGCACATCCGCGCAGTCTGATCAGAGTCTTCGTTGTGCGCTCTAAGGATAGCTAAGGGTCCAATGCTCCTTCATGCAGCAAGAGCAGTCTCTGGTTAGACTATATGGATGCGCAGGCTGATCTGAGTCGTCACTGAGCGGACATGTATATTGTAGGACATTCTGTGGCCTGACTCATTTTATATCATACTAAATACAGTGTAACTTTGATGGCTCGAGCAACGATGGCTCGTTTACCATGGCTGTTTCAAACTGCATTAGTAAAACATATCCGTGTGAAATAATGGCGTCCAACATGGTGTCAGAAATGACAAATTTTGGGTAAAAATTATAAAATCTTTCTTATTTCTGATTTCGACATAGATTGTGGGTGGTCGTTAGAACCGCCTCATTGAGGCGGTTCTAAAGAGTACCCACAATCTATGTTTTTAGCAAAACACGGCCGATGATGTGTACCCCCCTAAACCCCAGTTTTTTCTATATGAAGTTTGGGTTAGGGGGTTTCCTTTCACGGACTTGTTCACGTAATGTTCTCGAGTCCACGACTGCAGATATAAATATATTTAGGCTAATCGTCTAATTTGATCTTGGTAGTCGTTGAGGCGATTCTAATGGGTACACACAACATGGCCATAACAAGTCCACGAAATAAATACCCACGTTATCTCAATTTGGTACGGAGAAAACTGTAATCTAATTATTTTAATATTTCTTTTCACAGGCAGAACATAGTAGAATATATAACTTCCTAACGGGAAATAATTATGTTTTTATCTTCTTTTTATACTGGAGGCCTCTGTGGTGTATTGGATACGCTACTCGCCTTGTAAACCAGGAATCGTTGACTTTCGGTTGAGTCTTTAAATCGAGGTCCCGTCTCCGTATAACCTTAGCTGTTCCAGACTGTTCTGTGTCTGGTCGGGCCCATCGGGGTCTAACTGTTGGTTTTCTTTGGCTCCAGCATTTCAGTGGTTTCTTGCTGTCGAGTCCTCACCGTTGTTTCATCTCTGTGGTTGTTTGATTATGTGTGTTCGCGGAGATGTTGCACTGATGCGGACTGAACAAATTATTTGTCTAAATCGCGACGAAAGTAAGGGCGAGGATTGTCGCCACGTAAAATCGATTTAAGCCCCCCAGTGGAATTCGCTTCCGCTGACCGTTCCAAGGTGGTTCTTCTGTCGCGGTTTATTTTTGTTATGGTTTGTCTCGCTTATATTTTTTTTTATTTTGGATAGCCAATTGGCCATTTTGTGGGAAAGTAAATGTCCTTTTAGCTTTCCGCTATTGATGTTTCCATTAGTGTCTGTTGTTTCATGTTTGTGTTTCTTTCCCTTTGGTGTCTCTGATGGGAGCTGTGGACTGATTGTATCGATTCCTGATCATTGCCTCCACTTCTATTTCGGATGAGTCTTTAAACCGAGGTCCCGTCTCTGTATGACCTTAGCTGTTGGTGGGACGTAAAACTCAAACACTCACTCTTCTTTTTCTCCATTAAACCATAATTTCAATGTCTTTCCTACGTTTGTATGTAAAAAGAATCTGTACCCATGAGTTTACCTGTGCAGTTATCGACGTCGGCATTGCCATCTTTACTGATAAGCTTTATTTCTAAGAACCTCGTCACTGTGTCGGTTGAACCGAGTATATTTAATCAGAAATTAAGAAAAAATGTGTGCCCCTGTAACTCCAATTTTTCAGTGGATAGAGGAACAGTAAAATTCCTATATTAAGACCATCTTTGGGACTGTTCAAAAGTGGTCTTTAAGACCACTTTTGAACAGTCCCAAAGGAGGTCTCTGACCAGCGGACAGTGTATGCAGAATAGACAAAGAAAGAATAACTGCAACCGACTAAATGAGCTTCTAAAAGCAAATTTTGTCTTAATTTTAGGTGGTCTTAATAGCGAAATTTTACTGTATTTAGAAGGGTTTAACATTGACTTCTTGCCGAGATGGACAAAAAAGGGAGATTCTTTATCAGAATAATATAGGAATACAGCAAGGGAGAAATTGTTCATATTTTTGTTTGAATTCCTTATTTATTTTGTACCAATGAAAATGGTTTACAAACAAAATAAATCAAAAGGAAATGAATGAAATTTAGTCCAATCATATTTTATTGCTTTGAATGATGCAAAGGGGTCGGGCGACCAGTTCTCGAAGCATAAGTTACGGCCCTTCCAGTGAAATGAATGAAATTTGGGAAAAGAATTCTTCTGTCGTGCCAATGTCAGCGACAAGGATTTCATCCCTTCTTAAAACAACGAAAACATGGAATAACAGAAAATGTCAGGTAAGACTGTGCCAAAATACCATCTATTTAGACTGCAATTATGGCGATTGTACAACTTTTTTTCAAGGAAAAATTTATGACTTTTTCTGCTCTAAAATAGACTGTGCGTGCTTGTTAGAATCGCCTCCGACTGATGCGGATTAAACAAGTACCCACAGACTGTTTTGGAACAATACATTCACACTTTGTTTTGACATAAATAAATACAGTAAAATTCCTATATTAAGACCACCTTTGGGACTGTTCAAACGTGGTCTTAAAGACCACTTTTGAAGACAAAGAAAGAATAACTGCAACCTACTAAATAAGCTTCTGAAAGCAGATTTAGTCTTAACTTTAGGTGGTCTTAAGGGGATGGGGAACACCTGGCACATTTCCCGCCTTTTTTTCAAAGGGAGTCAACTTTCGGAACTTCCTGTTTGCTTTTCTATAGGCTCAGTCCCGCTGACAAAGGGGTCTACTCTTAAAGGAAAGAATTTGCCCCTCAGGAGCAAATTCTTTTCTTTAAGAGTTGACCCCTATTGACATGGGAGACAAAAATATTTTTGTAGGAGTTGCCTCCCCTGAAGGTGTACCCATTCACCTTAACAGTGGACTTTTACCTTAGCTTAATGTGTACACTTGTTAACCCCAGTTGTCCGTATATAAAGAGCGGTTTACAAGGGTGTTCCGGTGTATTCAGGCGGTTTAAATTTAAACTATGTGATACTACGTGCATATGTTCGGCCCCCGCCCATCGGGGCTTGAAGAAATAGATGGGCTGCATAATGCTTCCACGCAGAGCTGAAACCGACCCACACACGAGCACTGGTAAACCCGCCATTTACCAGTACTCGTGTGCGGGTCGGTTTAAGCTCTGCGTGGAAGCATCATGCAGCCCATTTATTTTTTCAAGCCCCGAACGGCGACTGTCAACTTTCCTGCTTCTTTCGTATTCTGGTTTCACAGCGTTTGAATTCATACGAACTCCAAGTCGCTATGTTAGCTTCATGCACCAGTGCTTGGGGCTGGCTTTCACCACATTGACGCATGCGCAAATTGTAATAGGCCGCCATTAACGTTTTGCAATGACCGGTTTTAGTCTATTTACACTGCGCCTAATGCATTATTTTGGCATGACTATGGGACATTTAGTTTTCGACAGAAACACTTCTTTGAATAACAAACGCCATTAACAAAGTTTCCAAATTTTCCCATTTGTAAATACAAAGAGGTCAGAGGTTACATATGTATCTCGCTGACAGTGACTGTGCTATATATAGGCCTACATCTTGCTGGAAAACTTGATTAGGTGTTTTATTTCTGTAGCAGAATTAGGAATTCCAGAAATTAACAGTTATGATTTCGATACAGTAAGTAGGTTCATTCTGCTTATTTTGGTTTTGCTTGTGTTTAGTAAGTAAGTAAATGCGTCGCAGTTTTGATGCAAAGTAACACGCCGCATGACAGTTCATTACGGCATTGTAAACTTTATCGCGGAAAAATGAAAATTTTAATATGAAAAATTGTGATATTTTTCTTATTTCTGCTCAAAGCAGAAATAAGAAAAATTAGGTTTACCCCTGTAAACCCCAGTTTTACTATATAAAAGTGGGGTTCTAGGGGGTCAATATTATATGTGCGTGTTTTCGTGATTTCAATAAAAATACACTAGGCTCTGTCAGCAACCCATCGCACATCCGGGCCATTCACAAGAAGTTTATGCAGAGCAACAGTACTCTGAATGAAAATTCATAGATATGGAACAAGTTCATGGTTTCATCTTAACTGAACGAAACGACAGCCGATATTAATAACAATTTGCATTGTTAACGGGCGTATACGTTTATCACGAGACTGTCCTATGCCGATAAATCGATCACGAAAACACTCCAATATAATTTTGACCCCCTTGAACCCCACTTTTATATAGTCAAACTGGGGTTTTACAGGGGTATAAATTATTTCTGCTCTAAAATATAGAGTATGGGTACTCGTAAGAACCGCCTAAATGAGGCGGTTCTAACGAGTACCCAGAATCTATATTTTGAGCAGAAATAAGAAAAATATTTCAATTTTTCATCTTAAAATTTTCTCCTTTTTTTTGCGGTTAAGTTTACAATGTATTTGTATAGGCGTGTTTTCGTAATGCTTAATCTACGTCATGGTTTATTTCTTGTAGATCTAAAAGCTTGCAATGTTTCCAGAAATCCTGTCTTTCGTGGTTTATGTTAATTCACAGAATTCAGAAAACAGCTCGATTTAATTTAAAAACCACAACTGTCATTAAGAAAACAAACCCATGTATCATTTCCCCTAACATAGAAAGAGAAACCAAAAAAAAAAAAAAAAAAAACTCAGAAAGAAACAATCAACAACATACAAGTCATTAAGACATTGAAAAGAAACCCATCTCATACAAGTCAAAAAAATGCGGCAATGCTATGTTTATTCCATGAAAATGTATGAGTCAAACACCTGTTTAAATATACCTTAACGTTTCTTAGAATTGTAATTTATTGTATTAAACATATTTGTAGGTAAATCTTATATAGAAATAATCGTTATATTCAATAAGACGGGCAGTAACTTCCGTTTCTATGGGGGTAATTTGGGCATATCTCCAATTTCTTGTAAATAAAAGTACATGTATGTCGTGGGAACTCATTAAAGATGTAATTATGGGTTCTTGCTGAAACCGGCTCCGACTGAATCGATTATGTCGGGAACACACAGACTACGTTTTAGAACAGCAGGCACTAACTAGATTAAAAAAAATAAAAATAAGGAGCTTTTAAGTGTAAACCTGTAAATCCCCTTGTCCATATAAAAATTGCGATTTATAATCACGGTTTTCCCCGTGTATTCATAAAATTAAAATCATCAGGAAAACACGCCTATATAATTTTGACCCCCTTAAACCGCACTTTATATAGTAAAACTGGGGTTTACAGGGGTAAGCCTTATTTGTCTTATTTCTGCTCTAAAATAAAGGTTATGAGTACTCGTTAGAACCACCTCATTGAGGCGGTTCTAACGAGTACCCACAATCTATATTTTGAGCAGAAATAAGAAAAACATCGCAATTTTTCATATTAAAATTTTATTTTTTTCGGCGATAAAGGTTACAATGTATTTGTATAGGCGTATTTTCGTAATGCAAACATGTAGCTTGAACACGTATGGTCGTTTGTCATGGCTGGATTGAGCTCGCTCTTCAGTAAAAAAAGTGGACTCTTTAAATAGCTTTAGATATCCATAAATGTTTAAATGACCTTTACAGTGTTGACGGGGACGTTAAATCTCAAATTAAACAAACGATATCTTTATATGTTTGGGGTTATTCAAGGAGCTATTTCGTTTTCTTTTGCTACTTGACTTGGAATGCCATGTATGCTCTTTTGAATCCCGTCGAAGAGGCGACTCTAATGAGTACACACAACATACCTTTATTTTATGGAACATGGAAAATATATATGTCATGATCTGGTGCTAGGTGTAACCCTCTGTGGCTCAAAATCCCTATTGATGTAGTCACCTTTTCCTTTATGCCATACTGTAGAGAGCAATGTTGTCACAACTGTCCTGCTTCTTTCGGATTTTGGAAAATTTAGACATCGTTCTGGTCGCAATGTTGATTGCACGACCCGCAGAAAAAGCAACCGACTGAAGTCGGTTTTTTCTAAGAGTGCCCTAAAATCACCGTGTCATTCTGTCAGTCTGTCAGTCTGTCATTCTGTCAGTCTGTCATTCTGTCAGTCTGTCATTCTGTCTGTCCGTCCGTAACCCGTTTGTGAAAATTGGTGATAGTGACTTAACCGCTTGGAATATTTAAACAATTTTTGGCATACTGATAGATATCAATGAGATCTAACCAATGAACTTACGAAATATTACATTCCATTTAGTATAGCCTCGCCGAGGCGAAAAATGTGAAAATTTTCGAACATTTTTGAACTGCTTCTCCTCGGAAACCGTTGGGCCGATTGAAGTCCAATTTCATAAGGAGCCTCTATGGGATAGGGAAACCAAAATTTGCTCATGGGGTCCAGGTCCCATGACCAAAATGGCCGCCAAGCCATATATGGTAAAAACCCTTCAAAAATAGTCTTCTCCAGAACCACTGGGCAGATTTCCACGAAACTTGATAAATAGCATCTGGGATGTAGGCCTATCATAAATTGCTAAAATGGTGACCCTGGGTTGACCATGACTTTCTTTGGGTCCGTCCGTAACCCGTTTGTGAAAATTGGTGATAGTGACTTAACCGCTTGGAATATTTAAACAATGTTTGGCATACTGATAGATATCAATGAGATCTAACCAATGAACTTACGAAATATTACATTCCATTTAGTATAGCCTCGCCGAGGCGAAAAATGTGAAAATTTTCGAACATTTTTGAACTGCTTCTCCTCGGAAACCGTTGGGCCGATTGAAGTCAAATTTCATATGGAGCCTCTACGGGATGGGGAAACCAAAATTTGCTCATGGGGTCAAGGTCACATGACCAAAATGGCCGCCAGGCCATACATGGTTTGTCTGTCTGTCCGTCCGTAACCCGTTTGTGAAAATTGGTGATAGTGACTGAACCGCTTGGAATATTTAAACAATTTTTGGCATACTGATAGATATCAATGAGATCTAACCAATGAACTTGCGAAATATTACATTCCGTTTAGTATAGCTTCGCCGAGGCGAAATATGTGAAAATTTTCGAACTGCTTCTCCTCGGAAACCGTTGGGCCGATTGAAATCAAATTTCATATGGAGCCTCTATGGGATGGGGGAAACCAAAAATTGCTCATGGGGTCCAGGACACATGACCAAAATGGCCGCCAAGCCATATATGGTCTGTCTATCTGTCCGTCCGTAACCCGTTTGTGAAAATTGGTGATAGTGACTTAACCGCTTGGAATATTTAAACAATTTTTGGCATACTGATAAATATCAATGAGATCTTATCAATGAACTTACGAAATATTACATTCCATTTAGTACAGCCTCGCCGAGGCGAAAAATGTGAAAATTTTCGACTTGCTTGTCCTCGGAAATCGTTGGGCCGATTGAAGTCAAATTTCATATGGAGCCTCTACGGGATGGGGGAAACCAAAATTTCCTCATGGGGTCCAGGTCACATGACCAAAATGGCCGCCAAGCAATATTTGGTAAAAACCCTTCAAAAATAGTCTTCTCCAGAACCACTGTGCAGATTTCAACGAAACTTGATAAATAGCATCTGGAACGTAGGCCCATCATAAATTGCTAAAATGGTGACCCTGGGTTGACCTTGACCTTCTTTGTGCCTAGGTCAAACTTTTCTCTGTTAAGCACTATATGCAAAGTCTTAGAAAAAATTGTTCACAAGCATCTTTTTAACTTTATTCGTGATCACGATATACTCACATCCCTCCAGTCAGGTTTCATCCCTGGAGATTCTACTGTCAACCAACTTGTCCACATCTACAACACATTTTGTAAAGCTCTTGACGAAGGTAAAGAAGTACGTGCTGTATTTTGTGATATAAGTAAAGCATTCGATAGAGTATGGCATAAAGGTCTTTTATACAAACTTGAGAGTATCGGCATTTCTGGTTCGCTTTTACAATGGTTTACAGACTACTTACATAATAGAAAACAGAGAGTAGTACTACCTGGGGGTGTCTCGTCATGGTCTGTTGTCAAGGCAGGAGTTCCGCAAGGTTCCATCCTAGGTCCTCTCCTGTTCTTGATCTACATAAATGACATAGTCTTGGACATACATTCTTCCATCAGACTTTTTGCAGATGACACTAGTCTGTACATAATTGTCGAGGACCCTATACAAGCAGCAGCTCAGCTCAATTCCGATCTGGCGAAAATTCAATTATGGGCTAACAAATGGCTTGTCTCATTCAACCCCGCCAAATCTGAGTCTATGATCCTCACTCGTAAAACCAACAAACCATGTCACCCTCCTATCTCTATGAACCAACAGTATGTTATCGAAGTCCCTTCTCATAAACATTTAGGCCTTATATTTTCGGCCGACTGCACTTGGCATGATCATTTAGAATCTATCAGAACGAAAGCATGGTTTAGGGTAAATATAATGCGCAAACTGAAATTTACACTCGATAGAAAATCCTTACAAACAATATATACATCTTTTATTAGACCACTTCTCGAATATGCTGATGTTGTCTGGGACAATTGTACCCGAACTGAGGCAAATGAACTAGAAAAAATACAAAATGAGGCCGCAAGAATCGTCACTGGAGCAACAAAATTGGTATCTATACATTCTCTCCTCTCTGATCTTGGCTGGGAATCTCTCGAAGCCCGAAGACAAAAACACAAACTTGTTCTCTTTTATAAAATGCAGAATTTTCTAGC